>JARHVA010001673.1:777500-1305000 GCA_037957365.1 Torreya grandis
ATTTAGTTTGAAGGCAGAAATGTATTTCTGCACATGCATTTCATTTTTCCCAGTTGAGTGCTTATGAGGTACCATGCTTTCCATATTATCCCCTAGCATAAAAGTAAAGCATGTTGTTGAAACTAAGGTTGAACCATACAATGGAATATCTGAAGAGACTTCTGAATGGGTAGTCTAGGAAGGAGATAAAGAGCTATTTTTTGTATACTCTGTTTGCATTATTGGTCTTGTTTTATATTTTCTTTATTTGCACCAAATAAAATAAACTCAGTTTCAACTAGCTTCTTGACATTGCCATAACTGTTCAACTTAGAGCATAAGGACTTGGACACCTTCATATTACCCATAAGATCAAGTATGAGATTATCCTTTCTTACCTAACTTACCCATCTAGATTTTTTTTTTCCTTATTATGATGTTTCCCAGAATAAAAATTGGTACATCCAATAAAAATATTTTGCTTCAAAATTATCTATTTTCCATGTTTTGGCTATGAGAACTTATTCAAATTCATTAAAAAGAGAATGTGAAATACGGAAGGCCATTCATGTATTTAAAGTGAAAAAGGCCCTATAAAACTAGAGGATTAGGAGGTGACGCTGGCATACTTAAACAAGAAAAAATAATTTCTAACACAAATTGAAATAATTTCTTTGAGATCTTTTCATGTTTTGATCTAAAAGAACAACATCTGCTTCTTGATATATGTATAAATTCTTGCCTGTAATATCATTTTTTGATGCCACAAATACATGACTATATGGTGAGGTTTGTCTCACACTAAAAATTCTTTATGTTTTATGAGTCATTCGTGAAAAACCTTGTGGAAGAGATTTTTTCAGAGATATATTTGTTTTGATGCCTCCATTGGGCATTGTGATTAATAATACTAGTTATGCAAGAAACTACGTATGATATCTATCAAAAATTTAAATAGAAAGTACGCCCATAGGAAGAGACCCAATTGAGAATTATAATTAGCAGTGCTAGTTATGCTAGTTTAGAGGTAGCACGAGTGTTTTAGTTAAGACTTGAACTCGAATAGATGCCTAATTGGGTATAAACCATTTTTCCTGTATAATAGACATAGGTGAGATTATTGAGATTTTTCTACTCCCAAGGCTAAGGTGATTCATCTAGCTATTAAGTGTAATCTTTGGGTCATTGGGATCACCTATGTGCTATCTCTACTATAATATTTGAGTAAGTCTGCTAGGGCTAGCATGATTCCTCCAGCTCTAACTTGGTCATATTAATAAGCCTACCCTAGAGTTTGAGTAAGTCTTCCCTGAGATTTGAACCTTGAGTCAGCTTTAAAAAACTATTAGATTAAGACACCAAATGCTCTGTTGCTTGGATAGAAGTATGATGAACATGATTCAGTCTCCACCTCAACTATATTTTCTAATTGACAACCTACTTGATCATCGTTGACTTAGAGTAATCTAATTGAGGATTGGTCATAGATATTATGAGACTATTATGAAAATGACTAATGAGATGAGCTTCACTTATAGAAAATGCCTATCAAAATTGAAGGCCCACATGTATAAATCTTTTGTTATAGTCTTCAAAATGCACAGAGCCACCTTCCTTTGAAATCCCTTCAAATAAACCTCGATCAAGTAAATAGGGGCGCTACTAGTTGCGCCACTCTCCTATCCTTTGGGGGTTCAAATAAACCCCCTTTATTGAAACCTAGTTCGAACAAAGGGGCTTTGTTCAAAACCCATACAAAAAAAATACACGTGGCACTTTGACTAAAGGGTGTTTATTTGAAGTGGGTTAGAATAAATCACCTTTGTTCAAACCCCCCCAAAAGTTATTGGAAACATCATGACTTGGCTGTTAAGTGAGACTGATTTATATGCTTTAACCCAAGGACTATCATCACCCACTAGGTTGGAATTTTATGAACTATATTGAGCCAATCTACTATAGTAGTTAATTCACTTTTTGGTATGGTTGAGGTGATTAACTCACTCAAAATTTCTAAGTTTATAGGTTGGACTTGATTACATCATCCAACCTCACTAGTTTTATAGTGTGAGTTGACTTGGCTTACTCACACTCACCAGGTTATAAGCATGATTGGTTTGCACGATTGAGTTAATCTCAACTATCGAGTGGAAACTCATCTTTACTCAAGGTTAGGGGCTTGTGCCCTCAAATTTATCTCTCCATCTCTTTAGATATATGTACTTTTGAGATTTATGTTTGTTCTAATCTCAATTTCGATGATTTATAATGATATATATTTAAAATCAAATTGCCAAAAGGTAATATGGTTTCATTGATACACAAGTGTACTCTTAAACCTTCTTCTCTTTCAATTTTAATTATTTCAATACTTTCAATCTCAAATCATATGCATTAATTATATATTATAGCATGATCTTGGTTATAGGTCAGTCACCAACAAAGCACTCAAGTTGGACTCAAACAAAGATAAAGTGTGTTATGCACACCTAGGTATGCGTTTATTTTATCTAAACTAGTAATTTCAATATTAGATTAAAGGGGAATAAATGTAGACACTATTTCTAAATTATATAACATCTCAATTGTATACACTTGTTAAATACATATCATGGATGTACCTTTAGCTTCTATACCTTTTTCACTGTCAAAAGGCTCACATACACTATGTCTTTATGCCTAATTGCTTATCTCATAGTTCGACCAATGTTATTTTGATGACTCAGACATTCTATCTTGCCCATTATGTTGTAAACCTACTTATCTTTCATTTCTACAAGTTTTGAACTTACATTGATTTTTTAACTACATGGACACTTGTGCCCCATTTAGAAACTTGCATTGACGCAAGTGTCTTTTCCCAATACATGTGTCTAGTGTCCTCAAGTCATCTAATTTGAAAATAAAATGTGTTCCTATGGTCAGCCTAAGTGATTTAATGTGATGTATTCTTCAAAGGGATTGGTATAAATATAAGATCAACTCTCATTCATTTGTAATTGAGAAACACCTATTAACTCATAAGACAACTTACCAAATGCATTCTATCAAGCACTCAAGTGAGCAAAGTTTCCTTATTTTCTCTTATTTTCATATTAGTCATAAGGACAACACATCTATAGGTTTGAAATATTGAAACAACACTCCATGAGCCATATTTGTCAAGTTACAAGCTATGTCACTATTATACTTGTTTATCACACATTATATGATTCACACACAAGCCAATACATAGGAGAGAACTACATAAGTCTGAGGTTCTCTTCAAAGTATTGGCTATGTACACATCACTCATTGATAGAGGGGTCTTTGGGGAAGCTTGAAACCATGTTCCACTAACCCATTTTTTTCACAACCAAGATAAAGATGAAGAACTATGATTATGATATTTGATAAGGAGCAAAGTCCATGACCAAAATCTGAATGCACTAGAGTGAAGGTAACACGTAACCTAAATGTAACTAGGTGGTTGATTTTAGTTTTAGCATGTATTATGTAATAGACACCTAGATCTAAGTTAGACAATAGAATATACGTATCTATTTTAAGTCGATGTAAGTGTTTGCGGCTATAGAGGCACAATTTATAGAATCAGATGATTGTTCAAGAATCTAGATCTAGTTCACTTGCTGCTTGTTACAAATTTAGATCTATATTAGTATCATAACTAGCTAAGTACCTTATTTTTATTATTATTGACATATTTAGCATAGTTTTACTTTCAATTTTTAGCATATTTCAACATAATAAATTTATTAAATATTTATCTGATTTTTACAAATAATTGACCTGCTTTAGAGATAGTCTACCATCATTGTGCCCTAGCATATCTCTTACCCTTTTAAACCTAGATTCCCCATATCTATATTTTAGGGTTAAACACCAAAGTAAAATTGGCAGGACCAATAAATATATTCCAAAATAATAAATAGAGAAAACATGGATCAATGCACAAAATAAATAAGATAGAAATAGAAATAAAGGAAGGAAATACCATAGGATCATATAGAAAATAAAAAGAGAGACTAAAACACACAAACAAGTTCTAATAAGGTTCCAATCTAAACCAAAAACACATATGCTCAAAATAATACTAAAAATATTGCAATAAAAAGCCTTCTACTAAAATAAATTATTTAAACTTGGGTAGATGCAAGATAATGGGGGACAAAAGTGGGGACTTAAAGTGACTTTTTTTCTTAAAAATAAAAATAGTTGAACTTGAAGAGAATTTTAGAGACACTTGGAGAAATAATTTGACAATGATACATGAATATAAATTTTGGAATTTTGAGTGTAGTTGCAAAATATATAATTTTTTTCAATACCTAGATGATAAAGGTGTGCGAAATGGATGAATTTATAAATATGGATTGACATTTTTTTGGTCAAAAGATAAGGAGTCTGCATGTGTATAAACACACTTTTTTTAGTAAACGAATGAATTATTGTATGAAATTTAATATATGGAAAGATTAAATGTCAAAGATTGTTGAGAATATTTTTTTATTTATTTTTTAATATATATATATATATATAATAAATAATTTTACAAGTCAAGACAACTAGAAATTTGAAACTGCAAGTGTACAGACACAATTTTTTGACCTTAACTTCATGAAAATCATTTTTTTTAAAGCATAACTAACGATGTGTAGATTGTTGAGATATAAACTTTATAAACTTTTGATCAACGATCAAAAATTTATAAATTTATTTGTCATAGTATGTATATATATTTCATAATGAGTTATGTTGTGTAAAAATTAAGTAATAATTAAAAATCATAATTTAACATTGAAAAAAAAATTATATATTCAAAAACTATGTTTTCCCCTCTACAAATATATATATATATATATATATATATATATATATATATATATATATATATATATATATATATATATATATATATATTATAATAATAAAATATTCTTGATGAGATGTGTCATAAAAGATGGAAAAGACACATAAATTTTCAAAAACTCATATGGATTGGTCCACGACAAGGCTTAGGCTAGGTTCAGACCCCCCAGGCCTAAAACTAAGCCAACTTTGGAGGGAAAATAGAAAAATGAAATCTTAAAAGGGCGTATGCCCTTTAAAATGCCTATTTTGGAGGGAAGAGGATTTTTTTGAATTTGTAACTCAAAGGGCATACGCCCTTTGAGCTTCAAAGGGCCTACACCCTTTGAGTTATAATAGGTTCTTGTTTGGTCAATTTGAGTTGTATATATTTAGGAAAATATTTAGTAAAGTATAAGTTTACATTTTAATTTATATTACATTTTATATACTTATACTTTAAATTTATATTACTAAATATATTAAATTAAGTCCACTCCACATCTAAAATCAATTATAGAGATGAAGGAGTTACCATTTAGAAGTTAGTTTTTCAAAATCTATTTTAGTAAATACTTAATTTTAAAATTTCAGGATTGGAAGATAGAATGAGAAATAAAGTTTTGATTCATGTTATGTAAATACTTAATTTTAAAATTTCAGGATTGGAAGATAGAATGAGATATATATACCATTGAGGATGATATACCTACTTTATCTACTGGAGTATGCCCTACCTATTTTATCTACTTGAGTATACCCTACATGATTAAATAACTAAGCCGTATCTTGATATTGAATATGCCCTACCTAAATACTTGAGCCATATCTTGATCTTGACTATTCCATACCTACCTTCTCCTTCTTATACTTGAGTATGCCCTACCTAATTTAACTACTTGAGTATGCCTTACCTACTTTACCTACTTGAGTACATGCCATACTTGATTGAATACTCGAGCCATATATTGATCTTGAGTAGGCCCTACCTAAATACTCGAGCCATATCTTGATCTTGACTATGCCCTACCTACTTTACCTACTTGAGTATACCCTACCTACCTATCCTTCTTTCTCTACCTACTTGAGTATGCACTACATAATTGAGTATGCCCTACCCAGTTGAATACCTAAGCCATATCTTGAATACCCGATACCTAATTGAATACATTATCCATATATTGAAAGGAATGGGTGCGTTATCATGCTTGAAAATTAGTATAGGGGGCATTCTCAAATCAAGGGATAAAGGAGAGGGGTCATTATATAGTGATGCTTAAAAATAAGGAGAGAAGGAACTATTACCTATATAGAGAAAGGAGAGGGGGAATTGACCAAGCCATATATTGAAAATAGAGGGCAATTCTCACCTATATAGAGAAAGGCGTGTTAGGGACACTAGGGTTAAAAAGTATTGATTTATTGATTTTTTTATCAATGAATCTATTAATATGCATAAATAATTATCTTGTAGCATGTAAATTGTATCATATCTATAGTAATGATATGATCACTTATGCATGACATATATTGCATATATAGTACTACATGTAAGTATGCAGTCAATTATACTTGACATCTACCTATAGTCATGATATAGTCACTCATAATGGACATGAATGAAACTAATCACCCTAGTACACACCATTTAGAATAGAATGAATCGAAACATCATTCAAGCATCATACTAAAAATATATTGTTCACTCTAAAATAAATGTCAGATAGATGGGTCAATTCTGTTAGGTTGTGGAGCTAAAAGCTTCACTGATGTAGACATGGAGGAGGTTGGAGGAGGTTGCTAAAGTGTCACAGACACCGGCGTCAGTCAGGCCAACAGACGTCGGTAGGATTAGACAGGAAGAGCAACCGACGTCAGTCAGGGATCAGTCGGTGTCGGTCACCTCCAGGCAAACAGGGACCGACGTCGGTTGCCTGTGCGGTTCAGAACTATGAGTATTACGGACAGTTAGTTAATGAACCAGTTGTTTCCATGATGAGAGCCAATTTTAGACTCAAAGCTGTGGATCTAATTATTGTAATTAGGTGTCTAATTATTGTTTGCATGAGATCTATTTAAGAGACTCATAAGTTGTATTGAAAAGTGTGCTAGAGAGTAAGAGAGCAAATATTAGCTCCTTCTGTGTGTGAAGAGAGCATGGTGTGTTCCTCCTAGTGCCACAGTGCCAAGTGTGGGTGTCGGTTTGGAGAATCAGAGGGGTTCTTCATGTATGTATGATCTTGGTCAGCAGGTGTGCATGGCTACGTTAGGAGATCTACATGGTAAGTAAGATCATTGATCTGCAGGTGTATGTGTGTGCATGATCTAGGTTTGCAGGTGTATAGAATCAGATTAATTTTTAGGTGTGCAAGATCAGGGAGGACAGCAACACAACAGGGAGCAGGATCAGGTGGGATCTACTTGGAGTACAGTGTGTACTCAGAAAGAGAGCAAAGAGGAAGGCAAGGAAGATCCTTCCATAAGTGAGATCATTTGGGTTGCAGGTTGTTGCAGTTCAGGGGAGATCTACTTGAAGTGCGATTGTGTACTTGGAGTACGTGGAGCACTGGTGTACTGGCAGTAGTGGATACTAACTGGTTGGAGGTGAACACCAACTCTGTGTTTGAGTTGTGTGTTGGGACCGTAAGAGAGAGAGCTTCGAGGAGAGAATTACTGTTCACTTGAAGTGTGGGAAACCTCTGAGAGGTGGTGAAGAAGAAGTGGCATCTTCTTTATTGTATTCTTTTCTGTATGAGTATGAATACAAGTTGTGTATTGTCTCTCATATTCTGTGTTGTTTTTGGTTTCTAGTTACTTGTTACTTCTGGTTGATTTCGCATCTTAAGTTGCTTGTATATGGTAATCATTTGTGTGCTTCCATGGGTTCCTAACAGTTGGTATCAGAGCTAAGGTTGTAGGGAGCAGGGTTTGTGTTTGGTTACAAGTCACTCTCAGGGGTTTCTGATTGAGTGGGAGTATAGCAACGATAGAAGAAAGTAAGCTACGAATGGAGAAATTGAATAGCACGAATGGTCAATTACGGTCCTATGGAAAGAAAGAGTAGGGAAAAGAAGATTGTTGGTTTGTGGAAGATCAGTATGAAGGAACTAAAGAAGCAGATGTTGTAGGTGTTGTTGCACAAGATGCTCTAGGATGTTTCTTAGATAAAGTAGAATCTTAGTTTATAGATTCTGTTGCCTCTTTCCATGCAGCCCCAAAGAGAGGAGCTGGTGAGCCTTGCCAAAGAATTGGCAAAGGGGAAGTGAAGCTGAAATTATAGGAGGCCAACACATTGGTGTTGAAGGAGGTCATGCAGGTCCCAGTGTTGAAGATATGGCTAATTTCTTCAAAAAATTGGGGTGATGAGAGATGCACAAGAACTCTCACAGCGGATACACTTGAATTAGCTGGTGGTAAGAAAGCAGGTACTCTTTATCTACTTGCTTATATTATTGATTCTTCTTATGTTGTAAAGACGTGGCTTTGTAGTCTTGGTCACATGAGCAAGAAGGAGATGCATGTTCTTAAGCGGAAGACAGATGTGTTTGATAGACTTAAAAACTAGAAAACCTTGGTGTTCTTAGGGGAGATGATGGATAGAGACCAGTGGATGGGGCTGGATACTTTTGAGTAGGGCAGTTTGGACATGGGATTGATTCAAAGAAAGCTCATAGGTAAAAAGTCATCACTCACAGGTGAACACAGGTACCAGCATTGGTCAGGAGGAATCGATGTCGAACAAACAGGTGCCGATTGTTAGGGTGTGGAGCTAAAAACTTCACCAAGGAGCATTCATTATCAGGTTCGGGTCTACATAGACACCGACGTCGGTCAGGAGCGATCGATGTCTGTCATAGGCAGTTGCAGAGACGCCGACGTCGGTAGAAGGTCGGCCGACGGCGGTCATAGACAAGGAGCAAGAACCGACGTCGGTTACCTGCGTGTCTAGAAAGCTATCATTGGAGGATCACAGTACTATGTATCTTTCATAGATGATGCCACAAGGAAGGTATGGATCTATTGTATTAGAAAGAAATCTGATGTATTTGAGACTTTTAAAGTTTGGAAAGCTATGGTTGAGAATGAAACAGGTAAAAGATTAAAGTGCCTGAGATCAGACAATGGCGGTGAGTTCTGCAGTCATAAGTTCAGAGATTATTGTTACATGCATGGAATCCATAGGCAAAGGACGGTTCCAAGGACACCTCAGCAGAATGGTATTACTGAAAGGATGAACAGGACAATAATGGAGCGTGCAAGATGTATGAGATTGCATGCCGATTTGCCCTTACAGTTTTGGGCACAAGCTGTTGACACTGCAGTGTACCTGATTAACAGAGGACCCTCTACAGCTCTGGATGGTGGTATTCCAGAAGAGACATGGACAGGTAAAAAGGTTGATCTCTCATATCTCAAAGTTTTTGGTTGTGAAGCCTTTGTGCATATAGATAAGAAAAATAGAAAGAAGTTTGATGCTAAGTCTATGAGATGCACGTTTATTGGCTATGGCTCAGATGATTTTGGTTACAGATTGTGGAATCTAGAAACTAACAAGGTAATCAGGAGCCGTGATGTTGTTTTCAATGAAAGAGTGATGTATTGTGATCAGCTAAGGAAGTTGAATCAATATGAGCAGAGCAATGGTGAATTGGATGAGGTGAAAGTCCAAGATGAGCTCGCGGGAAAAAGAAATAATCACTTACAGGAAAACACAGAGACCGACATTGGCAGGTTAGGAACCGGCGTCGACAGGACAGAAACTGGCGTCGGCCGTACAGGTACCGAGGTCGGTCAGGCAGAACTGACGTCGGCCAGTAACAGGTCTGCAGGTGATCGAGGTCGGTCACTGTCAGAGAATTTGGGTGGACAGCGTGTTGTGGACGAGTCTCAGACACCCATCAGGAGGTCAGAAAGGGTGAGTAAGCCTCCAATTAGATATTCTCCTTCTTTATTTTATTTATTGCTAACCGATGGTGGAGAACCAGAGAGTTTTGAAGAAGCAATACAGGTGGAGTCCAAGAGTGAGTGGGAACGTGGCATGGTTGAGGAGTTGGAGTCCTTAAGAGAAAACCAAACATGGGATTTGGTTGAATTGCCAGCTGGTAAGAGAACACTTAAGAACAGATGGACCTATAGGTTGAAGGAAGGTGAGAATGGACAGATGAGATACAAGGCCAGATTAGTGGTAAAAGGATTTGCACAAAAGCCAGCTAGATGTTAAGACAACGTTTCTTCATGGAGATTTGGATGAGGAAATTTATATGGAACAGCCAGAAGGATTCGAGGTCAAGGGTAAGGAGAAGTTTGTGTGTAGGTTGAAGAAAAGCTTGTATGGCCTCAAGCAAGCTCCTAGGCAATGGTACTTAAAATTTGACAGGTTTATGACTGAGCACGGCTACAGTAGGTGTCAATCAGACCATTGTGTATATTTCAAGAGATTTGATAACGGTAGATATATTATTCTATTGTTGTATGTAGATGACATGCTGGTTGTAGGTCTCACATGCAGGATATCTCAGAGCTTAAGGTAAAATTAGCTCAAACGTTTGCTATGAAGGATTTGGGAGCAGCAAAGAAAATCCTTGGCATGAGCATTAAGAGAGACAGGAAAAATCACAGGTTGATATTGTCTCAAGAAGATTATGTGGACAAGGTGTTGAAACGGTTCAATATGCAGGATGCTAAACCGGTAAGCACACCTTTGGCTGGACATTTTAAGTTGAGTAAAGAACAATGTCCTAATTCATATGATGAGGTAGAGTACATGATCAAGGTTCCATATTCTTCCACAGTAGGGAGTTTGATGTATGCAATGGTGTGTACTAGACCGGATATTGCCCAAGCAGTGGGCGTGGTAAGTAAGTATATGGCCAATCCAGGTAAGGAACATTGGAAAGCAGTTCAGTGGATCCTTAGATATCTGAGAGGAACCAGCAGTAAGCACTTGTGCTATGGAGGTTCAGATACTTCTCTACATGGCTATGTAGATTCAGATATGGCAGGTGATTTGGATGGCAGGAGGAGCACTACAGGTTATGTTTTCACTGTAAGTGGAACGGCGGTTAGCTGGATATCTAAGTTGCAGAAGGTTGTTGCCTTGTCAACTACAGAAGCAGAGTATATTGCAGCCACAGAAGCTAGCAAGGAAATGATATGGATGACACGGTTCATGGATGAGCTTGGTAGGGAGCATGAGAGTTGTAGATTGTATAGTGACAATCAGAGTGCAATCCATTTGGCTAAGAATTCAGCCTTTCATTCAAGAACAAAGCACATACAGCTAAGGTATCACTTCATACTACAGGTATTGGAAGATGGTGAGTTGAAGCTGGAGAAGATCCATACAGATAGGAATCCTGCTGATATGTTAACCAAGCCAGTTACAAAGGAGAAGTTGAATCTTCATTCAACTTCTGTTGGTCTTCATGATTGAGTTGAAGATGGAGGAGCTAGAAGATGTTGCTGTACAGGTACTGGTGCAGCTGTTTATCTCCAAGTGGGAGATTGTTAGGGTGTGGAGCTAAAAACTTCACCAAGGAGCATTCATTATCAGGTTCGGGTCTACACAGACACCGGCGTTGGTCAGGAGCGATCGACGTCGGTCACAGGCAGTTGTAGAGACACTGACGTCGGTAGAAGGTCGGTCGACGGCGGTCACAGACAAGCAGCAGGAACCGACGTCAGTTACCTGTGTGTCCAGAAAGCTATTTCTGTGGACAGAAGCGAGTGTTTGCATGATAAGTTTGAGTTATAGACTCAAGCTCACGTCTCTATTATTAGCATTACTATTTTTAGAGCCCTTGTTTAAGTGGTTTAACTGTTTGTTGGAAGTACATGCTCAAGTCTCCTAATTCTATATGAAGAATTAGATCTTCCTAGCTTATTGTATTGTAGAAGAATTGGTGTGTGAAGAACAGTACCAAATTGAATCAATCCAGGCTTGTTGGAGTTGATTGTTCTTGAGAGAGATAGCTCTTGAGGAATAGAGATCTATTGAGAGATCCATACATCTAGGAGAGGTGTGGAAGAAAGAAGCTTTCTTCAATTGTATTCCTTTTGTAAAGAGTTTGTTAATACAAGTTTTCAGGGTGTTTTCTTGTATCTCTTGTTCTTGCTATTATCATTCTAATTACTTGTCAATCTGATTTAATTCCGCGTTTATTGCTGTCACAATTGTAATCTATTGTTGGTTTGATCCCCCAACACCGATGTCGATCGTGTGCAAACTGAAGCCGGTGATGTCGGGCAGGGTAAGACCAACGTCAGTCAAAAGGATCGACGTCGGCAATAGGTAAGACCGATGTCGGTCAGGAGGACCGACATCGGCAACATGGACACCGACGTCGATAGAGTTGGTAGTTAGGACAGGCACATGGAAACTGATGTCGATCAGATGCAGACTGTGTAGTGATCGAGGTCGATCATTGTAACAGATTTTTGGTGGATAGCAAGCTGTCAAGGAGTCTCAAACGCCCATATGAAGGACTAAATGTGGTATATAAGCCTCAAATTTGTTGTTCCTCTTCTTTATACTAGTTGCTGACTACAGAGTAGGAAGGATCCAGGAAATAGGGGGAGCATGGCATGAACAGATTACAGAACCAAACAGGAGATTTGGTAGGGTTGCTAGTCGGGATGAAAGCACTGAGACGAATGGATACCTTGATTAAAGAATAGAGAGAATGGACACGTGAGATGGAAGGCCAGGTCATATGGTCTTGAGGAAGCTGCAGGATAGTGGTACAGGTTTTGACAGGTGGATGACAAAGCAGGGCTTTAGTCAATGTCAGTGTAACCATTGTGTTTGTCTTACCAGGTGGATGATGATAGCTACATTATCATGTTACTATATGTGGATGGTATGCTAGCTAGTAGGTTTGTACACACAGGGTTTTGCTGAGCCAAGGGTAAGGTTAGTTCAGTGGCATGTCATGAAGAATTTGGAGCAGCGAAATTCTTTGGCATGGGAGACATGGAAGATCACAGGTTGATTTTGTCTCCAGTGGGAGCTGATGTGAATCAGGTGTTGGCGAGGTTTAGGATGCAAAATCAGAGCACACCAAGGGTTGGACAATTCAGTGTCTGAAATCACATGAGGTTTGGTATAGACATGAGTTTGCCCAAGCAGTGGGTGCTGTCAGAGAGTTAAGAGCCAATTCGGGGAAGTGGGTTCTTAGGTATTTGAGAGGGACCAACAATAGGGATTCATGCTATGCAGGGTCAGGACTTCACTACATGGGTTTGTAGGTTTGAATGTGGCAGGTTACTCGGATGACAGGGGGTGCACCACAGGTTGTGTGGTGGGTGGTCTTCAAAGTTGATCTTGAAGAGGGATACAAGCCAAGATATAGATTAGACAGGGTATAGGTATAGGTACAGTGCAGCTATTTATCTCCAAGTGGGAGATTATTAGGTTGTGGAGCTAAAAGCTTCGTTGATGCAGACATGGAGGAGGTTGGAGGAGGTTGTTAAAGTGTCACAGACACCAGCGTTGGTCAGGCCAACTGACGTCGGTAGGACTAGACAGGAAGAGCAACCGACGTCAGTCAGGGATCGGCCAACGTCGATCACCTCCAGGCAGATAGGGACCGACATCGATCACCTGTGCGGTTCAGAACTGTGAGTATTACAGACAGTTAGTTAACAAATTGGTTGTTTGCATGATGAGAGCCAATTTTAGACTCAAAGTTGTGGATCTAATTATTGTAATTAGGTGTCTAGTTATTGTTTGCATGAGATCTATTTAAGAGACTCATAGGCTATATTGAAAAGTGTGCTAGAGAGTAAGAGAGCAAATATTAGCTCCTTCTATGTGTGAAGAGAGCATGGTGTGCTCCTCCTAGTGCCACAGTGCCAAGTGTGGGTGCTGGTTTAGAGAATCAGAGGGGTTCTTCATGTATGTATGATCTTGGTCAGCAGGTGTGCATGGCTACGTTAGGAGATCTACATGGTAAGTAAGATCATTGATCTATAGGTGTATGTGTGTGCATGATCCCGGTTTGCAGGTGTGCAGAACCAGATTGATTTTCAGGTGTGCAAGATCAGGGAGGACAGCAACACAACAGGGATCAGGATCAGGTGGGATCTACTTGGAGTACAGTGTGTACTCAGAAAGAGAGCAAAGAGGAAGGCAAGGAAGATCCTTCCATAAGTGAGATCGTTTGGGTTGTAGGTTGTTGCAGTTTAGGGGAGATCTACTTGAAGTACAATTGTGTACTTGGAGTGCGTGGAGCACTTGTGGAGTGTGTGGAGCACTGGTTTACTGGCAGTAGTGGATACTGACTGGTTGGAGGTGAACACCAACTCTGTGTTTGAGTTGTGTGTTGGGACTGTAAGAGAGAGAGCTTTGAGGAGAGAATTACTGTTCACTTGAGGTGTGGGAAGCCTCTGAGAGGTGGTGAAGAAAAAGTGGCATCTTCTTTATTGTATTCTTTTTTGTATGAGTATTAATACAAGTTGTGTATTGTCTCTCATATTCTGTGTTGTTTCTGGTTTCTAGTTACTTGTTACTTCTGGTTAATTCTGCATCTTAAGTTGCTTGTATATGGTAATCAATTGTCTGCTTCCACGGGTTCCTAACAAATTCATGTATACTTTAATTCATATCGCATGCATGCATAACCTAACCTAATTATTCCAAATTTGCATAGAGTAGAGTAATATTCTAGAATTCCAAACTCACATAAGACACTACCTCTATAATAATAAATACCACTATTATTTGGGGTGGAGGGGAATGTTTTCGATCCTTATTTTCTTAGACTCATCAAAATCACTCAGATCACTATCTCCATCTCCCCAAACAATATGGAAAGGGGTTCAAGTGCATAAATCATCATTCATCATCATAATCATTCCCTCATCATTCATCATTATACCTCATCCCTCTCTCATTTACCTTCATTATCCCTCATCATCCCTCATTGTCCCTAATTATAGTGTCATTATTCCTCATCATCCCTCATAATCCCCAGTCACTCCCTCATCATCCCTCATTTTCCCTCATCATCCATAATCACTCCTCATCATCCCTAATCACTCCCCCATTAACTCTCATCATCCCTAATTATCCTTAGTCACTCCCTTATCATCATAATAATTCATAATTACTCTATCAATGGCTCTCATTATCCATAGTCACACCCTCATCAACCCCCATCATATCTAATCATCCCTAATCACTCCCTCAATGTCCCTCATTTCCCCTTCATACCTCATCAACCCTCAACATCCCTCATCACCCTTAATCACTCCCTCATCGGCCCTCATCATCTCTTATCATCCCTAGTCACTCCCTCATTGGATCTCATTGTCCTTAATGGTCCTTAATCATTTCATCATTCACCCTAATCATCCCTCATCATCCCTAATCATTCCCTCATCAACCCCCATCAACCCTAATCATCCTTAATCACTTCCTCATAATCCTTCATCATCCCTCATTATATCTCATCTTCCCTAATCATCGCTAATCATCCATAATTATCCCTAACACCCTCATTGACCCTCATCATCCCTAATCACTCCCTAGATGAAAAAATTATGAATGAAGCACGAGATGTGAGTGTTAAGTCTTCCATGAAAGTACAAGCTAAAATGAAAGTAATACTTCTTAAACAAGAGGACAACAACAAGGATAAAAGATAAATAAATAAGGAATAACTTACCACAAGGGATGATGAAACAAGTAAGGATATCTAAAAAGATGAAGCAATAAATGATCTAGAGCAAGTAGTCCATGAGATTGGGAATTGAGGGGGATTCAAATGATAATGAGAAAAAAAATGCACATTTAACTAATCAATTCACTCATGTTATATTTAGGTGTACACCTTTGACGAAGTAGGGCCCTTAAATGCATCTAAGACTGAGTTTACTTTAAAAAATAAATTTACCTAATCAGAAATAAATTAAAATTTATTTGTACCCTATATTAATAATCATTCAATTTGATGTGTCATTAATATTAACAATTCATTGTATTTATTAAAAACATTTTCTTATTCTTATTCATAAAATTTTATGTTCCTTTTTATAGGATTTTGAGTTTGGGTTTGACATGAAGAATGAAGAAACAAGCAAGATTTTTTTACCTTGAATGGTGTGCACTCAAAAAATTTATAAACTACATGGCAAACACATATAGAGAGGGTGCTCCAATGGGTCTCTCTTATCTCACAACTTCCTACTTCTTTGTAGCCTCATTCTCGCAAGCCTCCTTGTGATGATATTCCTATAGTATTGAGCAAGACTCAGCATTTTATTTGCCACACTTCTTCAGATGACAAGGTTATCCCTACTTATGGCATTGATATTCATACCCTAAATTATGATGATGGTTATTCCTTAGATGATCCATTCTTAGGCAATTTTGTACAGGCTTGTGATGTTGAGATTATCCATTATCATTCTTCTTTACTTGAGTATTTTCGTGTATCTTCCCGTATTCCTTCATTTATAGTTCTTAATTTTATTATTTTTCCTTTTTATCATAGGGTAGAGATGGTGCCAACACCTCTAGTTTTTTAGGAGGCTTGTAGGAGTATGCTCATGGATCATGCTATGAATAGGCCTTATTATTTTGCTAGGTACCCTGATCACCGTAGTTGGTTTACTCCTGAGATTAGTGTGACCCTCCTTACACCTTCTATAGATCATGTTCCTCCATCAATAAAACCCTTATCGGAGCCCATTCTTTTTCTTGTTATAGTTGAGCCTATTCCCACTCCTACTCTTGTTGAGCCTACCCCTGCTTCTCATCCCATTACTCCTTCCATAGAGCCTAGTTCCATTTATACTCTATCACCATCTTCCCTTGGTGATGGTTTCCTTCCCTTGCATAAAATGGTTCTATTTCCCACCAAATGGGCTGATAAGTCCTCTTTGGATTCTTCCACTCTTATTATACCTCCTTCTATGAGTGCTTCTCCTAAGACCACTCATAAGCATATGTGTTGCTTCTATGGGACAGATAATCATTTTTCTACCCATTATCATAAGTTTCAATAGTATATTGATACTTTATGTCCTTCCTCTCCTTCCTTATACAAATCCATGCCTCCCCTAAAGGTTCTACCTAAATATATACCTAAGTATGGTGAGGTGTATTATTTGTGGCACCAATGTGCCACCCATCACATCAATCAATTCTACAACCTTCAACAACACCTTAAGGATCACCTTCTATCTATTCTTGGATCTTCTTTCATTCCTCCCATGGGTCATTCTCATAAGAAGGCTCCTCCTTCTTCTCCCATGACTCCACCTCTAGTGGTTACATCCCCTCCTATGGTCCCTTCATCACCTTTTGTGCTTCCACCCGTGATTCCTTCGCCTGTAGACCTTCCTTCACCTATGGATCCCTCTCCAGCCATGATTCCCTCACCTAGGGATCCTTCTACACTGATGATTCCTACATCTCCTGTAGAGCCCATTCACATGCATTCTTCCAAGTATCCCTTGCCTGATTTTCTTTAGCATGATATGTCTAGTATTCCAACTTTTTCAGTTGAAGAGATTAGAAGCAAAGTCTTTTCCCAATTTTCATTGAAGATTGACAAGACATTAGCATCAATTTATATCCAACTTTATAGAGATTTATCTGATGTCTTAGATGATGTGTGTGGGCATATTTATCAGTATTTATGAGCACATGCACGGTGCCTTCACATTTACATTTTAACTGGACATGTGGTCCAATTTCATTCTTATCTATCTGTTATATCATTTGACACTATGTCAAATTCATTTTTTTCTTATATGGTAACTCTTTACTTTTTAGTACTATATCTTGCTATCTTGTCATTTATATTTGCATATGATTATCTTTATTTATCATTGCTTCCTCTTTCTTTCTTTAGTTTTTCTCAAAACTCTCTTCTTGTATCTTCATGATTGTTTGCTTTCTTATCTCTATTTTTCATAGATAATTATCATTATGACTAGGTTATATAAACCCTATTCCCTTTGGTTCTTGTCTCTTATTACCATGTGATCAATTATCAAACAATGCATTTCATTATACTTTCCTTTTACCGGTCCACTTTGGATCTCCTTTTTCCTTTCTTCCTTTTTTTCAAACTAAGCATATACACAGGTGAGACTTCAGATCACATGTTAGTTCATTATTAACCCTAAGTGTCCTAGTGAGTCTTTGTCTTTAGTTACTTAGCTTCATTTAGCCTTAGTCTAAAGTTCATTCGTGTGTATCACTATTTCTCTCATGATTGGTCGTTCCAAATCCATATGGAGGAGGAATCTTCAAAAGCCATAAAAAGTTAAAATCCAAATCATTTTATAAAAGGCAATGATATAAAAGGAAAAAATATTATTAAAAGTCATATCACACTAAAAGATATGATTCCAAGCACATCTCCTTCTTATAGTCGAAGCTCAAACTCCACAATTGGCCTCACGATAGAGATGAGGTCCTTTGGGGTGTAGTTGGCCAGTAGATTATAAAAGGAGGATAAAAAAATCTTTTAGTGCTACCTACTTTCTCATGCAAGTAACCAATCTTTGCAGTAAACCTACAGCTCTGTAAAGGGTCCTGAAGAACAAAAAACACGTCATCGGAAGGTAGGTCCATTTTACTTTTTCTTGTACCAATATACCTTCATGAGTTGATCTTAGTAACATGCTTATTTTCCTACAAAGATTTATGTCCATAGTGAACAGGATTTTTTTGTACATTGATGGTCACTAGTCACTTAGTGTCTTCTCATGTCCTTAGTATGCCTGTTGTCTCTAAACGACTTCTCATAAGATGCCTAATTCCTGCTTTTTATACTCCCTTTTTCATTCCCTATATCCCTCATATTTCCTCTTGATAAATATTATTGTATCTACTAATCACTCCCCTTGGGATTTCATTTATGAGTTGCATTATAAGACCATGGATAGGACCCTGCATTCCTCACAAATTACCACCTTTTTGCTTCCTATTACCCACATCTTTTGTTACCCAATTATCTTGATTTCTCCACCCTAGTGGTGTTCTCTTTGTGAGTTGTAATGTAAGACCGTGGATAGGGCCCGACATTCCTCACAAAAAATTTCAATAATACAAGTCACAAACAAAATTATATGTGTCAAATATGAGATAAGATGTGATTGATTATGAAGTTACACATCATTAACATGCTTCCTATCTTGATTTAGTGTGTTTATGCTTACTTCATTTCTCTTTCACTTTTATCTTCTTATTTTTCGAGTGCATGTAAGAATATAAACATTTCTTGATTTTTTCATACTTCCCTACTTGAATTAGTGTGATCAATTTAAGACCAATATTTTACCAATTTTGTTTTTTTCTTATACTTCCCAACGTGATTTAGTATAATTGATTGACTTAATTTAATTTGTTGTTATACCATTTGTGCCATTTTACATACCTTCCATTTTATTACATTGTTTTCATACTTTCCAACATGATTTAGCGTGATTTTACTTGTTTTAATTTGGTGCAAAAATCTTTCACTTTGGTTTAAGAACAAATTCTTTTTTACCATCTTGTTTTACCATCCCTTGGTTCTTTATACTTAGCTATTTTCTTGTTATTACGCATTTCCCAACTTGAAATAGTGTGTAGTACTTTTTTTGATTGATTATATTTTACCAAGTCTTTTTGCTTGTTTCTTTTTAACCATGCATGTGTTCTACATAATGCTAGAAAAGAAATACATCTCATATATTTTTTATGGCATATACAACAACAACTAAATACATGTGCTAGAAATAAATATATCCAAAGCATTCACAACCATAACCATAATCATGACAACATACGCAATCAACATCAATATGCCAAAATGATATATATATATATATATATATATATATATATATATATATATATATATATATATATATCATTTTGGCATATTGATGTTGATTGCGTATGTTGTCATGATTATGGTTATGGTTGTGAATGCTTTGGATATATTTATTTCTAGCACATGTATTTAGTTGTTGTTGTATATGCCATAAAAAATATATGAGTATATATATATATAATGAGTTTTTGATACAACAACTAGCAATGTTCCAACTCTATGGCTAGGCTCCATCTTATCTATCTATTGGCCTAGCCACGCTGCCTTCTGAGGCCTCAGTCTAACTCCTTTGTATAGTACATTGTAAAGAGGTCATCTGATATCTCGGTACCTCTACTTGTCCCAGTAGGTGTACTACCTACACATGTGCCTGTGCCAACTAGTTCTGTGTCACCATATGTGCCTATGTCATCTATGCCACTGTAGCCAGATGCATAGCTTTCTCCTTTGTTAGGGCTTGCCATGCCCATATCTCACCTACACACATCTTTGTTGGTGGTTGCATCCTCTCTCTATGATTGTATTTACCTCGTCGCCTCACCAACTAATCTAAACTAGCTCACCTAAGCTGGGGTAGATGGTACACTGGGGTCCTCCAATGCATTAGGGTCATATGACTATAGAGTATCATCTAGGACATCATGGAATTTTCCCCTCATAAGGGACCCCCATCTCTCCTCCTCATCCTCAGCTACACCTATAAAATCATACCTAGATAAATATTAGATCATTGTTATATCTCACAATATCTATCTACCTCTAGTCTCTATTTCAAAATGAAAACTTAAGCAATAATTTAATCATCTTTATTATATGTTTGTGCCCAACCACTATGGTCTTACCATCTGCATGACCGCCCAGTACAGTCTCTCCATCTACATATCCTCGTAACACCTCCTTTGTAGGTTGCCTTTTTAGCTCAAATTTGACTGGCATGGCTCACATCCACCTCAGCCTATGCCTGAGTGGCCTCTTTATCATCCAGCTCTCCTCTAGCTCACCTGTTGGGTCATCAAGAATGTTGATAGTCTCCACCTCTCATACTCCTACCTCTATCGATGTCATGTCCTCAGTGGTCATATCTCATCTTGTTGTAGAGCTAGTGGCGGTATCTCTAATGCCCCTACCTCCACACCCCTCTCTTCCAGTTCTTCTCCCTATCATGCTTGTCTAGTCCATGGTTACTCATGACATGTTCTAAGCATCGATCTCATCACTAGTGGCCCTAGTCCCCTCCTCCCCTCTAGCTCTCTCACATGTTGATCCCATTGCTCAGGCACCAATATCAGTGTCACTAGATCAGGTAAGTGCATCTATCCTAGCACTCATGCCACTAGATGTGGATCTCTCCACTAAGTATAGTATCCAATCACCTTTGTCCTCATTGTAGCTGGTGAAATTATGTACTAACTTAACCATGTAGTCATCATGTGCCCATATGGCTGCCACACTATGTCTATGCATCCCAATATCTATAGTGTTGGCACGTGGGGCACGTCTTGCACTACCTAGTCCTCTCTCCATCTCTTCACTTGAGGTAACCTATCATCAACCACATGGGGTAACCCAGCTGACCAATACATGGGAAACCTCTCATATATCCAAACCATCAATAATATGATCAGTCCCATTGATTTCTACCCTCTAACCAACACCTCATACATATCATGTATGAGTTGGACCTAGATGATAGAGCTGAGATCATATAGTATGCCCTGCTTTAGGATCTTCTTACTCAAGGTTACCACAAATAGTGGTACCTTACCATCTAATTTGTGACATAGCACCTACTATATCACAAGTCCTATCATAGTTTTTTGGATATCCAGAATCTATTATGTGTATACATCAAACATACTAACTCTCCTACTTGCTAATATCATATTTGAGCCTATAACCCATATGGCTAAGGCTCTCCTCTCCTCTAGGTTGTATGGTATACCTGTAGTCATCGATGCTCCTACTACCAGTAGCCCTAGGATGGTATGCACATCCTCCAAAGTGATAGCTTAGAATAATAAGCATGATTAAAATGTATAGGGTCAAATGGGTCAACCTAGTAGTCTAGACTGGATGTCTAAAGAGCTAAAAACCTATATTAGGTCGACTAGGTTGATCCAGTAACTTGTACCTGAAAACCTATGCATAGAAGTTAGATATTGGGTTGATAGAGTCGATCTAGTATGGCAAATATATGATAAAAATAATGATGAAAGAATGAAAGAAATGAAAATAAGGTAAACAAATCTTACAAAGGTTAGTTCACATCGATTTCACTAGAATGTATGCAATTAGAAATACATCATGTCTGTAAATCAATCCTGGCTCAGAGAAGATAGAGCATACCTATACTTTTTATTGGGAATACATTCATTAAGCAGGGGCATGACCAATATGGGGATCCACTAGACCCGATTAGGGGATCACTTGTCACAATAAACCATGTTAGGAAGGATTCCAAAGCCTACAGTCTAACACAATCATGCAACAACCTTTAAATATTCCTAGGTATAATGTTCACTCTATTATAATAACAAAAAAGTAAATCTATTCTAGTGCACATCA
Organism: Torreya grandis; assembly: GCA_037957365.1. Lineage (NCBI taxonomy): Eukaryota > Viridiplantae > Streptophyta > Pinopsida > Cupressales > Taxaceae > Torreya > Torreya grandis. Next base: position 799,727 of record JARHVA010001673.1, read on the forward strand.
AAGTTTGTGTCACAAAGTGGGGGTTACAAATAAAATAAACTAAACTAAACATGCATAGAAGACATATAATCATGTCAATGTATATAAAATCCTAATGCATGGAAGAAAGAAGCACAACTACATTATCTATTTACTCTTACAAAAGAGAAATAAAGTTAGGAATACTTACCTTTGAAGATGAACCTATCGAACCTCAATCTCTCCCTTGGCCAAGGTGCTTCACAAGAGATTACTGTTGTATGTAAGGATAATAAAGATAAATCGGCTCTAGGCTACATAACCTATCTATCCATCTAAAAGACTTCTCCACAAGACAATATTCATAGTTCTAAAGAAAGTATGAAACCCTAAGCTTTATTCTACAAGTAGAATGGTCAATAAGCAGATATTTGTTTGCACTTATTTTTCTTCACTTCTCTTCTTACAAATGGTTGGAAATAAACTTATATATATATATAGGTCGATCTTACCCTAAATCCTTCTGAATATGTTAGTTGTACGAAGTTGACCCTATATGTTTTCGAGAGATAATTCACTAGGTCCCAAGCTAGATCGAGCGAAGGGATAACAAAGCTCCAAGTGAAAAATATCCCTAAATAGTATAAGGTCGACCCAGTTGACCCTGTACAGTATTCAGAGGCTAAAAATTATATAAGGTCAACCCAGTTGACCCTGTACTATTTAAGGATATTTTTCACTTGGAGCTTTGTTATCCCTTGGGTCAACCTAGCTCAAGGCCTAGTGAATTATGTCCTTAAAACATACAAGGTCGATTGGGTCAACTTTGTACATCCAACATATTCAAAAGGATTTAGAGAAAGATCTACCTATATTTACAAGTTCATTTCCAACCATTTATAAGAAGAGAAGAAAAGAAGAATAAGTGTGAACAAACATCTACTTATTGACCATTCTACTTGAGGAATAAATCTTAAGGTTCCATACTTTATTTGGAGATACAAATATTGTCTTGTGGAGAAGTCTTTTAGATGCATATATAGGACATGTAGCCTAGAGCTAATTTGTCTTTATTATCCTTACATACCACAACAATCTCTTACGAAGCACCTTGGCCAAGGGAGAGATTGAGGCTCGATGCATTCATCTTCAAAGGTAGGTATTCCTAAATTTATTTCTCCTTTGTAAGAGAAGATAGATAATGTTGTGTTTATTTCTTCCATGCATTAGGATTTCGTATACATTGACGTGAGTATATGTATTTTATATATGTTTAGTTTAGTTTTTTTATTTCTAAACCTAATTTTGTGCCACAAGTTTTTGTGTGCACTAGATTATATTTACTTTCTTTTTATTAAAATAGAGTGAACATTAAAGCTAGGACTCTTTTAGGGTTATTGCATGATTATGTTATATTTTAGGCTTTGGAACCCTTCCTAGCATGGTTTATTATAACAAGTGATCTCCTAATCAAGTCTAGCAGATCCCTGTATTGGTCATGCCCGCACTTAATAAATGTATTCCCAATCAGAAGTGTAGGTAAGCTCTATCTTTTTCGAGCTAGGATTGATTTATAGACATGATGCATTTTTGATTGCATACACCTCCCTCAATTGCTACTTAATTTTTTTTAACTTGATTAGGATAAATGCTTTTGAAACCATAGCTATGAACTGGACAAGTGAGGGTTTTGATTGCTGGTCCCACAACCAATAAAGGGTTTTAAACAATGGGCCCATAAGCAAAAGGGTTTGAAGGATCCCACAAACATACTAGATCACAAAAAGAGGGTTTGATGGCTCTAATAACCATTGCAGATCACAATATGAGGGTCTGAAGAATCCCATAACCTAAACGGGTTACAACAAGAAGGTTTGAAGGATCTCACAACCTTAAAAGATTAGACAATCAAAAAATAACTCGTCAATAATAGCAAATATAGTCAATAGTTGTTTTACTCCAGCAAGCATTCTCCAAAACTTTCATTGTATAACTAACACAAGAATTTTTGGCTAATTAACCTTAATTTGAGTCCTTCGTATAGGTTTATAGGCTTATCTTAAGTCTTATTTGTGTGTACATTTATTATATATATATACACTTTATTATAGCCTTTTGAGGTGTCACTCACCTCTATCTTGCATGTAACTCATCTCACCCCACATGGCACACACATCTTCCTCACTTGTAAGAGGATTAGAAATACATGAGAAAGATGTTGGAGCTTGCATTTGTAACTATTTTTCTCTCTTAACTCTTTATAATGAGTTCTTTTATCCCTTTCTTCTTGACTTGTGATACACTTTCAAAACACTCTTGTTGTTCTATTCTTGCTCTTGCATCCTTGTGATGCTCTTTGGTCTAAAGCTTTTTTCTCTCTCTCTTATATCTTCTTCATGCTATTCTACTTGGAGTTCATTGTTTGCAATATTTTAATCAATTTTAGAGTTTTTCTTTGTATGACGGTTTCCCCACTTGTCACATTCGCCTCAACTTGTGGTTTGTGCTCACTTCAATGTAACATAGTTCCTTAGGTTTTTTCTTGCTTTTCAACATTTAAATCGATCTTTGGCCACTTTTATATCATCGTATCAAATCCCTATAGTTTCTAACATTGATTATTGAGAATGTTTACATATTTGGAGGTGAAAAGAAGATTTTTTATCTTTTAACATATGATTAATTGCTTTTAAGCAAGTTTTTGATTCCCTGTGTCATAATACTCTTCCCTCTAACCTTTTTTTTGTGTAGGCTTCTAAAAGGATGTTTTTCAAGCATTCTAGGTTTTTTCAATTTGTTGGTTATTTATATTATGATAAATAACATCATAAATTTAAATCTTAATGAATATTTCTATTTTTTTAGCTCCTTCGTTTGATTTTTTTCAAACCAATTTATATTTGTCCTTTAGCACATATTGTTATTCAAATTATTCATTGGTTTTGTGGTCTTTTATCTAAAATTAGTGCTAGTTATTATATAAATCTCATTGGTAATATATTTTCATTGAATCTTACCTCTATTTTATAACTACTATATTACCTTGCTTTTCATTGTGCTTTTGCATGGAGTAACTCGAACCTAAGTTTTTTCCACTTTTTTTTCCTAGCTTACTCTTTCGTTAAGCATTACTATTTCTTGAGTACTATTCCTTTTGGCTTTCATTAGCTTATGTTTGGTTTGCTTCCTTTTTTTTTATCTTTTTCTTGCACAAACCTGGCATGCTTAGCTTAATATGTGTTTTGTTCTTATATATTTTAGGTAAAGCCTTTATCTTTCGGTGGTCTTTTCTACTTGGACGATATTCTCTCTTGCTGACAATTTGATTGTAGCTCTTGGTCCCTTTTGCACGTTTCCCAACCAACTTTGTGTAGTGTATCTCATTTGACTTGGGTCTAGCGTGCTTTTCTTAGGTCAAGCCTTTCTTGGTATTTGTGTTATTTTTTTGACAAATTCCTTTGTAGCTTGTCTCATTTGGCTTATGCATTTTTATCCTCCATTGATTGCTTTCTCCTTCTTTCAAAGCATCTTCTTTAATCATGTTGTTCCTCCAACGTGTTGTCATTACTGTTAAATCCAATTTGAACTGAAGTGTAACACTTTATATGCTCAGTTGTACATTTTTTTTATTTTGGGCAGTTTATTTTGTTTCCCCATTTGTCGCATATTTCATTCTTCTTTTATTAGTTTCGCTAGCTTTTTTTGAGTTGTGTTAATCTTTATATTGGTTTGAACACTTTTCTTTAAACTCATGTTCATTCATAAAAGAGAAAAGGCATGGTATTTTTTTTAATTATCTCAAATTTAAACATGTTTCAATTCCTATCAATTAAACTCCAAGAAATTTATTTTTCACTTAACCATGTCAATTTAGAACAAGTGTTGTGTTGCAGCTTCGGTACTTGCCTTGTAAGAAGCAATTTGTAAGGATAGGTAGGGCCACCGTATCAAAGCATGTTTTGTACATTAATCAGGTAAGTAGAGGCACTGCTAAAACTTACTACATACAACAAGGGAAAATTATGTTTGAAAATGGAGAGCTCTTAAGCTCTATTATGCTCTTCTACTTATTTGTAGGGTAAAATAGAGAACAACACTTATATGATGTAAGTTATACATGAAATGGATCTATACATAAGGCCTTAAGGAACAAAGTATGAACAAATTCCTTTTCATTGATTAGCTAGATTTTAACTTTCTATAATTCATATATAACAATGCATAAGTAGCATTAAAGGCAAATAGATAATTAATGGTGCAAGGGTAATTTACATTAGTTCCAAAACATACACAAAATCTAGTTTGGTTTGAATATGTAGAATATTAAATGCAAATAGAAGATGGGGGAATTTAAAGTTACCAAAATAGAAAAGTCTGCATAGAATTATTTGCCAAACAAGAATCCTGAATAGCGATGGACATTTGTCCCTTTGCTGGAAACAAAATGCAAATACAACTGATAAAATTATAAGTATAATCCTGCATAATTACACAGTCTAGTTTTTATTTTCTCATTTACATTAATAACAGTTAAGACCATGGCTCCTATAAATAATAGGAATGAAGGGGGAAGAACTAATTTCTATTTTTATAATACAACACAAATATGAAAAACATTATGCAAATCTATCCCAAAAAAAAAAATTGCGGGGTGGGGTGGTGTATCCTTGAATTTGAAGCTTAATTGCTCTTTGTAGGTTTGAAAGCACACTCCATCCCCCAACATCTCCTTTACCATCAAGAATATCTCCTACGACACATTGTTTCCCATGAGATCAAAAGAGGTGAATGGTGGAGAATTGGAAGTGCAATCATGTTTAAAAAAATAACCTGTTGTAATAGCTCCAATTCATTAGAAGAAATTATGGAAAGTATTCATTTACCTGACACCCCTTTTAAGAGGCCCCATGCCATCCATGCATTTTACATATGAAGGTGTATTAAATGATATGAGGTTGAGCAGAAGAAAGACACACGACCTGGGTTAACATACCCTGACACTTGTCCAAGAGCACCCTGAGTAGATGCATTAATAACAATTGGGAATTTCACTTTAAAAAATGCAGTACCAAGTCCCTAAAATTTTAGGAAACAAGAAACATAATAAATTGAAATGATTTCACCTTTGCATAATTGTTGCAGTTGTCACTGCAATTTGCCAATCTCAGTGTGAAGATGCGTACTTCATTTGAAAATGGTTGATATTAATCAAATTGCTACTTTAATTGTAGGGAAGATTAATTTGAGCTCTCGATTTTTAGTTTTGAAGTCAAATAATAAAATGGAAACAATGCCAAAATAGTTTATAATGTTAAAAAATGTATTGGAATAAAACACACAGATAAGCAGAGGATGGAAAAAAAGCACAAATAGGGAAATTTATTGCACTTGAAATGATAAGCTAGAATGGATGAAAAAGGGAAATAAATTGAGATACCAATTTATCATTTAATTCCCACAATTGGGGTTATGAATAATATACATGATGGAAATCATCATTATCCAGGATCAAGAACAATTGTAATGTTGTAAAAAATCTTGAGCAATTTTTTTTTTTTAATAAAATTAAAAAATTCTCAAGGAACCTATTAAGATAAAATTTCCAAGTCTTAGATCAGAGATAAGATGCTCTAAGCTTAGCTTATTTATTTACGTGTACTCTTATGTTGACATAAATCTATACTAAAAGCCACTTCTCAAGTTTGTACATATCTTTAGAAGTGTAGAATAAATTCAGAAAGCAATGTGTATGGAAACAAAATGTAGTGTAGAGGAAATTAGATGGAAATCTTATCACATTTCTTTAAAAGGCAAGTTGCAGAGGCAAGTTTCAGATGAAAAAATAGACATTCCAAAATAATAACTTTTGAACAGAGAAATAAAAAGCTACCATTCTAGTAAGATAAATAATCTCAGAACTTACTCAAAACGTCCAGGACTAAGGACATAAGTATATATAATAGTGGTCCAGTAAGTTTGAACCTATCAAATTTCTAGGGAGATCCAAGACCTACCTAACTGCAGTGTGAAAGAGTTTCATCTAGAATTTATCCCTATCTTATGTGATTCAGATCTTACAAAATATCATTCTGCTTGTGACCAAGTCATTCCAAATGTAAGTCAGTTGTTATACAAGTGTAGGAGGGCGTAACAATACATTAAAAGTGGCACAAGTAGTATAATAGGTGATTTTACAGGTTGTGAGACACTATTTAGTTACCATCCCCCCTGTCTGTCCCTGTGTCATATGCGGGGAAACTGTGCTACTTAAGCCCTCTGTAATGCCATATATGACCAACTGATATTTCTATAACTTTGTTTCATGTATATAACTTTCCAAAAACTTAATTCGCTGTAGTCCACCGAACTTAATAACCATTTAACCTAAATTGGAGAAAATAATTAAATATTCATTGACATTACAAAATCATGGATTTTACATCCAATAGGCAATTTTCATTGGCTAGTATGGGTCCACTGAAAAATTAAAAGCCATCGTCAAAAACAATAGTACATGCCTAAAGACAGGTACAAATAATTTCAATTCTCATAATACATTATATTCATTTTTGACAAATGGCTTGGTTGGGACTTTTTTAAATATTTGGTATTCTATTCTTGACAAAGTAAATATATTTTTAAAGAAATCCACTTAAGTCGAGACACTTCAAGTAAAGCATAAAGGTTAACAAGGGATTTGTGTTTTATGTTTTATTTTTCTTTTCCACAAAATTTATTTCTTAAACTTTTCACATCATGTTTTTTCTTTTTTGGAATGAGCTTATAATTCATTATATTATTTAAGTTCTTTATAATGCATTTTATCATTGAAGTTTAAATATTGTTAATAGCATTTGAAAAGGTTTCTTTTGTTGGCAAGTATTTTTTTGACGTAAGGAATATTGGTTTTCCTCTTAATAATGTCTTTGGCAAATTATAAATTGTTGCTTATTTTTTATTCAAACCATTTTTTTTAAGAATATGTAGATCCGCAATTGAAATGAAGTTTTAATTAATGATTTTAAGTATTAATTTATGGAAATATAAATTGAAATTGACGCACTTATATGTCAACTTGAATGTACCAATCAAACTATTTTTTTATTGTAAAATTCGTATAATGAAAACTTAAATGAAATACAAATACTTGTTGACTCTCTTATTGTTCAATTAATATTTTTTAAAAATATGTAAATATGCAATGTTGTTTTTTCACCTTCTAAAGAACATATTACTCCACCACATGATGGTTCTAACCCTGGTTTAAAAATAATGCAATCCATGGGGTATGTTGGCAGTAGCCTTGGTAAGCATGAAAATTGTATTATTACACCTCTTTTACTTGAATCTAATACTCATTTTAAAGGTATTGGTTTTAATGATGCAACTAATTCTAAAGCAAATTTGGAATCTTATTGTCCTCCTCACTGTAGGATTTATAATGCAACTTCTTCTGATTATAATGCTTGGAATGCTCATGCTTTGGTTTAAAATATTAAATCTTGTGCACATTGTGGAAAACATGGGCATCGTATATCTAAATGTTGTAAATTACACCCATGAAAATCTTGTGGTAAATCTACGCATGACGCTTTGCATTGTTAAAAAATGATTAAATCTCCTATCTCTAAGGGTAAAATTGTTTGGATTCTTAAAACTAATAAATCTTCTAGAGAATTTTATGTTTTCTTGAAATAATTCTTCTAATGATTCACACCGAATATCTTTTACAAGTGACATGCCTTCTTTGTCTCCATTTTTATTATCTAAATCTTTTTTATGTATTCCTTGCTTTTGGTTGCACAAGGTATATGCTTTGATTATTTTGACCAACTTATTTTCGTGTAAGTTTACACATTTTCTGATGGAAGTTGTCTTTACTCTATTTGCATTTTTTGTGCATCTATTTTTATTACATTATGTATGTACATTTTTTTTTAGCATAATGGTTACTTAACTTGAAAAATTGGTGTTATATTGCTTGTTTTACAGGTTTATGGATCATTACTCTTTGTTGGTATTTGTTCCATTATGGATCAACCACATTATTTAAAGAGGATTCTTGAAGGTTCTTCATGATCACACCTTCTTATTTACAACTTTTGATGACACCTTATCTTCTTTATTCTCTAAACTATTGTAATTCCTCTTGACGGAAGTTTCTATTAATGGGGAGTATTATGTAATTTCAACACCTTTCTTTGTTTCTAAAAGATCTTCTCAACTTTTGTAACCCCAAATTTAAATTTAAGAGAGAGTGTTGAAAAATTAACTTTAATTTGGGTCCTTTCTATAGGTTTATAGGCGTATCCTAAGTCTTATTTATTTCTATATTTATTATATTTTTAAATGCACTTTATTCTAGCATGTTGAGATGTCACTCACCTCTTTAATCCATTTATTGGATTTAGGAGTTACTTAATGTAACTTCTCTCCCCCCATATGGCACATACATCCTCCCCACTTATAAAAGGATTAAGGACAAATGGAAAACATGTTGGAGCTTGCACTTGTAACTTATTTTCTCTCTCAACTCTGTAATGATCTCTCTCACCTTTTCCTTCTTGACTTGTGATTACACTCTTACAACACTCTTATTATTTTAGTCTTGCTCTTGCATCTTTGTGATCCTCTTTGGTCTAAATCCATTCTCTCTTTTTCTTTTATAGTTTTTTCATGTTATTGTACTTGGAATTCATCGTTTGTAAGTTTTTAATAGATTGTGGAGTTTTTTTTGCGTATGAAGGTTTCCCTACTTGTCACTCACCTCAACTTGTGGTTTATGCTTACTTCAAGGCAACATTATTTCTTAAGTTTTTTCTTGCTTTTTAATGTTTAAATTGATTTTTGGAAACATTTTTGTCAAGAATATATCCTCTATAATTCAACATCAACCAAGGAGCTAAGAGGGCCCATGAGGAACCAAACAACCAACAAATAGTTAAACCATAGCCTGCCAAAAAGTAGCATCCTTGCCTATATCAAAACTAAACAAACTATTTTATGTTGAGCTTTTATATCTATGAAACTTCCGCACCACACCCACTCAGCGAAACAATAATTGAAACACAATAATGAGATAACCATAGGAATTTAATAAAGGTTATGACCTGGTACCCAACAAAGAGAACACCATCCCAAGCCAATATACAATCCCTAAAAGATTTTTTAATAATCATAGGATCCCAAGACCAGGTTCATAGTGAGTTTAATGTGGATTCCTCAAACATCCACATAGGTAAGCTAATGCAGATTCCCTTAACATCCACATAGAAAAAAAGAGCTTTGATGTATATTCCTCTAACATCCCTTTGGATATCAATATTTGAAAGTCAAGTCCTCAGTATTCTAGTATTAGCTTGGTATAGGGCAGGAATATTCAACCCATCATGACTCACCTTTGCCTCTGCTTTGGTGATTAACTTAAGACTTTTTTGACCAGTGGGTTTTTTGAAAGATAGGCAATAACAAACAATATAGCTAAGCTTCCCCCTTTTCAGAAGGAAGAGGGGAATAACTTAATATCCATGAGACTATAAAAAACAAGCTCTCATACGACAATAACAAGGTAAAATAAGAGCATAGAGAGTAGACAATAACAACCAACCTTACAAATGGGGCAGTCTCCCCTCAAGGTGAAATGAGACAAAAGATATCCTTGAGACTTTCACTCAGGGAACACTAGAATTCTATCAATCCTTTGTCTTACCCAACATAGACTAAACCCTACATATATGCCATTTGAAGGTGGTAAAACGTTCACTATGATAGAACCCACCTAGAAATACAAGATTCCACATAGGGTAAGCACAGGGTTAACTTAAGACTTTCCTACCCAGTAAGTTTTTTGAAAAATAGACAATTAAAAACAATACTTTCAAGCTTCCTCCCTTTCCCAAAAATAAAAGTAAATAACTTAATAGTCATTAGATTATGTGAAAAAATCTCCCTTATGATAATAACAAGAAAAAATAAAAGCATAAAGGGTAGACAATAACAACTAGCCTTACATGTAGAGTAGTCTCCCCACAAGATGAATCAAGTTCTTGGGGGTGGAACTAACACTATTACAAATGGATATTCTATGAGATATCCTTGAAACTTCCACTCAAGGAACATAGCGCTTCCACTAGTCCATTGTCTTACCCAACACATTCTAAACCCTGTGAATCTATCACTTTGAGGCAACAAAACTTTCACTCTAGTTTTTCTAGAGATGGATTACAAAGAGGATTAATTCAAGCATTAGTCATAACAAGCACAAAAGAATGCATAAAAAATAACAATCTAGTCCAACTTTTTCAATGGGCTTTGCAAATGACAATAAGAAGCAATTGAAAGAAAGCACGTATACCTATTACCTTCCCAAGAGTGTTCCACCATCTAAAAGTAGCTTCAAATGTGTTTTTCCTTTTGATTTGATGTTCTTGTGTTTGTCAATAATGGATGCCAAGTTCCTCCATCATCTAAAGATCACCACGCTTAATCTAGGCTCATGATATGAAATTATTAATATGCCTATCAAATGAAGCTATCCTATTGCAAATAAAGCATTTATCAAAATACACAAATGACTTATGGAGAGAATTCTACAGTATAAGTTTACACAATTTAAGCTTGAAAATATGAGTGAGAGGCCTATTTATAGATTTTTCAAATGGGCCAGGATCAACCATGATCGTCCATCTCAAAATTAAGATGTGTGGCCATGAATTAATCTAATAATGCATAATAAATCCATAAATATCCTCCTAAATATTTGGGAGGAAGAGGCATTAATGAGACATGGGTGCCCATAAACCTGATATTTGTTGCATTTATGACTTATAAATGCCATTCCATTGATCATGTCATTAGGTGATGCAGATATTCAAAATCAATTTACAATAAAGAAATATTTAATGTTTCATGAAATTCCTACTTGAGCTCATAATTTGGTTTAATTTGCCTAAGTAATATTAATCAATTTTAGTGAAATTATTTAGAAATTGGTGCACAATTAATCAAACTGATAAAAAAGTCATATTATTGGGTCATAATTTGACTCGAGAGGAATTGGAAGGCGATGTTAATTACATACGGACCATGATCCTATTTAGGATGTTACCGACACAAAATAACATAAACACATGACGTGTGCTTATGAATTAGAATAAAAGAGTAATTCAGAGCACCAAAATATGAAATCATCGTTCTGAATCAAAATGATTGAAGAAAATCTAAGAATCACATAAAATGTACTACTCTATTTAGGGATACATTAGCCTAAATCAGCACTTGTATATGACAAGCTCGAAACATTTAACGCATTTTTAGTGATTTTGGCCTAAATTATTCATTTGAGTGTGATTTGAGTAAGATTGACAATTTCAACATAATGATGTTAGGAATTGGATGTCTACATTTTACCCCTATTTGAGAATGCATACCAAGACATTCATGTGAAACAACATCTTTTCAAAGAAAAAATTTGTTAAGAAAAAATTGAAAATGATCCATGATGCGCCCTCAAGAGGACATACAGGGATGAAAGAGAAGGATGGACTCTTAAAAAAAGAGAGAAAAGGAAATTAACCCATGGAACAGATTAAATCTAGATGAGCTAATGCTTATATGTGTTGATTCCATCAGTGATTAAAATATAATGAAAATATAATGGGCCCCAAAGATGGGGGGAATGGGAAGGATACAATCCAAAAATAGAAGTGACACACTTTAAACACACCCAAAGCTAGGGTGCAAGTCGTGTGCTTCTGAATTGATCAATCCTGAGACAAGTTGCACACTAAACTAATGCTAAAATGAGGGCAAAATTCTGTAGAGTTTGGAATTAGAAGAAATAGGAGAACATTATCTTCAAAAAGAGAAGAAATAATAATTTGCTCCATTAGAGCAAATATGATCATGTGATAAACAATTTTGCCCTAGTAGGGCTTATTTTGATCATTGATAAAGAATGGTTTGCCCTTATAGGGCTGATTTGATTTAACGGTAGGTTCAAATGTTGTGCCCCAACATGGACAAATTGGTAAGCAATAGCTCAAGGATATAACATATTACATATGTTAAATATGATTGAGTGCAAACATAGATATAATGGTGTAATGGCTTTGAAAAATGCATAAAATCCCAAGCATATGAGAATACACAAAGTGATGAGAGAGATGAAAATAAGAATGAAGGTGTTTGAGCTGACTCGAGATACGTCATGTATCCAAGCACTGCCTACATAATCCAAATGGACCTCAAGCCAATGTAGTTCACCCAAAAACTAGAGGTAATTGAATGAGGGATGATGAAAACTAACCAATTGTTTGATTAGACTCATGATATATGCCAAGAAATGTACATCTAAGCATAGAGTTAGGTGTTAAACCTACTGAGCCTAGTTTATGCATGGTGATCTTGAGAGTTGTTCATCAAAGTTGTATTGATGTTTAGACTTGAATCCAAAGCACAAAGTGATTGCTATATCAAAATAAATTAGGTATCATAAGTATGAATAACTAATGAGGATGTGGCATTTCAATTGCGTGGAGCTAGTTTAAATGTGAATACCTATAACTAAGGATAATGGTAAAAATGACCAAAACCAGAGTTACATCTATTTACATTTGAAAAAAAAACAAAGACATAGAAAAATAAAAATAAAAAACATAAATGAATCCAACTTAAAATTGAGATATGAACAAGTAAGACTTAAATAGGAAAAATAATGTTTAAAAATAAAGCAAGAACATTTGAATAACTTGAGATCAAGATATAAATAATCAAGATCCATGTAGACCATCAAGATGTACTTGGAAAAGAAAAACAAATAGGCAAGACCAAACAGGAAAATAAAAGACCAAGAAAAAATAAGAAGCAATAGCCAAAGGAAAGAAGAAGAAATAAAAGAAGAGACAAGAAAGCACAACAAAACATGAAGAAAATACAACAAAACACCAAGAAAAATCAAATAAACACACACAAATAAAAACCAAGTTAGTGTGGTTTAAAAACAATTGTTCATGTTATGTAGTAGAAGCGTTACTTTCTAAAACAACAGAACAAGAATAAGGACACAAAGTTGCTTCCAAATAATAGGGAAACTACACACAAAAATGGGGGAAGAGAAGAAAAGGAAGGGGCTAGCCGAGATGACTCCAGATGTGCAAGACAAGTGGACACTGCCTACATAGTTCCATGGACACATGTTCTAACATGAACTTCAAGCCAAATGTAGTTCTCCCAAGGAGTGGGATAAAAGAAAAAGGTGATGACCAAAAAACATGATTAATGTTATAAAAGAAAAGAGAAGATGGGCTAAATGAGAATGATCCTGCAAAAGGGCAAGAGTATTAGATGAATACTTATAAAATGGCAAGTCAGTGGGATGGTTACTTGTAAAATGACAAGAGCGTGAAGACCAAAATGTACAAAAATGAGACAAAGTTTTTGTTCTTTTATGGATCATTTTTTAATGTTTTTGGTGTTTTGGGGATAAAATATATACAAAGGTAAATCAACTAATCAAGTAGATGCTCGTCCAAGAGTAGAAGTTCCAATAAATAGATAAGTTGGTTGTAACAGCCCATGTGAATATAAATAATGGCCTCAAGAACTATCTAGGAGCTCCAATAATAGCTAAAGTTGGGTATAATGGCCCATACTCATAAATTAGAGCGAGGATCCTGAGAAGGTGACAATGCCTACTAAGCAACAATAGAGTAATAGAACAATGTGCAGCATAAGATATCTCTGTAGAACCATCTAGTAGGCAAAGATCATGAGCTAAACATGAATTCATGTTCACTTGGTTGTAAAAGAAGCTGAAAAATACTGTCTATGTTAATCTACTTTCTATAACTGGTGTTGATTGTGCTCATAATGCTGATGATTCATAATCAGGGTCATAATTGGTCAAGGTATAAAAGTGTCTGAGTTACAACAATCCCAAGACATGATAAAGAATGTGGTTCTCAAAGAGAATAGTCCAGAATGAATGGGGTTTAAAGGATGGTACATAATAAATATGGTTCTCAAAGAGAATGGTCTAGGATGGGATAAAATGTGTTTAGAGTGCCAATGGTCCAAAAGCCTTCACTATTTAGAGTCATGAAAATAATAAAGTTCTCAAAAGATAATCCAAGGTAGATTAAATAATATGGTCCATAAGATGACGGTCTAGGATATAATGGTAGGATAAAATACTTCAGTAAAAGTTTCCCCCAATTAAGGGATCTTGTAGATAATGGTTTGAAGTTGTTCAAGCATAGAACCTCTTAAGGTGCACAATGTTCATGAGCTCTAGAAGTTATTTACCTTTTGGGATAGCCGGTCGATATGTCCCTAATCTATAATTCACTATAATAACATATAGTCCCAACCAGTTAAGTTGAAACTTACCTTTTTTCTTGTGTTCAACATTTGTATTCTTCTGGTTCTCTTTCAAGACCAAATCACCAATCTCAAAATCTCAAGGGAGAATACGCTTGTTTTAGCTTCTCTGTAATCTATTCTAATAGGATTGCAAGCTTTCTAAGGTAGCTAAATTCTTACCATAAAAAAAATTTAGTTCTTGCAACCTTGAGACTTTGTACTCTTCATTATCTTCATTATGCTCCAAAGATACTCACAATGATGGTAGCTCGATCTCAATCAGGATAATAACTTCTGTGCCATAAATAAGGGAGTATGGAGTGGATCTTGTAGGGGTTTTATGACTGGCTTGATAAGCCCAGAGGGTATGAAAGATTTGAAAGTGCCAATTATGGTCATCTTTGATAATCTTCTTTCAAATGGTTACAATGGTCTTGTTTGATGCTTCGGCTTGTCCGTTGCCTTACGAGTTATATGGTGTTGATTTTTTGTGCTTAATTTTGAATTTTACACAAAGGTCTTTTACATTTCTATTTACAAATGATCCACCATTATCAGATATAATGCAAGCTAGGATGCCATATCAAAAAATGATATGGTAATGAATGAATTTGGCTATCTACTTTTTGATAACATACGTGAGAGGAATGGCCTCAATCTACTCATTAAAGTACTCTATAGCAATTAAAATATGTTTATGGGCATCTAAAGATGTTGGGTTTATTTTCCTGATGACATCGAGGCCACAAGTAGAGAACAATCATGGTGTTGTGATAGACTATAGCAGTAAAGAAGGTACGTGTATCAAATTTCCATATTGCTAAATAGGAACACACTTCCTCACATAACTAAAAGCATCTATCTCCATTTTTGGCCAATAATAGCCTATTCTTGGGAGATTTTTAGCTAAGACTACACCATTGGTATGGGCCCCACACACTCCTTCATGAACCTCTTTCAGTGCTAGCTTGGCTTCTCCCAAAGATAAATAATAAAGTAGCATTCTATCATAGCCTTTACGATAAAGCATGTTTCCAAGTATGGTATAATAGGCTAGGTGGTGATGGAATAGTTTATGTTGATTATTGGACAAGTCAATTGGAAAAACATGATCATGGAAGTAGTTATAAAAATCTTAGAACCAATGCAATTTCAATGGGGGATTAGGACTAGCAATGACACGTAACCTTTCTGAATTTGGCATAATGTGTGTATGTTGTAGAACATTCTCAATCAGAAACTGATACTCTTTAGCAACACCATGAATCTGTATCATTGACCCAATTTTTGCCATTGCATTGATAGATCTAATACTAGCCCTTAGTACTTGCTCAAAGTGCAGATATTTAAAATGAACCTTGAGATTATCCATGATTTCCTTGTAAGGAAAAAGTTTGTCATCTCTAGTTTGATATTGATTGGTGGTTTGATTGATGATCAATTGGGAAACACCATAGTCTATAAAATGTTTAATATCCCATTGTATGGCAAGATGTAGTCCTATAATTAATGACTCATACTGATAGGACTGAAACTCCCCAAAGCTCTGACACAACTTGTCAGATTTAAGAGAACACATGATTACCATTGTATAAGCAATTAAACATGCGGAAATACCAGAAGAACAAATAACTATCAATGAGAAAACACACAGAATATGAGAGGCAACACATAATTGTATTCAACTCATTACAAAGGAAATTACAATAAAGAGATCACACTCTTCTTCCACCTCTGTGAGGCTTCCTCCTCAAGGGCTCCAAGTAATCTTCCCACCTGAGTAATCTTCTCTCATAGGTCACAACACACAGCTAACGCAAGCTGTTGTTCACCTCATTGTACATCCAGTACAATCGAGTACACAACCATACTCCAAGTAGATCTCTCCATGATCCTACTGATGTATTGCTGTCACCTTGGACCCTGGCCAACTGCCGATCTCTATCTGACCCTCGCATACACACATCCCTACATATCAAACCTGAACTTACTTATACATACATGGGGAATCCTACTTGATTCCACCATGGGAAGAACTCTCCAAGCTTCACATAGCTCTCCTGCAAATTCTCTACTTAACAATACAGCCCATGAGTCTATTATATAGATCTCATGCATACACAAATTAGACTTACCGCTCAAGACTTCGAACAAGTCTTTAACATGCAAACTCCGCGTTCACTTAACTGACTGTTCGTTAACAGCAGTTCAGACCGCTACAGGCGATCGACATCGGTCCCTACCATCCTGGAGGTGACCGACGCCGGCTGATATTCTACCGATGCTGGTTTCCCTTCTGCGTCCCCTAACCGTCGTCAGTGTGGCCTACTGACACCGGCGACTGCATACGCTAGAAACCCTCCTGTTTGCCATAAGGTGTAGCTTTTAGCTCAACACCCTAACACATACTCGACCATATTATTGTTAAAATGAAAACTAATTTGAAATGCTTTGAGAATCAAATCCCCTTGCGGTGTAATCAACAATATGCTAGATCTAGATCCATGAAAAGTGAAGGAACCATAAAAATATAGTTTTCATTGCTCATGTTCATGCTGCACTTCTTCCACTACCATGATAGAGTAGTCTAGAAAGTCAAATCTGAGTGGTTGAGTGTCTATAATAAGGGCCTCTACAAATTGATCAACAATAACCTACCCCTTGATAGATTTTTTATTCTAATACTTAACATCAAATTCACTTAGGATCATGACCCACTTAGCCATATGTCCTATGAGAGTTGCTTTGGATAATAAAAATTTGAGAGCGTCCATATTGGCAATGATAATTGTCTTATTATTCAACATATAATATCGCAACTTTTGGGAAGTGAACATAGCTAAACACATCTTCTCAATAGGTGTATAATTCTGTTCATAAGCCACCAGTATGCAACTTAAATAATAAACTGCATGTTTTTTACCTTAATCATCATGTTGGGCCAAAAGTGCCCTCAGTGCATGCTCAGTTGTTGATATTTAAAGAAACAATAGTTGTCCAAGTGTTGGCAGTCTCAAAATTGGCAGGTTGGCTAAATATATCTTGAGCTTCACAAATGCTAAAATCTTCATCCCATTGAAATGTGACCCCTTTCTTCAAGAGATGAGTAAATGGGTGGCACTTAATTTCCAATTGAGAAATGAACCTGTGGATTGATTCGATCTTTCCTTGTAGGCTTTAGAGCTATTTAAGACTTGAAGGTGGAGGCATTTCAATAATAGCCTTAACCTTAGCAATGTCGACTTCAATCCCTCTGTGTGATACAATGAAACCAACCAATTTCATTGAAGTGACTCCAAAGGCACACTTCTTATTCACAAAGCCTTTCAAAGATTCTTCATAGGATGTCAGGATGTCCAACACGTGTTCTTGATTTTGCTAGTATGTCATCAACATAGTCCTCAACAATATCATGCATCATGTCATAGGATATGACAGTCATGGCATGTTGATATGTGTTTTTAGTGTTCTTCAAGCCAAATGGCATGACTTAGTAACATAATGTTTCCCACATAGTGGTGAACACAGTCTTGTGTTGATCTTCTTGGGCTATCTTGATCTGATTGTATCTAGAAAATCCATCTACAAGGGACAACATCTCATATCTGGCAGTAGAATTGATGATCATGTCAATGTTGGGTAGAGGAAAATCAGCTTTTGGGCATGTTTTTTTTATGTCTCTAAAATGTTTACAAAGATGTATGCCCTGAGGATTCTTTCTGACTGGAACTTTGTTAGATATCCATTCATATTAGTCTAGTGGTCTGATGAAGCATGCTCCTAATAATCTCTCTAATTTAGCTTTTACCAAGACGGTGAGCATGGATGCATCTTTATTAATTTATGCTTAATTGGTTTGACATCTAGATGAACAACAAGGTGATGCACTACCAAATGTGGGTCTAAGCCTAGCATATTTGAATATGCCCATGCAAAAATATCTCTAAAATCCATCAAAATGGATATAATGTGTTCACATTCTGCTTCAGTAAGGGAAGCTCCACAATAAATAATTTAGGGATCATTTTATGTTCTCAAGTTCACTTTAATTATGTTCTCTACAAGAAGTGTGGATCTATCTTCAGTAATAGTAGGCAAGGTGTGATCATGATCATCTTCTTCTACTACATCTTCTTGTTATTTCTGTCACAGCTCTGGATAATGTGATGAATCTGAATATGTTATCTCAAGTAATTACCAAGTAGTAAAAACCTCTATAAACTAAAGAGTGAGATGTTCAAACATTTATTGTTATTTTGAAGAGATGCTTGTATTGGATATAGATCTGACTTGATGGACCTTCTCCATCCTGAGGGGATGAGCAAACTTTCCCTCTCGAGAGCACCTGAAATAGGTTTCCACTCTAGGACTTATCTTTTTCTTTACTTTTTCCCTAATCAACGAGTACCTCAAAGAGGTTTTCATCTTCATATCTTGATGTTTTATCTTTGTTCTGACATAAGTAGGCAGAAGGATCTAATTAAATATCAAAGCCTTGTTTGTGATCGCCAATGGGCAATCCATCTCTTAGGCCTATGTATCCCACAATTGATTCTTCATTATGAAACTCATCAAGGCATATGATCAAATTTTGTTGGTCCTAATCAATTATTCAAGATGGCAAAGGCATAGGAAATAATGAGGTTCTACTTTTGTAAGGGAAGCTTTAATAGTAAAATGGGTTCTTGCTTCAGTAAGGGAAGTTCTAATTGCATAATGGGGTGTTATGGTCATAATGGCATTTTGATCAAATAAGTCTGCGTAGCAAGTTCATCAAAAAGGCTATAATAGGATGTTATATCATTTTCAGGAGCCTCGTCACTAGTCAATTCAAAAGAATCACTATTGAAAGTCATGAAGTCACCCCTAGGCAGTATAAATCTAAGACCATGATTTAAGTTAGGGACCCCAATTGATAAAAGTTCTAGGATTATTTATGCTTTTGGGCTAAGGCCACTTCCTCTATAATCAAGATGATCCATGATTTGATTAGGGATTAGATATTTTGGATTCTTAAAGCCATTAGCAATGTCATCAAAATATAACTAGTCTCCTTCTGTGAAAGCCTCTCAATCCTATTTTAGTGAAGTAACAAGAACAAATACCATAGGTCATTTTTATTGTTTCTTCAATTGTTAGATCAAGGTGGGTCTATTTGGGTTCTTGGAAGGTTTTGGTTTCCAATTTTTTTTAAGAAACTTTGGTAACTTTGTAACATAGAAGGCATCCTTAAGATGGTACGTGAAAATTCCCACATCTTCAATCACAACCTATTTTGAAAGAGTTATGAGAAATGGATCAGTCGAAGTGGAAGCTAGGTCACTAGGGTTGATATAATTGGATGAAGGTGGATGTGAAACTATCTCCTTATTCTTCTTTGAAATGAATTCAAAACCTAGACAATAGTTATAATTGTGTAACTCAGCCTCTAGATGTTTACAATATTGATAAGGTTGTTGATCAATGAGAATAGTAACCTCGATCCCATCATGGGGAAACTTAAGGCACTGATGCAAGGTGGATGGAATGACCTGTGCTTCATGAATCCATGGACGACCAAGAAATATGTTATAAGGTAGCTCAATGTCCATGATATGAAGCAATGTATGGTGGTAAATAGACCTAATAATGAATGGAAAATGAATTGTACCAGAAGACTCCCTTTTGACATTATCATAAACCTTTATGATGATCATCTCTAGTAGGATGTCCTTCATAGTGTAGCCCAATCTTTGCACCAGTTTGAAGGATATTATGATCAGCCCCGAACCGTTGTCTATAATAACACAATTGATCTTATGGTTTTCAATGATTACCTCAATATACAGTGGGTTATTATGGTTCAGACCTAGGGTGGACATGTCTCTTTGATCAAATGTAAGCTATCAAAATGAAGACAAGTGTCCAACTAGTGTTTGTAATTGTTCAGGATTGATATCTTTGGAAATAGTTAATTCTTGTAAAAGGTTGTTCATGATAGTTTTATGGACTTCAAATGTATGCAAGAGATCTAAAATGGAAATTTATGCAGGGGTTTTGTTCAATTGGTCTAATAGATTATAAGGCTTCTCAACATTGGGACACAATGACTTGGCCTTAGTTGGAATAGTGTTAGGCTTCAGATCTGAATGCATAATGTTCACATTTGGTTCTATAGAAGAAGAGGTTAAAGGAACTTGGAGAGTAACTCATGAGCATTTAATTACGACTACACAACCTAAAGGTGGCAAGGAGCCAGTATAATTAGAAGACAGAGGTGAAGGGCCTTGGAGGGTGACTTGTGGGCATCTAGTCATGTTGTTATAATTTTAAGTCAATGAGGAGCCATTGTAATTAGAATAAGGGTGTTGTATAGAAATAGTAACCCGTGCAAATGGAGTTACAATAGAATTGTGTGAACTCGATGCAGTATTACTAAACGGAGAGGGTGTTGGCCCTATAATAATGGGTCTAGTACCATGAGGAGCATGAGATAGTTCATGGGATTTGATAATAATAGTGCAATGTGGGCTACAAAAATGTGCCCTGTGATGTTGTTATAGTTGTAAGGCATGTTGCTATAACTCAAGTTATTAGCATGGATATTATGATCCTGATTATGATCATGTTGATTATGATTTTGACCCTGATTTTGGTTTTGATTCTACCTCTGATTATGTCCTTTGTTTTACTGATTAGTGCCTTGTGGGGCCAATTTGATCTCAACTTTGCCACTCTCAATTATATCTTCAATAAGGTACCATAATTGGATGCATCGATATGCACTATATCCAACAACACGATGCAAATTACACCATTCATTCTCCTTGTACCAATCTGATTTTGGTTGATCTTGAGGAAATGGCCTTGGTACTGGCCATATAATCAGGTTAACTATTATGAGCTTTTGAAATATTATTTCAATAGGTTCTCCCAATTTGTTGAAGACTCTATATTGATTGTGAAATGTCTTCTATGAAGGTTGTCTTTGAAAATTAGGTGGTGAATTAGGTGGAGCTAATTATACATTTGGGGTTGATGGGGCCTGCACCATTTATACGTATCTTGTTTTAGTCACACCATTCCCTACTACATTCTTTTTCTTGTTGAAACCCTTAGGTTTCTCTTTCATAACCATTTGTCTCAGTGATTGGGTCTAATTTGAACTTTGACCCTGCATAAAAATCTTAACAAGGCCCTTACAAATAAGAGCCTTCTTAGTCTGCACCCTTTTGTCTATAATCTCTTTATATGAGTTAGGACAAATAAGCAATAGATTGTGCATGACCTCAAGATGTAAGTTTTGTGCAAATATATCCGTCAACTATTTATCTATAAAATTATGTTGAAAGCGACCCACTAATGCTCTCCATCTCTGTAGATATACGATGAAGCTTTCTCCATCATGCTATTTGGCTTTGCACAAGTCAATAATGATTAATTTGTGTTCAATGTTGTACGAGAAATGGTCGACAAAATTTTTAGATAAGTCCTTCCAATATGCAATTGATCCCTTGGGTAACTTAAGTAGCTAATCTAAAGCTTGTCCTGCTAAACTTCATGGAATCAAATGAAGCAAATAAATGTTACTATAAGCAACCTCTTGGCATAACACAAAGAATGCCTGAATGTGTTCACGAGGGTCACCCTTTCCTTTGTATTTGTCAAATTTAGGCATCTCAAAATGAGATGGAAAGAAGACTTGGATAATAGATAAATCGAATGGATATGGGCATATCTCATCGAATTTATACTTTTTAACTATGTTATTCATCTCCAATCATGTCAAAATATCTTTCATAGAGTTCCACTCTTGCATGATTGGTGCATTTGTGGGTGAAACATAATTATATTGGGGTGTAATATGCCCCTCTTTCTACGATTGGGGTGGAATGTGCCCTTATTATTGTTGTTGGGGTGGAATATGCCCCTGTTATTGCATGGATTTGGTAGGGATGTACACCTTAAAATCCTTGACTTGGTTTTGGTTCACTCCTTGAGTTGATAGGTAAGTGGTTGATTCCTAGGAATCCGTTGCCTTGAATTAACAATGTTCTATTGATTTTGGGGAGTTCTTGGTCTATTTACCATAGTACGTGTTGCTTTAGATGAACTAACCAAATTTTTTTATAGGATTCTTTCAACACGTATTAAATGTTTTGGTATTTGATTTTTTAAAAGAACAAGAGGTTCTTGGTGATTGAAAAATGTGTGTTCCATGTCTAGCGAAGCATGTTGTGGAACATCTTAAGATTTGGGTTGTTCAATTGAGACATCTCAATCTATCATTGTTGTGTTCTCAAGTAGATTTTGTGTTGTTTTAACCACATTTCCTTATTTCTTGAAAGTATCATTATGGATTGATGTAGCTACCAAAGAGTCTATTAAGTTTATGATAAGTTGGTATACATATTGTTGGCTTACAAGAAAAAATCCATCTCTACAAAAGAATCTATGGATGTTTTTAACAAGATCTTGATCGTTTGGTTTTGACTCTATAAGTATTTCCTTGCCTTTGCTAGAAGAAGGTATGCTAGTTTGTGCAGTGTTTATGAAAGCCTGCTCTTGTTGTTGCTCTCCTTCTCTAACTAAGGTGTGTAATTATTCCATAGGAAAATGTGAGGGTAGTCTAGCATCAGATTCTATCAACCTTAAGAGGGCTTCATTCTTATCCTCTTAGGTTTAATAGTCTAAAAAATCTTCCTCAGATCCTAATTTTATAGGAATGTCTTCAAACACCACTAAATTGTCTTGACCATCATACTAATGCTTCTCCTAATAGCTAGGGTCATAATGAACCCCACTACGAGTGCACTTTTGAGTCATGTCTAAAAAAGGTTACTCTATACATTTGGCAAGATTTAGAAAATGTTTTGCAAATGTTTGAACAAGGTATGTGTTTTGATCTTTTCTAAACAAGGTGACAAGGTACCAAAGAGACCATAATAATGAGGGTGGAGTAGTACCACACACAATTAGAGGAATGATTTTTATGAATTTACTCAACCTTGGGTACATTGAAATCATATGAATTACAAGATGGTATGATAACTAAAAAATCCAAAGTGTAAACTAGTACACTAAAGCCTATATTTTAGAGATAAGTCAATAATATAAAAACTAGTTCAACTTTAATCAGTTGTGACTAGAAACTAGAATAAATCCCTTCAAATTAGGGATGAGACAATACAAACCAAAAAACTCAAGATGTGGAAACATGCAAGAATTCTGAAGTATAAAACTAGAACCAAATGGGCAGCACAACACTGCCACATGGTAATAGGAATGGTAGTATAAAATGTGTCCTAGAACTTAGAGTGTGAGTGATACACTTGATGACCCAAGTTCACAATGATGAAATGGTAATGAGTTTATAAATAGCCTTCAATCCAAAGGGAAAATTGAAACCAAGCTACTCAAGTCAAGTACAAATGGGAAATTAAACCCAATTTAACTTAGAAAGATGCAATTTCGAATTTCAACTACCAATTAAGGACTTAAAGATAATTTTGAAATTGGTTTAGACTCAAATGGGTAGGATAATTGGGTAATTAAACAAGATAAAACACAATGTTTAAGATGACAAATTTGAGCAAGGAAAAGATGATTTGGATTTGACCAATGTAATGCCTCCTTGCTCAAGAAATTGGTGGACAATGTGTTTGGATATGACATTTATTTAAAATCATGTTTTGACTCAAATCAAGACCAAGTAAGCTAAGACCAAAATAAAAATGCAACTAAGTAATCATCCTAAGCCCTAAACTGACAAGGTTTGCTTTGTATTATTAAAATCCATCTATATACATGCACTTAGGAGGAAATTAAGTGTTCATCCAAAATAAAAGTGCATTAATTGGTAAGGTATTTTACACCCCCCTTCTCCCAAAAGACAATAAGATGGCATGGACCTTCGGGTTACTCACCCTACATCAACAATACTCCATGGTTAGTAGGGCTTTCTAAAAGTTATAATTTATGACCGTCTAGATGGTCCCAAGTGTGGTTAACATAATAGATGCAACATGTCAATTGAGTTCATACTGATCAACTTATCATGCAAGGGTATATTCCTTTGCACGATGATTCCATCCATGGATTGCTTAGTAGAATATCCTAGTTGATGAAACCTGACTCATGATTTTGTTATGAAAGGACAGGTTAGACACTCAACCCCCTAGCTCTCACAGTATGCATACCCTAATTTGTATACCCCATCATGGAGTGGGGTTGAAACACTATCGAGAGATGAAGCCCTAGGTCAATGATTCCCTAGATAACTCATGAGAGGTAATGACATCCCCTTCACAATCCAAATTGCATTAAGTAAAATCTAAGTAAAAAGGCTTTAGGGTTATTTTTAGATCACCCAAACCATATAGGTTTTGGTGAGATCCTAGACAAATTTATTTTTACACCTTGGACAAAGGCACAATTATAATGAAAAGGCACTTTTGGTCACCCGAGTTCCCTATAGGGGACAGGAGGAGAGCATACACATACAATTCCTTTTTGCTTAAATAATCTAACAATCAAGTGATAGATAAATTACATAAAATAACTTCAAGAAATTATAAACTTTAAGGGAAAGTTAAGTTTTATAACACCAAATTGAAATGTGAAGTGAATTTCTTGGCCCCTTAGACTTAGTTTTCAAAAAAATTGAAAAACATACACAAAAAACATTCAATCAAACCATCTAGTTCCTTTTAAACACCAAAGGGAAGGTTCCTAATTCCTTTTAAACACCAAAGGAAATGGAAAAAGGCTTAATTATGCTCAAAATAAACACTCTTCCTCGTGGGTCCTATAAGAAAAATTAGATAGTCTTGTTTAGCTTTGAAGCATAATTATAAATGAAATAAGCAACTTTGGATTTGTTGCTCTCAGGTTCTCTATTTTTTACACATAGAGATAGATGTTGGTCACTGTTGACCAATGTCAGTTGTTGTAAGCCCAATGCTGATCAAAACTTAATCATTTGTTATTGAAAATAATCGATAATGATCACATGTGAATCCTTAGGC
Source organism: Torreya grandis (assembly GCA_037957365.1). Taxonomy (NCBI): domain Eukaryota; kingdom Viridiplantae; phylum Streptophyta; class Pinopsida; order Cupressales; family Taxaceae; genus Torreya; species Torreya grandis. The sequence goes on from JARHVA010001673.1 coordinate 825,052, forward strand.
AAAAATGTTATGCTCAAAAATACTTGTTAACTCAATTGTTAGGATAAAATCTCCAAAAGTAAACTTCTAGATTAAGAAAATGTTCAAACCAGAGACTTATAAATCCAATTTTAGTAACAACAAACTTGAATAAATATCTATAATGCAAATTTTTAGATGTATTTTTCCCTGCAACCCAATCGATGTCGATTGGTCTTGACTGATGTCGATCACACATAACCAACATCGGTCACTATGTAACCTGTGTATGCAAAAAAAAATGTTAGAAATATAGGAAAAACAAACTAAAAATTGTTGTTAAAGGACTTTTTAATGGCTTCATTGAAAATCTGAGATTACTAAAATATCTTCCTTGCTTGAATGGATGTTATGGTCCCATCGGGCATGCCAAAATGTAGAGATGGATTACAAAGAGGATTATTTCAAGAATTAGTCATGAAAAGCCTAAAAGAATGCATAATAGCTAACAATCTATGCCAACCTATTCAACGAGCTTTGAAAATGACAATAAGAAGCAATTAAAAGAAAGAGCATATACATATTACCTTCCCAAGAGCGTTCTGCCATCCAAAAATGGCTCCAAACATGTTTTTCCCCTTGATTTGGTGATCTTGTCTTTATCAACGATAAATGCCAAGCTCCTCCCTCATCTCAAGATCACCATGCATAATCTAGGCTCATTATATGAAATCACTAATATGCCTATCAAATGAAATCATCCTATTTCAAAAAAAGCATTTATCAAACTAACCAAATGACTTGTGGAGAGAATCTTGCATTATAAGTTTACACAATTTAAGTTTGAAAATATGAGTGAGAGCCTTATATTTAAAGGTTTTTCAATTGGGTTAGGATCAAGCATGACCGTCTATCTCAAAATTTAGATGTATGGCCATGAATTAATCTAATATTGCATAATAAATCCATAAATATCCCCATAAATATTTGGGAGGAAGAGGCATTAATGAGGCATGGGTGCCCATAAACCTGATATTTGTTATATTTATGGTTTATGGATACCACCCCATTGATCATGTCATTAAGTGATGCAGATATTCAAAATCAATTTAAAATAAATAAATATTTAATTTGCTTCATGGAATTCTTACTTAAGCTCATAATTTGGTCTAAAGTAAGATTAATCAATTTCAGTGCAATTCTTTGGAAATTGGTGCATAATTAATCAAACTGGCCAGAAAGTCATATTACTGGGTTATAATTTGACTTGAGAGGAATTGGAAGGTGATGTTAGTTGTTAACACAAAATAACACAAGCACATGACATGTGCTTATGAATTGGAAGAAAAGTGTGATCCAGAGCACCAAAATGTGAAATCGTCATTTTGACTCAAAATGATTTAAAAAAAGTTAGGAATAACATAAATGCATTGCCTTATTTAGGAATACATTAGCCTAAATTAGCACTTGTATACAATAATATTGAACCATTTAACACATTTTTAGTGATTTTGGCCTAAATTGTGTATTTAAGTGTAATTCGAATAAGATTGATAATTTAAGAATTGGATGTCTACAGTTTGTTCCACCATACCCCATTTAGAACCTTTAGATGAATACCACCATTCTATTGTAGAGATTCCACCAGTCCGTAGTCTTACCAAACATAACCCAAAACCCATAAATCTGCCACTTAGAGTCAGCAACTCTTCTACTCTAGTTTTTTATTGAACACACCTATCTACTGAGAGGGGCGGTGAATCAATAGATCTCAAAAACTATATTACTTACAACTTTGAAGATGAATGTTAAACAAATAAAATAAAAATTAAATAAATCAAAGAGAGATATCTCATGCACATAAGCACAACACATAACACATGATTTATGTGGAAACCCAAAGGGAAAAACCACGGTGAGAATATTGCTAGAAACTACTATTCTAATCCAACCTCACAAAATTTGTTTCACTGACTGAACCTCACTGGTTACATTTAAGGACACCAATCCCAAAGAGACACCAACCCCATATTTTATGAGCACCCACTCCCTATTCTGAGTACCAACCCAGTGTAATTTGATGACACCAACCAATCAGACATTTACAATTCAAATTAATGACTTAGATTCACAACAGAATCCAAATCTTTGTTCTTTATTGCATGTCTAGTTTGCAACTGCTCATTTCTCATTTAACACACTCTTGTATGATCTTTGCTCTTTCTGCAACCCTTTATCTATCTTTAAACTTATCTGTTTGATGCTCTGATATTCTCCAATTCTACCATCATACCTCCATGATCATATGAGTCTCATATATCTACATCTATATATTGACTCTTCTCATTCTAAAATGAAAATAACCATTTATCTTTCTTGCTCTTTATCTCCTTAGAATTTCATAAGAAAAAAATCTTGATTACAATATTTGAAATATTTAGAAGACTTCAGAAGAATAACCATTTTTACAAGAAGAACGGATTCATTTCCTTCACTCATCATGCCAAACTTTTGTAACTGACTTACTTTGTTGGGTTCTTGAAGATGCATGACTTCAAACTAGCTTGATCATTAAACTTTGGCACTTTAGCTTCATCTCAATTTATTCAACATTTATGTTTTGTTTCCCCTTCATCGATCTCTTCAAACTTGCTCGATCTTTAACCTACCTTGACCCTTTGAGAATGCCCTACACGACTTCACACTCACCCTTCGACAAAGTTACAAGTGACCTTTCTTCTTTGGATAAATTATTGCAGGCTTTTTGTCAAGGGCTCTTTAGGATAATTTCTTTGAAAGAATTGTGGATAGTTTCCCTGAAGAATTATTGTAGACAATTTCCCCAAAAGAAATGTTCAAGTACCCTTCGGCTTTTCTGTAAAGGACCACATACCCTTCAGCCTTTTTGAAAATATCCCTTTGGCATTTTTGCAAGTGTCTACATATCCTTGACAAATTTTCTAAAAGAATTCATCAAAGTCTTCTTCCAAAAAATGTCCTTCATAACTACTTCAACATACCCTTTGGAACTTTTGTTTTAGGTCACTTGTCCTTCGACACTTTGCAAATGTACACTTCAGAAGCTTTGAATAGTCCACTTGCCCTTCAGACTTTTTGCAAGGTACCCTTCGAGACTTTTACAAGAGTCCACTTACCCTTCAGACTTTTTGCAAGGTACCCTTCAAGACTTTTACAAGGGTCCACATGCCATTCAGAAATGTTATCACAGACATTTTGTCCAACAGAGACTTCATCCATTTTCTGAAAGAATTCTCCACTATGGGTTCTTCCCAAAGCTTTACTTATAAAAATTAAAGAATTAAAGACATCCTGAAAACCTGATCAACTCCACTAGACAAATTCAGATTCTTTACACTGCTTGACTTATAAACCATGAAAGAAGTTAAATCACTTGATAAACTCGATTCACTTTGACTTCACCCAGTCGAGTTCTCTACATTTTTTTTCATGTGAAACTTTATAAGTTGAAGTAAATAGACTTCACATGCTCGATTTGCATTGTCTTGACCCAGTCAAGTTGTTTGCATTATTTTACTTATGAAATTTTATAAGTAGAAGCACATGAAGTTCCCAAACCCAAATTACTTCATCCTGACCCAGTCGGGTTCTCAAACCTATTTTACTCATACAACATTATAAGTATAAGCACATTGAGCTAATAAACCCGATTCACATTCTCTTAACCCAGTCGAGTTCTCAAACCAACTTTACTTATAAACCTTTATAAGTAGAAGTACATGAATTTCATAAACCTAAAATACTCCACAAGTACATGGACTTGACAAACTTGAATTACTTTGGCAATGCAATAGCTCCTTAAGTTCATCATCATTATGCCTTGTTTATACATTTGACATCAATGACAACTCATGACACTCTCAGATTACCAACATTTTTCTGTCAGAACCCACCTAAAACCTCTAGTAGATGGACACTATTTTGTTTCAAGGATTCTATCAGTCTGAAGTCTTACCAAATGTAGTTTGAAACCTATAGATATGCCACTTGTATTTTTTAAATCATTCACTCTGGTTTTTTATGCCAAACCTTGCACAAAATATTCAGCTTCAATACTTATGGTATGCCAGACTATTGCTCTATTTCTTTCCCCCAACAGATCTTTCTACCCTAAAAAATATGGTTAGATCTGGGTTTAGATCATCCCCTTCACCCTCCTCATTTTCCTGCCTAACTCTCAAATTCGAATTCCTTTCCCCACTCCTCCCACTCAACAAGCCTTTATTTTTCAATTTTTATTAAGTAATAATAAATATATTAATATTATATTATAATGTATAATATATCTAGCTCAAGATTTTTGTGTATTGGTGAGGTACAATTAGTTTGTACTCATCAACCCAAGTTCTATTCCCATTGAGCTTATGTAGGCACTTTCAACAAAGTGGCCATGTGGACATCTTGAGGTAGGGGTTGCACTTCTCCATGTAGACCAAATGGAACACAATAGGGCATTTCAAATGCAAATCATTCGATAGACACTACAGACCCAAGCCCACCCACATGTCCCACATCAAGAAGGTGCCTCCACACTACTTATGTTCCTAGATCTAGTATATTAAAAGTGATCACCAAACATTTTTTACCAATAAGATGTGGGTGAGTTGGTAAATTAGCCTAGTTGTTTCAAGCCCCACCTAGGTTCAAATCTTAGTAATGGTATATGAGGCCAATTGTGCCTGTTTGTTGTGTTCTTTGGGTGATTTGTGGTTATTGGTTACATTATTGAGGCCATTTCTGGCCATTATCAGTACTCCTCAAGCCAATTGTGGTCATTGGTAGTGTTTCTTAGGGATGTTGGTGGTATTCACATGCATGTTAGCTCTCATACATGATGATAGTTGGTATATATGTGGTAATATTTGGTACACATGTGTTATTTAGGTGGTTCTTAATTACATGAAGATTTAGGCCCCTAATTATAACCCAGACCAGTTCGTGCTTTGATAAAAAATTGTTACCCAACAAAACAATGTATAATATCTAGTATATCAATAATATTATATTATTATTCCATATACTATTATACATATTTTATATTATATAATATAAAAATATTATTATAAAATAATAATTAGTAATTCTTATATATTAATATTATATAGTACTATTATGTTTTTGATAGATCTTAAGGGCTAAAGGGATTCTCACTCGTATAAAGATAAAAGTTGAGTTACAAAATATGGGAAAAGGATAGGAGAACCTCACTAAATCATTTCCCAAAATAAGGTGACAAAAACCCTCAAATAAAGAAACTAGAAACAAAAAAAGGGAACAAATCCTGAAGTACATACAAAAATCACTATAATGATACCAAGGGCTATAAAAAAATCCTACAAGGATTAAGAGCACATACATAAGAAATAACTTAAAGTCAAAAATGAGAAAAGCATCCCAAAAGGTAAGGAGAAGCTACCAACCCTAGCTCAGTGCTATCTCCACCACCAAACCCAACAGCCTACAACTCCTCAGACAAAGTACACATAGTAATCAAGGCACCATCATCGTTAATCCAACCATCATGCTCATAGGGAATAACAACACTTTCCCTATAGCCACACTTTGCACCACAACCCATTAAACCACCACTTCATAAACCAAAACCACCATTGCCACTCCCAACGGGAGATGACTCCTTCTCCTCCTAGATTCTTCTAGTAGGAGTGAAGATGTTACCCAACCCCAGTGCAATAACCATAGGTTTCATGTGTCTTTTCATGTGAATTGATGCAAACTTGTGTGTCACTAGGCCTTGAGATATATCCACCAATCCTTCTTTCTTACAAGACTATCCATAGTTGTTAAAACCCTTTACCACCATAGAGCTTCACCAGGAATTGAGTGACTAAAACAACCTTTTTTGACTCAAACCATCCCAAAATTATATCGAAAGAGGAAAGTGGGGCTAAGAGCTCATCCATAGGTAAGGCAGGCCCTACTACCCTAGCCAAATGATGAGAATGTAGCAAGTTTGCTCAACTACAGTAAAAGGGCCTTCTAACTATAATGTCACTCATCTAAATATTTAAACACAGACAATGAAATAAAACCCAGATAGTTGTTCCCATAGAAGGGAAGAGAGTGAACATCCCTACAATCGATCCTATCCACCCATAAATTTAAGCCTCCCTGAATGTCTGACTAGACTAAGGATTCGACCACATGATAATAAACCTCAGAATCCTGCATGACCTAGAGTAAATTACTAACAAAAACATAAGCCACATATGAGTTCATCTTATTTCTCTAAACCACTTGAATATATTCCTATCCAAGAACCACCTTAATGACATAAAAAATAACCATGTTTAGAGCCCGAAAGATCAACCTTAGCATTTTTTTCTAAAATACACTCCTCAAAGGTTATTTCCCTTTTCTCAACCCTAAGGGAGATAACCTGTTCAACTAGGACAAGGTTATTCATGGAAAAATCTAAGTCATGAGCTCACTCTCACCTAAAAAATGTTATGTCAAAGAAATAAAATAACCAATCATACAACAAAGAAAGCATCGTTCTAAGTGAAAGATCACACAAGGCCATATTGAATGATCATGAATGAGATAATCCTTGAGGGCAACATCACATCTCAAGCTCATCAAGCTTCTTGATGGACCCAAATAAATAACCTCAAAATGATTACCCCTTAATTCGTCAATCAACTCAAAGCCCAACCATGTCTCAAACACATTATCAGTGGCTTATTCATTTTCTTGGTCCACACCATTATTTGCTAGGAAATCTACATGAGCATTGGTTTCTTGATAACAATGAGAAGTCTTATAGGATGAAAAAGAATATAAAAATGGCTAAGCATTCACCAAGATATTATTCAAGTTCCAAACTTTGACACATCTATTATGTAAAGTTGATGTTATCACCATTGAATCCCTCTCAATGATCAGATGCTCAATCCTACATTGGTGAGTCATCTCAAGACCAAAAACCACTACTTGGGCTTCGAAATCATTATTAGTTTCATTTGGAATATTTTCTAACATTTTCATTATGAAAGAGCTAGATCAATTTCTTTAAATGCATGTGATAATTGAGGCCTTAGGAGCCCCCCTAGCCTCACCATCAAAGTTAAGATCAAAGAACCCTGCAAGAGGGGGAGTCTAAATTGTATTGTCATGCTTCAAATGGGTGTTATTCCTATGCTTAACCCATTAAGGGTGGGGATGCTAACCAACATCTAATTTGGTTAAACCTAAAAATATGGGCTGAAGATCTCTTCACATGACAAAAAACTACCTTTGAGATTGCAATTTCTAGTTTTTTGAAATAAATAGGCAAGGAAAGAATTTTCTCTCGAAAGATTTGACCATTTTGCTCTTTCCACAAAATTTGAATAAGGATCATCATGCTTGATATCCAAATACCACCCAAAGTATCTCCCACCTAACCAATGTGCCACAAAGAGAATCCCTCCAAGAGGGATGGGTCCTAGCCCATTGCCATCTCAATTTGCTCCATATCCAATCCCAATAAGAGGTAGTAAAGGGGGAAAAATAGAAAATGATCAACACTTTCCTTCTCCTGAATACACAAACAACATCTAGATAGACGACACCAACCCATCTTCATTAATCTTTATTGAGTAAGGATTATATCTTAAGATTCCAACCAAGCAATAACACCTACCTTAGTAAGCTCATTATTATTCCAACACAGGTGCTTAACACAAGGAAAACCCACCTCCTCATTATTAACCAACTGATACCCAAAATTGATAATGTATTCACCTTTTACTAATCCAATCCAAAAGATAGAGTCCTCATTAGAGTTTAAAAAAACTTTGCACTTTGAAATAATATTATCAAGAATCACCTTCTACAATTGGGGAACTAGAGCATTATCCTAAATCTTCCATCTCCAAACTTCCACAGTAGCTCTCCTGTCTTTATCCATAAATATCTAAATTTATTCCCCCACACAATAGAAAAAAGATCCCTAGCATTGTCCAGGTCTCTACAAGTCCTTAATGGCTTATGTACATTCCATGAATCATCCTAGAAATTCACCAGACTACAATTATTAATGACCCAAGAGACATGATAGGTAATTAATGATGTAGATTCAAGAATAATATTTCACAAGTGGGAGCCACAAGGAGGAGAAGTAGAGCAGAAAATCCCCATAAGGTCCTAATCACCCAAATATTCTAGTTGAAGGATTTTGCTCTAAAGAGAGGAGGAATTTAAATACACACACCCAAACCAATTTGCACATAACACCATGTTTTGAAACACATGATTCCTTATACCAGCTCCACCTACACTTTTAGACGTATAAACATGATCCCAATACAGTAACAACACCCTTTTGGTAGGCTCACAACCCTACCACATAAAGTTCTTATAAATATGATTAATACAAGTCACCACTTTAGTGGGATGTTTGAGTGTCAATAGAAGTCAGATCAAAATATAACTTATGACATATTTAATTAGATTAATCATCCTAGCTAGGGCAAAAATCTTCCCCTCTGAGTCACTAACTTTTATTTGAGATATATTAAGAGATTATACCACAAACATGCATTAGCACCCCCTACAAACAATGGAATAATGAGATGCTTTCATTGGAAAATTACTAATTTTGAATTTTAGATGATGAGCCAAACATAATTGACCCTTCCTAGAGAGATTTATGAATTAATTCTCAATTTTTTCCATTCACAAGTTGACTTGACATTGTTGAATACTTGTCTAACAAAATCCTAAACTAAAGAGATTCCTTGATTGAGGCCCATCCAAACAATAAAGTATATCTACAAATTACTTGTGGGAAATACTTCTAAGACAATATGTAACATTTAGTCCTTTAGTAAGACATCTCCCCTTAGTATCCCAAATGGATGCTTTGAATGCCTCAACAATTAGGATTAAAAAAGGGAGAGATGGGATCACCTTGCCTGAGTCCTTGAGAAGCTTCAAAAAACTCATGGGAATGCCATTGATCAAAATTAAACAAAAATTGGGATAGAGATACAAACGAAGATCCATTCACAGTAATTCTCATCAAATTTAAACTTCCTAGAGAGATTTATGAATTAATTCTCAATTTTTTCCATTCACAAGTTGACTAGACATTGTTGAATACTTGTCTAACAACATCCTAAACTAAAGAGATTCCTTGATTGAGGCCCATCCAAACAATAAAGTATATCTACAAATTACTTGTGGGAAAAACTTCTAAGACAATATGTAACATTTAGTCCTTTAGTAAGACATCTCCCCTTAGTATCCCAAATGGATGCTTTGAATGCCTTAACAATTAGGATTAGAAAAGGGAGAGATGGGATCACCTTGCCTGAGTCCTTGAGAAGCTTCAAAAAAACTCATGGGAATGCCATTGATCAAAATTAAAAAAAAATTGGGATAGAGATACAAACGAAGATCCATTCAAAGTAATTCTCATCAAATCTAAACTTCTCAAAGAATTTAAAAATAAACCTCCAGTTTACACGATCATATGCCTTGTTAATGTTAAACTTTATTATCACACCTTTTTTATGTGAGGAATACAAGGAATGTAATAATTCATGCACCACAATAATGTCATCCTCAATGTGACACTCGATAAAAAACCAACCTTTCTCATGGGAGATCAACATTGAAATGAATGTTTCTAGTCAGATAGAGATGGCCTTGGAAATAATTTTACAGATCATTGTGCACAAAGAAATTGGTCAAAAATCACCAAAAGAAGATTGAGAGCCCACTTTAGGGATTAAAGAGAGAAAAGTACAATTGATATCTATGTTGACTTTTTTTGGTGCCTAGAGAACTATGCCACAACCATCACCTTAGCCCCAACAATCAACCAAAAATATTGGAAAAAGTTGTAGGAAACCCATTTGGCTCTTATGCTTTGTCATTTTTTATTACAAAGACTACCTTCCTAATTTTTTCTTAGTAAAAAGAGAAAGCAACATTGAATTATGTTGACTTGCCACCAGCCAAGGAATGTATCTTCAAAGATCATTTTGAGCTCCTAATTATGAAGCTTCATGATAGGTAAAAAGGGACTAAAAAAACCTAACAGCTTTAGAATGAACCTATGAAATATGATATACCACACTTCCATCAATGTCTAAGATCTTAAAAATCCTATTAAAACTTCTTTTAAATCGAGTAGAGTTATGAAAAAACTTTGTATTTTGATCACCTTCTTTTAACTAACACACCCGCGATTTTTGTTCCTAGTGAATCTCTTCCCTCAAACGAAGCTCCATAAGCTCCACAAGAAGAGCTCTCTCTTCATATACATGTCCAAAATCACCCCAAAATTCAATACCACATCATTTAGAGCATGGATCTCCTACTTCCACCATTTTAGTTTCTTCAAAAATGTTTTTGAAATAGACCTTGTTCCAATTCCTAAGGTAATCCTTAATGAAATTAAGTTTGTTAGCAAAGGAATACATTATATTACCTTTAACACGAGGATAATTCTTCCATGAAGAGATAAACAAATCAAATAGAGAAGGATCCATTTACCACATTAATTCAAATTTAAATGGGCACTTTGGAGGAGCATAATCCATCACTATTTCCCAATCCACTAGGGTGTGATATGAACCAACTAACAAGAGAATCCTACTTTTTGAGATTCAATTTGAATTCAGCCCCAAGGTACTCAACAAAAAATTATCATGGCAATCAACAATATTTCTAAATCCTTTTTTCAATTAGTCCAAGAGTACATCCCACTCTTAGGGATAACATCAATGAGGTCACAATTCAAGATGAAAGAAGCAAAGTCCAACAAAGACAATAAAGGTCTCCCCAAACTACCTTATTTATCATCAACACTGAGGATGACATTAAAATATCTTCCCAAAGCAAAATTATCATTTGGGTGTTGGGAGAAAATTTATGAAATATGAACCCAACATCTTCGCTTAAGTTTAGGGTTGTTCAAGCCATAAACATTGAAAAAGCAAAAGGAGATATTGGCAGACAAATATTTGATTTTTTACCACTGCCAACTATTAACACTATCTCGTAGTTCCAAGGCCACTTTGTAGGGGTTTTAAAACATGTCTAAACCACTTGATGCTCCCACCAAATTAAAAAAACAACCTTTCTAAGCCTTCCAATTTTGATTTAAATACCACTTTGTTTCCTCCCTATTTAAATTTGTTTCTTGGAAAATGATGATATTTGGGTGAAGAGGAAGCAATTGACGCTTAACCAAGTATCGCTTGTTAGGGGCATGGATGCCCCTAACATTCCAAGAAATTAGCTTCATTGGACCAGAGAAGAGCATTCCACCCCTTGCACTTTAGAAATAAAAAACTTCTTGATGGAGTTTTGCTTGTTAGACATCCCCTAATCTCCACTAATTTTTTAGAATTAGATTTTCACCCTCTTTTGATTCTCTTCAAATAATTTAGCTCTGAAAGGAGAAGAGATTTTTGTGAAATAAATAATATGTCCCTGGCATTCACTTCCTCCTTGGAATCACAAGCCAGATTAGAAGCAAACAACCCCTCCATATCTTGAACCCTTTCTTTGAATTCCTCCATTTCATCCTCTAGATTATGAAAGGATCAGATGAAAGTCACTAATTTTTTAGATTGCAACACAAGTTTTTCAATAGCTACCAACACTACCAAGGTAGAAGAAGACTCCAAGCTTGACCTGAAACTCTAATCGATTAGCCTTGAATGTTAGGTGATTTAAGAAACTCGTTGAATCAATCACCATTATTTCTCTTCAAAAAAAGTTCAAAAGGTTGAGACTTATTTACTCTCCAAAATTTATTCACAACTCCATTATTGACAAGTCCTGTCACCCTTCGGCAATTTCTCTCAAGATGCCCCACTTTATGGTAGCCAAAACCTCTGAATGGGAGTTTTTGATGTTAATGTTTTACACCCAAATTTTTCCAAAGGATTTTAAGATGACTAATTCTAGATCTCAGCATCTAGGTCCAAAAGCACATAGATATTCACATAGGTACCTAAAGAGCCATCTAGTGAGATATGATCAATTGAAATAAAACATTCCAAAAAATTTATAATAGATTTAAGGCTCTCCTCTCCCAAATATTCAATAGCCAAAGCATAAATCCTAACCCAAATAAGACCTTATTCTACACCCAACTATTTGGATCATAATTAGGGCTCCAACTTTGAACCAAGATCCCTGCCCCATTCATCAACCAAGGGATAGAAGACAAAATTTTCTCTCTTTTTGCCACATTTAGGCAAGTGACCAAAAAGAAATCTCATGGAAGGAAACAATGCACACACACGAGCATACAACCCTTGTGGATGGAATAAATGAGAAAAAACCTAGAGTGAAAATCTGAAAAGCATATTTGAAAATGATTGATCAAACTATAGGAGGATCCAGGTTTATGAAACCCTAAGTTGATGCAAGAAAAGGTAGAGCCTAGGTTAAAGTTTTCATGAAGTACCCAAATAGTATTTAGGGTTTAGGAGAGCATGAATGGAAATCATTTGAGATATAAAATCAACCACTAGTTATATGAAACCTTAGGTTATCTATTGGAAAGAGTCAAGGTTCATAATTTATTTTTACCTTGATTTTAATTTTAATAAAAATAAGGAATAAACACATTACAATTAGATAGATCGAAGCATATATAAATGGAATACAAAGTTAATATTTATCTAAGTAAAGGATATAATCCTAACTATTGTAAATGAAAGCTAAAACAAATCAATGAATTAACATAGAGGTTGAGAAATGACCATCCTTGACTATTTTGTAAATATGAGTATATATTTTGACTGTGTTAATTATATATGACGTGCTTCTAAGTTTTTAGACCTATGCATTGCTTTAAGATGAACCCATACATATACGAGCCTATTCTATGTAAGATTGATGCAACATGTATGATCACTTCATTCCTAACACCATGCCATTAGGTTTATCTCTACGGGTGTTTATGTGTAGGGTTTCATAATTTGGTTTTTTTGATGCCTATACATTGTGTCTTTTAGATTACAACTATACCTTTACTCCATAAATAAGCAGGGCAAAATATGTTATACAAAAGAATCTTCACTTTGACCTAGCTTGCACACTCTAAAAAAATAAACATAATGGATTTGGGCAATTGTTGAAGTAACATTACAATTTATTTATGCCACTTGCCCAAAATCAGATCTCTAATTAGTTCTTATGGTACATGAGTGGAATAACTCCAATAAGGGTTTTACCCTCCTCTTCCCTGTAAATGATCAATGCAACCATTGAAGATTAATTACCTTTATTTGGTACAAGTGTGTAATATTTGATTCAATGAAGCACCATATGAGTCGAGAAGCTTGGCTCTAAGCTTGGTGGTTGGTGTAGTGAAGTGTCAGATGTTCTCCTCTCTCTTTAATTTTTTTTATTTCTTCTCTCTTTTCTTCTTAGTTATCAAATGGGTTTGCAATACCTTGTATTTATAATGTGATATAGGATAACTAATGTGTGTCAATCATATTTATAAAATGCAAATAGAAAGGGTTAAATATCATAACCAACGGTAATAAAGAGACAAGCCCACAAATCTAAAAGAGACAAACCTATATGGGTACAGGTTTGTCTAGGACAGGCCCATATAGCCAAGGGTTTGTTTAGGTAATAAGTTAGGCTCTATTTTTTAGGTAGGGTTGGTTAATTAATAAGATGTAGTCTCTATGTATGTGTATTTACCTTTTGGATAAGTTTTGAGGCGATTTTAAGCTATAAGGATCAAATATAGACTTTTGTGGACTAGGGCCATCTTAAAAATAGGTTAAATGTACAAGTTTTCCAGATAAGTTGAATTACAAATATAACACGCAGATAAGGTTTTGTACTAAATTTAACTGTCTACACTTTGTACCATATATACATTATACACCCCTTATGCTTCACATTATTAGTCTTTACCCTGCGGGGTACTATAATAATCACTTGAACAAATAAATTTTTTATTATAGCTAATAAAAACCTTCGACAAGACTAATACTTTGTCAATTGTAAAGTTTAACACTCAATAATTAAAGAATATTCCTTTACATGTTCTTATGGAATATTTTATTTATATCGATATAATAATTAAAAATCCATTTCAAAAGTGATAAACATGACAATATTTATTTGGTCATTAAAATACCAATTATGGGTGGATAGAACATTGATTTGACATATAACATTATTATTATCTTAAATTTTTCACTAAAAATTATCATTTCAATATTTATGGGTGGAAATAACATTGATTTGACATAGCATTATTATTATCTTTTTTTTAATATATAAAAATCATTACGCAAGGCACTTGATTATATATATATATATATATATATATATATATATATATATATAGCTTTTGACCAGAACATCAACCAGTTACACCAACGGGCACAACCGACCAATACCAACAATACGATCACAACTGACCAATACCAACTCCACCATCACAGTCGATGAATACCACCAATACGGCCACAACCGGTCAATACCAATGAAATAGCCAAAATTGGCCATTCAATACCTTTGAGATTTGAACCTGGGTGGTGCATATAACAATCAAGTTACTTTACCAATCCACCCCCATCTCATCGGTAAAAAGATTATATTTATTATACTAACTATACTTGATTATATTTATTGGAGAGAGAAAATATTTAATAGATATAATTTTATTGGTTAAGTTTTTTTTTTTCCTTTTAAATGTTTAAAAATATTTAAATTTGACATATGTCCTATAAAAAAGTGATATTTATTATACAACTGATATTATTTTGATAATTATTTTCTAACTACTAGATAACTTCTTAACCGGTTACAATATAATCCTCTATCATTCCTTATTGTTAAACATTTATAAAAATTACCTATAACTAATACAAAGCTATTCTAGAATACTTATATGTGAAGGTCTACATACCCATCATCTAATGAGTGTCCAATACCTTTTCTATATGTTCCAACGGTTACCATAATTACTTTCAAATATAGTTATTATTGATATGTTTAGTCAAATACATGTATAATTTCATCTACCCTATTTCAAGTTAATGTTGCCCCTTTTTTTTGGATTTAAACTAGATGTAAGTTACATTCAAATTTAGTTTTAAATAAGTTGACAAAGTACAAAAGCTTACCAACATCTTGTTTTGGATTTAAACTAGATGCAAATTACATTCGAATTTAGTTTTGAACAAGTTGACAAAAGCTTACAAACATCTTCTTAATCCCTGCTAAAGTAGGGATAGTTGAGCTTTCACCCCAACCAATAATATTTTCTCTCTAACTAATCATACTTAATCTATGGGTATCATTTACTATTGTACTGAGCTCACATTATAAATTTATATATAAATTCAACCATAAACAAGTTTCAATACAAAGGAAAGGATTAATCATTATGCAACCCTTGTTATAGAATAAGCTTTTATGCAAGGAATATTATAAATTTATCTTAGCATAAGGGGTGAGTAATAAGAAGGCAAACAAGGAGGTGTATTCAAACATATCATGACCTTACAATAATAAGGAATGTTAAACAACAATGGGTGTTAGACATTATTTCTAGGCAACTCAAAATTATAAAAACCAATGAAATTATTTACATCATAAAATTTTAATGTTTTCATGACATCAATAATAAAATTCTAATTCACATCAAAACATGTTTTTTATTAGGGTAAATGGATCAACTTTTGACTAGAGCTATCAAACTAGTTTGGGACACAAACGAGAGGCCTAAATCCCCTTATAAACTACATACAGTCATCACCAACAACCACCATCAACCTAACACACCATAGATAGATTTGAAGTTGGGTGGGGTTGGACATAACCAAGCCTCTAACCAATGCACCCAATCACAATGCAATTGGGTGCTCTTGCATGACATTTATATTATGCCAACATCATCACCATCCAAGTTATCGAGGAAGATCACATATTGTCTTAGCCCACTAGCGGATGGATTATTGGTAATTACAATTATAATATTTTTTTGCTTGTACATGGATTTTAGGACTCAGGGTATTGTAGATATAGACATGCTTATATTTATTAGTCATCTTTAGTTTTTCTCTATTGTTGATGCTTTTATGATTCTACCTTTTGTATAAGTTCACCATTGTTTTCAACCTTCTAATTCATTTGTATGTAATGCTAATGTCGTCCAATGTTTTTTTTTGATAGGGTAAACGGGTCAACTTTTGACTGGAACTAAAAAAATAGTTTGGGACACAAACGTGAGGCCCAGATCTCCCTACAAGCCACATACAATCCTCACCAACATCACACACATTACCAACAATCACAACTGACCTAACAAGATTTGACCCTGGGTGGGGCTTGACACAACCAAACCTCTTAACTGATACACCCACATCTCATCAGTATCATCTGATGTTTTTTATAAATGATATAATTAACTTTTATTTTGAAAAAGAAAACACATTTCAATATATTACATTTTAACATAAAATTTTGAATAAAAATAGATATATATTTAAGGTCAAAACCAAGCGTAACAAATATTAATGTTTTTAGAAATGTTGAAGGGGTGTGCACATTTATAATACTTATGCCAAAGGTATTTCTCTATGAGAATGATGAGCACTTTTTTCATTTGTAAATTAATGGGATTCTTACCACATGTACACAATTGACCTCGATTGTGCAATTTTGTTTGTCATTTAGGTTGCCACGTAATATATAGCACAAAGAAATTTTGGATGCCATGTAGAGGAAAGGATAAATAATGTTCCTATGGGAGCATGATACCCCCAAAAGTGCATGCTTATGTGAATTCACATGGGATCAAAATAACTCATATTAGATATAACCTAAATGTTTCTTTTACAATTGTATGCAAATACTCGAGCTTGTAGAGACCCAATCCTTCCATTAAGCAGTCTTGTCCACTATGTGTGTCCAACTCTTGCTTTGCTTTTCTTAAAATTTGGGGGTTCTACAATAGAGTTGCAAGCATCCACTCCATGGTTACAATATATGTGTACGCAAATGTTATTATCGTGTATGTGGAAAATGAATAAGAAATGTTTAATGGTAGTGCACAAGGGTTTTCCTTTTAGATGGATAACTCACATCAAATAATAGAATATATAACTTCTTATATTGTTGTATGCAATACATAAATATGGAAGAATGGTAGAAGATATACATGTATATAAATGACAACCCATGCATTTCAATGCAATATGTGAAACTCATTGGCATTTAAATTAACATGAAATAATTAGGAGTAATCCTAAAAAAATCCATGTACAATATGAATTCATATAAATAACACTTGAATTTGCTTATATTATCTACCCTATTAGTTTCCAGATTTTCTAAAATAAACAAAATAATACACTAGCAAACAAACAATTGCACCTGGGCTACTCTTATATGGGGCTATCAAGATCAAATTAATGCTTGGCTAGTTATACCTTACACTTGGGATTCAGTTTGTTTTCAACCTTAAACCTTCATTTTAGAAATTGTACTTGCTCAATAATGAATCTTCTCTTATATTTTGGATGGAAGTAATACTCTAAATGCTTTTGCACAAACAAAATCAAAATAAACGACATTTGAAATATCCATTACCATCAAAATTTGAGGCAACATTTTATTAAAAATGAAAAGACATAGAGAAAAAGTATTTTACAGGTCCATATATTAACAAGGTCCATGTTGCATCTCTAGTACCTACCTTCAATATCTTTAATGTTGTTCCAAAAGGGACTGGAAGGATGGGGGCAAATATTTGTCTTCTTAAGACCACCATTATTTCTATAGCTACCACATGGCCACAAGAGAAAATAAAGGGCCAAAATTGAAGCGTATATCTTCCGAGTGCCAATAATACACTATAATTTATAGGAACTTATTATTATTTTTAATTGTTCTTTATAAGGAGGAGATGGCAACAATTGGGCTATGACATTAAGCCACGAAATCAACCAATGATTATTATATCTTAGCAAAATGAGGTTCATAAAGGTGCGATGATTGAATCTACCTTCAAAAGATGTCAGGTTTAAATTGCCCAACACAAGCATAATATAACAAAAAAAAAAAAGATGTCCAATGCTATTTGTCCATTTGCCCATCATGCTCAATTAGCTCCTTAATACATTATTAGTTCCTCACACATTCATAGGTCTTCATTTGGGAATTTCATTCTCAAATCAAACACAAAAGCATTTAGGAATATATGTTTATAGATTCATATAGCAGCAGAATATATATATTTAACACATGTTTTCGAGAATTAAATTTGACGGTTGACTCATAAAATTTACAAAAAACATGATGATATTTTATGGCAAGAAAGGGTAAATACGCTTATATAGCCTTCAATTTATCCCTTATCCATGTTTAAGGCATTTTGACTTATGGAAAAAGATGAAGAGATTTTATAATGCTTTAAACAAAGCAATTGCAAAAAAAAGGAGATGAGATGGCAGAGAAAAAATAAAAATAACATAAAAAAATTCTTGTTTGAGAAAAAATAGAGACAAAAATGATACAATGCACAAAAATGAGTGTGTAGAGAAAGGTTCTTTAGTGCACAAACAACAATATTATGGAAAATAAATAATAGTGCATGAAAAATGTTTCAAAAAATATTAGTGCAAGAAATAATGTTGGTTGCAAAGAAAAACAATAATATAATGTGTTATAAATAATTAAATTCTAGATACATAGTTTCGTGTTTTATCTTCTGAAATGTTTTAAATGTAGAGAAAAAATACCTTGTCAAACCACAAATAAGAGGAATACTTCTCTGTCAAGTTGAGAATAGAAACCAAAGATGATAAATAAAAGCTTGCGCATGTGAAGCTATGTAGAAAATACCTTTCATAAAAAACAACTATGAATTCAAAATACTATCTGGAAATCTTGAGAGCAATGAATGTTTAGTACAAATCAATACTTGAGTGCACTAAAGATTATTGAGCTTCATTTTAAATCATCAAGAACTTCTAAATAATTCCAGCAAGGTTGGCTCCAACAAAAAGGACTACCCTGTAAATACAATGGTGCCTCCATGTCCAGCTAATTGAGCAAATCTGAATGCTCTGAGAAGGTTCATTGGGCCTTTGAAAATGGTCCTCCATCTAAAATGTTTGCAGAAACAATGATCCTATAAAAAATGGACGCAATAGTGACTAATTCCCTCTCTTATAATCAAGAGTTGTCGATTAAATTGTGTGACCCACACCAAATGGCATCCTAATCTCAAACACAATGTTATTCCACTAGCCTATTCCATATGACACCATTAACATCCCTATGTGCATGTTGGTTGAACTGTCAACCATTTTGGGTAACAAAAAGCTATTACAACTCCAAGATTTTTTTCAACCGAGAAAAGTATAGCTCTTAGTAACGTGTTCACCAGCAAGAGCAACAAATGACAAGACAAATGTCATCAAAGTCACCTGCACCCATTCCATATATAAAAAATCACATCCAATTAATGGTAATGACGTTGTCATTCACAACTTAGCAAAAACCTTTCATGAAGCCTAATACCTAAGGAAAACAAGTGGAATCTCACAACCCAAAAATGGAAAATTTTGTTGTCGTGCAACGCAGACCTAGGAAAAAAATTGATAAATCCTACAACCCAAAAAGGAGAAAAGTAACTTACAATGTAATGAAATTACTTAGATATTCACACAGAATGATTTTATATTGCATAGAATAACAAAATATGAGATATTACACAACGATAATTGGTAACATAACAAAATACTAGATAATATAACAAAGCCACTTGGAGGGGGCAACCTCCACAACAATGCACTAATAGCAAAATACTTAACATGGTGATTAAAGACTAA
Source organism: Torreya grandis (assembly GCA_037957365.1). NCBI lineage: Eukaryota > Viridiplantae > Streptophyta > Pinopsida > Cupressales > Taxaceae > Torreya > Torreya grandis. Next base: position 844,887 of record JARHVA010001673.1, read on the forward strand.
CCACTACCTCTTATATATAGTCTACTTAGCCAAGGTTATTCTATAGGCTAACCTATTTAAGAACATAGAGAAATGTAACAAGTAAATGAAGGAGGTATGTAAGCCACATGTCAGCCACACATATCCCTAGACACACCAATGGTTAAGGGCGTAACAAGCCCTTCCCCTTCAAAATAACATTGTCCTCAACATTGTGGCAACTCTGGATGTTGTTTCATAAATGTTGCATCCTCTCAAGTGGCATCTTCACATGGAAGATTCTTCCATTTGATTAGGTATTTTGTAATTTCTCTAGAACGTAGTTGCTTGGTGCGCATTTGAAGGATCGCCTTAGGATCAAAAACAACTCCACCTTCCTCATCCAATTCTGGTAATTCTATTTGAATGGTAACTCTATGTCCAATTAATTTCTTCAAGCATGATACATGAAATACTAGATGTATGCGAGTGGATGAAGGAAAATCTAACTTGTAGGCCACACTGCCAATTTTCTGCAAGATCTGATAAGACCCATAATACTTAGGAGACAACTTGTTATCTTTTTTTAGTTGCTTCAATAACATCTGTTTATATGTTTATAAGTGAACAAAGACCCAATCACCAATGTCAAAATGCCTCTCACTTATGTGTTGATTTGCTTGTTGCTTCATATGATTCTGGGCCATACCTAAATTTTTACTTAAACTTGCAAGTACCTCTTGTTGATGGTGAATATATTCTTCAACTGAACAAACCTTAGGATAGACCTTAAAGGTTGAAGTGATGGATGGAGGGTGGTATCCATATAGTGCCACAAAAGGAGACATTTTGGAAGAACTATGAATAGAAGTATTATACCACCATTCAGCAAGTGGCAAACAATGAACCCATTTATCATGTTTATCAGAAACAAAACAACAAAGATATCCTTCCAGACATTTGTTGACTATCTTAGTTTATCCATCAGATTGAGGATGATAGGATGAACTATGAGCTAATTGGGTGCCTAAACATGTAAATAACTCAGTCCAAAAATTACTAGTAAAAATGGGATCTCTATCACTGACAATGATCTTAGGGGTCCCATGCAGTTTCCGAACTGTATTGAGAAAAATAGAAGCTACTGTATTAGCAACAAATGACTGGGATAATGAACAAAAATGAGCATACTTACTGAGATAATCTACAACAACCATGATAACATTTTGACCATTAAATCTTGGTAACCCTGTAATGAAATTCATAGATACCTCTTCCCAATGCTGGCTAGGGATAGATAAAGGTTGTAAAAGACCTGAAGTTTTGATGGTTTTGCCTTTATTTTGTTGACATATCATACATTCAGCCACGCATTTTTGGACATCCCTTGAGACCTTCCCAAAAAAAATCCTACTTGATTTTGTGATAGTTTTTCAAAAATCTTGAATGACCCCCAATTGGAGTTGCATGAAGTTCTTAAAAGATTTTTGGTTTAAGAAGAGAATTGTTATATAGGTACAATCTATCTTTATACCATAATGCATTACCTTTCCATGTGAATTTTTCAAATCCACTTAAACCTTGCTGAAGATTTTGAATCAAATCATGAGCAGTATTATCATGTTCCCATTCTGATCATGCTTCCTCTAGCCAATCTGCCTGCAAAATGGTTATGGCACATAGCATTGCCTTAGCTGATTCATCTTTTGTAGACTATTTAAAAATCATATCCTAACATCTTAGTTACCCATTTCTATTATTCTTCAGATGACAACCTTTGTTCTAAAAAATATTTAAGACTATCATAATCAGTCTTTACCTGAAAGTGATGAGCCATCAAATAAGGTCTCCATTGTTTGACTACATGCAAAATGGCCATCATTTCCTTCTCATAGATGGACTTGTGCTGATTTTTACCATTGAGTTGATGACTTTCAAATGCTAGTAGTCTGCCTTCTTGCATGAGTACAACACACATACCATACCTAGATGCATCACATTCAAAAACAAAAGTCTTAAGAAAATCAGGAGCGACCAATACTGGAGTAGTGCACAACCAATTTCAATTATTCAAATGTCTAGGTAGCTACATCAGTCCACTGAAAGGAGTCTTTCTTTAACAAAGAAGTAAGTGGGGCTGAAATGCTACCATATTTTTTAACAAATCTGTGATAGTAACTAGTAAGCCCCAAAAATCCTCGAAGTTGCTTGAGTGTCTTAGGAATTGGCCAGTCCACCATTGCTTGTATTTTTTTAGGATCCACTTTCACTCCTTCATAAGACACCAAATGACCCAAATATTCAACCACACCAACCCAAAAAGTACATTTAGAAGGTTTGGCATACAATTGATTTTTCTCTAAAATGAAGAGTACCTGTTTGACATGTTGCAAATGGTCTGCCCAATTTTTACTATAAATGACGATATCATCAAAGAATACCAAAAAAAATTTCCTCAAAAATGGCTTAAAAATAGTATTCATCAAACTCTGAAAAGTAGATGGTGCATTTGTTAGACCAAAAGGCTTAACCGAAAATTCATAATGGCTCTCTTGAGTCATGAAAGCGATTTTGGGTATGTCTTCATCATGGACCCTGATTTGATGATACCCATAACACAAATCTAACTTGGTAAAATAAAGGTTCACCATTCAATTCATCTAGCAAATCATCAATGCCAAAAATTGGAAACTTATCTTTGATAGTGCATTTGTTGAGTTCTCTAAAGTTAGGGTACATCCTCCAAGTGTCATATTTCTTTCTCACCATGACAACTGGTGAAGAGTATTCACTTTGGCTATGGAGAATGATTCCTGCATCCAACATCTCTTGTATCATCTTTTCAATTTCACTTTTTTGGGCATAAGGATACCTTCATGGCCTGATGTTGGGTAGTGTACTACCAAAAATAATTGTGATAGCATGATCATGCATGTGACTAGGTGGAATTCCTTTTGGCATGTCTCCAAAAACAACAGAATGAGCATCAATTATTTGTTATAGATCAAGAGGTGGAGATGATGAGTTGGTTGTACTTCCATAGAAAACAAGCAAACTACAAATACCTCAACACCCTTGTAAAGAATCTTTGTCATTTGATGGGAGCTAACAAGTTAGGGAGATTTAGCCTTTAATCCCCTTAGCTCAAATGTCCTTTCTTCAGAATGAAAATTGTTAGGGTGTGGAGCTAAAAGCTACACCTTGTTGCAAACAGAAGGAGGATGCTGAGTATGCAATCGCCGATGTCGGCAGGCCAAAATCGATGTTGGTCAGGGGACGCAGAAGGGAAACCAGCATCGGCAAGAGATCGGCCGGCATCGGTCACTTCCAAGAAGGCAGGGACCGACGTCGGTCACCTGTGGCGGCCAGAACTACTGTTGACGAACAGTCAGTTAAGTGAACGCGGATTTTGCATGATAAAGACCAGTTCAAGTCTTTGAGCCACTTGTCTAATTAGTGTATGCATGAGATCTATATGATAGACTCATGGGCTGTATTGTTTAGTGTTGAACTTGCAAAATCCAAGTGTGGAGCTTGGAGAGTTCTTCCCATGGTGGAATCAAGTAGGATTCCCCATGTATGTAAGATCAGGTTTGATATGCAGGGTGTTGCAGTATCATGGAGGAGATCTACATGTGATAAGTAAGATCAGGTTGGTCTGCAGGGATGTGTGTATGCGAGGGTCAGAACAGGATCGGTGGGGGAGCAAGATCAAGGTGACAGCAATACATCAGGGGCAAGATCATGGTGAGATCTACTTGGAGTACCAGTTCGTACTCGGTTGTACTGGATGTACAATGAGGTGAACAACAGCTTGTGTTAGTTGTTAGTTGTGACCTATGAGAGAAGATTACTCAGGTGGGAAGATTACTTGGAGCCCTTAAGGAGGAAGCCTCACAGAGGTGGAAGAAGAGTGTGATCTCTTTATTATAATTTCTTTTGTAATGAGTTGAATACAATTATGTGTTGCCTCTCATATTCTGTGTGTTTTCTCATTGATAGTTATTTGTTCTTCTGGTTATTTCCGCATGTTTAAGTTGCTTATACAAAGGTAATCACGTGTGCTCTTAATTTTGACAAGTTGTGTTAGAGCTTTGGGGAGTTTCGGTCCTATCAAATGGTATCAGAGCGAGGTTGGACGTTCTCATAGCGAGTTTGACTAACAGATGGCCCAGATCTGTTAAGTGTTGTTGATTACAGGTTACTCGCAGGGGTTGTTGTTTGAGTGGGAGTATAGCAATGGCAGAAGAAGGTAAGCTAAGAATGAAGAAAGTCAGGCACAGGATTAACACCACAAAGAGTGTGGTGGGTTGTCTTCAAGTGGGAGCTTGAAGAGGAATATAAGCCAGGATGCAGATTAGACAGAGTACTGGTTTAGGTACAGGTGCAGCGCTTTATCTCCAAGTGGGAGATTGTTAGGGTGTGGAGCTAAAAGCTACACCTTGTTGCAAACAAAAGGAGGATGCTGAGTATGCAGTCGCCGACATCGGCAGGCCAAAACCGACGTCAGTCAGGGGACGCAGAAGGGAAACCGGCATCGGTAGGAGATCGGCCAGCGTCGATCACCTCTAAGAAGGCAGGGACCGACGTTGGTCACCTGTGGCGGCTAGAACTGCTGTTGATGAATAGTCAGTTAAGTGAACACGAAGTTTGCATGATAAAGACCAGTTCGAGTCTTTGAGCCGCTTGTATAATTAGTGTATGCATGAGATCTATATAATAGACTCATGGGCTGTATTATTCAGTGTTGAACTTGCAAAATCCAAGTGTGGAGCTTGGAGAGTTCTTCCCATGGTGGAATCAAGTAGGATTCCCCATGTATGTAAGATTAGGTTTGATATGCAGGTTGTTGCAGTATCATGGAGGAGATCTACATGTGATAAGTAAGATCAGGTTGGTCTGCAGGGATGTGTGTATGCGAGGGTCAGAACAGGATCAGCAGGGGAGCAAGATCAAGGTGACAGCAATACATCAGGACCAGGATCATGGTGAGATCTACTTGGAGTACCGGTTCGTACTCAGTTGTACTGGATGTACAATGAGGTGAACAACATCTTGTGTTAGTTGTTAGTTGTGACCTATGAGAGAAGATTACTCAGGTGGGAAGATTACTTGGAGCCCTTGAGGAGGAAGCCTCACAGAGGTGGAAGAAGAGTGTGATCTCTTTATTGTAATTTCCTTTGTAATGAGTTGAATACAATTGTGTGTTGCCTCTCATATTTTGTGTGTTTTCTCATTGATAGTTATTTATTCTTTTGGTTATTTCTGCATGTTTAAGTTGCTTATACAAAGGTAATCATGTGTGCTCTTAATTCTGACAAGTTGTGTCAGAGCTTTGGGGAGTGTCGGTCCTATCAAATGGTATCAGAGCGAGGTTGGACGTTCTCATAGCGAGTTTGACTAACAGATGGCCTAGATCTGTTAAGTGTTGTTGATTACAGGTTACTCACAGGGATTGTTGTTTGAGTGGGAGTATAGCAATGGCAGAAGAAGGTAAGCTGAGAATGAAGAAAGTCAGGCATAGGATTAACACCACAAGGAGTGTGGTGGGTTGTCTTCAAGTGGGAGCTTGAAGAGGAATACAAGCCAGGATGCAGATTAGACAGAGTACTGGTTTAGGTACAGGTGCAGCTCTTTATCTCCAAGTGGGAGATTGTTAGGGTGTGGAGCTAAAAGCTACACCTTGTTGCAAACAGAAGGAGGATGCTAAGTATGCAGTTGCCGACATCGGCAGGCCAAAACCGACGTCAATCAGGGGACTTAGAAGGGAAACTAACATCGACAGGAGATCGACTGGCATCGGTCACCTCTAGGAAGGCAGGGACCGACGTCGGTCACCTGTGGTGGCCAGAACTGCTGTTGACAAACAGTCAGTTAAGTGAATGCAGAGTTTGCATGATAAAGACCAGTTCGAGTCTTTGAGCTGCTTGTCTAATTAGTGTATGCATGAGATCTATATAATAGACTCATGGGCTGTATTGTTCAGTGTTGAACTTGTAAAATCCAAGTGTGTAGCTTGGAGAGTTCTTCCCATGGTGGAATCAAGTAGGATTCCCCATGTATGTAAGATCAGGTTTGATATGCAGGGTGTTGTAGTATCATGGAGGAGATCTACATGTGATAAGTAAGATCAGGTTGGTCTGTAGGGATGTGTGTATGCGAGGGTCAGAACAGGATCGGTGGGGGAGCAAGATCAAGGTGACAACAATACATCAAGAGCAAGATCATGGTGAGATCTATTTGGAGTACCGATTTGTACTCGGTTGTACTAGATGTACAATGAGGTGAACAACAGCTTGTGTTAGTTGTTAGTTGTGACCTATGAGAGAAGATTACTTAGGTGGGAAGATTACTTGGAGCCCTTGAGGAAGAAGCCTCACAGAGGTGGAAGAAGAGTGTGATCTCTTTATTGTAATTTCCTTTGTAATGAGTTGAATAAAATTGTGTGTTGCCTCTCATATTCTGTGTGTTTTCTCATGGATAGTTATTTGTTCTTCTGGTTATTTTCGCATGTTTAAGTTGATTATACAAAGGTAATCATGTGTGCTCTTAATTCTGACAAGTTGTGTCAGAGCTTTGGGGAGTTTCGGTCCTATCAAAAATGCATGAATATTATTGAAAATTCATCTCAATAGTACTCAAGGTGGTGAGCCACTGGACTCCCAGAATAATATCAGCTCCACCCATCAGAATAACAAACATAGGAAAATCCAATAAGTAGTCTCCCATGGCCAACTTAATATTATGACATTTCCCTAAACAACTAACAGTACCACCATCTACAATCATAACCTAAAATTCTAGAGTTGAATAAATGAAACAATTTAAATGAGTAGCCAACTTATTGTGGATGAAGTTGCGTGTGCTCCCAGAATCAATCAAGATAGTGACCTGTTTCTTAAGAAAACCCATCACCTTAAGAGTTTGGGGAGTACTAATACTTGACAGGGCATGACATGAAATAGTAGGCTAAGAGTCTTTAGATTCTTCCTCAGGAACTTTTGCATCCGCATCATGTATTTCTGCATCATCTTCATCATCATTGGCTCATTCAATGTAAAACAACTTATTTTCAGCACAATGATTGTCTTTGCTTCATTTGTTGTCACAACCATAACACAACCCTTTGGCTCGCTTCTCCTCAATTTATCATTGTGTTAATCATAGATTGTGGAAATGATGGTGTTGGACAGTTACGATCATGACTAGTAGTGAAAGTTTTCTTTTTGACCATCTCTTTTTCTTCTATCATGTGTGCCTTAGGGATAACTTCTGATATAGATGTTGGGTTAAACATTCAAACCTCATATTAAATGCTATCTTTAAGGCCACCCCAAAATAGATCAGTCAAATTTCTCTCAGTGATATTTTCCACCCGTAAAAAGAGATTCTAAAATTGATGAATATAATCCTTCATAGTTTCTATTTGTTCCAGCTTGGCTAATTGGTTGAAATAGTTCTTAGAGACATTATTCTGATAATGAGTTGTCAACTCCTTAGTAAAAATAGTCCATATAACAAGAACACCATTTTTTTTCTTTTGAGCACAAAACCAACAATGCCAAATGAATTGCTCAGGTTCCATATACAGGGACGCTACCATCACCTTATGAGAACTAGGGGTTTGATGCAGCTCAAATAAATTCTCAATTTGGGTAATCCAAGTGAGAGGATCCTTACCATCAAACTTATGCATGTCCACTTTTGGTAACATCAATTTCACACTAGCATGGGAGTTGTTGAGAGGAGGATTTGAATGCTGAAGTGGAGGGTTGTTAGGCTGAAATTGAGATGTGAGGGTAACCAATTGCGTAGTGATATGCTACAATTCACTGGGAACCCCATTAATCTCTGCATGCATCTCTGAAATATCAGCTTGGTCTGCAACAAGAATCATCATGCCTCACCAATTTTTTTATGTCCTTTTAAAGCTAGTAATCATCATATCTGAAGTTTCAAATTTCATGTCATCGGTAAAAGGAGTCTTAGGAGTTTTTGGTGCCCTTTTTCTTCCTCGAGTTGAAGGACCTACCATAAATAATCCCTAGGAGGGTTTTGACCCCAAAAAAAGTGTACCAAAAATGGTATCGTTGTGATCACCTTGTCAAGACGAATCCAATGATTAGCTTTACACACTAGAATAAAAAATTTGGTACCAAAAAAATGCATCGATAGAATATACTGTTGCGATCGTCTCGTCGAGATGAACACAACGACTGCAAGTGTGCAAGGGGGAAAATTCTAGTTTTTTAAAAAAAAAAAATTTCAAAAAAGCATTTCGAGTAATATTGTGCTGATGGAAAAAATTAATTCTTCCTAGATTGCAAGTTATATTTTTTCGCTTTCACTAATCCCAGAAGCCACGCCTCGCCAGATCCAAAAAAAATGTCACAAGAAACTTGCCCAAATCAAAGCTCTAATACCACTTGTAATGAAATTACTTAGATATTCGCATAGAGTGATTTTATATTGCAAAAAATAAGAAAATATGAGAGATTACACAACAATAATTGACAACAAAACAAAATACTATATAGCATAGCAAAGCCACTTCGAGGGGGCAACCTCCACAATAATGCACTAATAACAGAATACTTAACATGATGATTAAAGACTAACCACTACCTCCTATATATAGTCTACTTAGCCAAGGTTATACCATAGGCCAACTTGTCTAAGAATATAAAGAAATGTAACAAGTAAATAAAAGAGGTATGTAAGCCGAAAGTCGGCCACACCTATCCCTAGACACACTAATGGTTTAGGGCGTAACATACAACTCCATATCCTTTGGAGCATCCAATATTCTTGGCAGTTATGACCACAACCTCCAAAATGTCTCCAAATTGCTTAAAGTAATGCCTCATGGTGTCCCTCTAGGTCTCCCATGCCAGCGCACCCACAAAAACCCTAAGTTGTGAGAGCAATGTTTCCAAATTGTGAACCTGCCCCTCTTGAATACTAGTGTTGTGCCATCCTATTCTCAAATACAATAAAAACTTGTTCCTTACATCGCTTATTACAGCCAGAATTGAATGTGGCATTTTTTGGCCTTCACGTGCTCCGGTGTGTCCATCAATGACATTTGTCTGCACAATCTATGGTCCTTATAAAATGTACAAGTTAATCATCATAAATATTGTATAATTCTAATTCATGAAAAATTAAAAGCTTTTCAGTGGACACTGTAAAAATGTTTTAATCACTATTTACAGTTAACTGATAAAACAACAAAAAAATTCAACGATTTCATTCATACATTATATTTTTTTTCCAATTTTTATTGAGAAAGAAATTTCTCCAATATTAACTAATAATTGGAGGCCAAAACAATAATACCTCACCCTGAGAGATGTACTAAGAGCTCATAAGGCTTTAAGCCAACCTTGAATTGAACTCCCACTTTTGTCCCTCACTATGGTACACTTTACAATAAATACCACCCCCAAGATCAACTTAATCCAGGTATAACATTGAGCATGATTCGATTCATTAAAGAAGCGAGATTTTTCAATTGTTTTACCCTTTCAAGTGATGCACCATGTAAGACGCGTTGTTTTTTTCCTCTAAACAATAATACCTCACCCTGAAAGATGTACTAAGAGCTCATAAGGCTTTAAACCAACCTTGAATTGAACTCCCACTTTTGTCCCTCACTATGGTACACTTTACAATAAATACCACCCCCAAGATCAACTTAATCCAAGTATAACATTGAACATGATTCGATTCATTTAAAAAGAGGGACTTTTTAATTGTTTTACCCTTTCAAGTGATGCACCATATAAGACACGCTACTTTTTCCTCTAAACAACAATCTTGTGCATCGTTATAACAAACATTTTATGTATATTTGTGAATATTTTACTATTTTTTTTTTTTCAAAATTGATGTTACCGTTTTAATTCCTTTTCAATTTAAACACATTAATTTCCAAGGAGAAGGAAAAAATTTAAAAATGTTATATATTTGATTTGTAGTGCTGGAGAACAACTATATAATACATAACATACGTTCTCCATGGCACTTGGTCTTGTACCACCGACAAAATGAGTGAAATATTAATAAAATTACATTGACTAAACTCCACTAGTGCCCATAACAAAACTTACTATTCCAACTAACATTTCATAGAGTTCACCAATCTCAAATTATAGACTCACCACCACATGATTTCATAAATAAAGAGAAAATGTGTAAAGAAATTTTTTTTTCGAGAAGATAAATAAGTATGATGAATTCCAATCATGGAAAGGAAATCTTTATCTTTATTTTTCTTTTTTCTTTCTTTTTTTTTTCTTTTTACCATATATTTACATGTATTTTCCCTACCTTACTAAACATTTATTTATTATTTTATAAATAAACTTCTTGCATATCCACTTAGTACTTTATTCAATAATAACATTTCATTTTTCTATTATCATATTTGGTTAGAATACGTATATTTATAAATACTTAAAAACAATTTCTAAATAATTTATTTTTTATAAAAATATATTATTTTAATTTATATATTCAATATCATTGTTGCCCTATTTTTAATAATAATGGATTAGTTTAACTAAGGATAAATTTATATAGATTTAGATGAGAGATGGGCAGATGGATGAATTCTAAGGAACAATGAAATGCGAGGGTTTGTAATTTTTGAATCACAAGAGTAGTTGAAACGAAGGACTGCTTTATATTTGAGTGTCCTTAATGCATTGACATACTAGTTAAATATGTGGAAACTTTATGAGTTGACTCCATGGTAGAAATATTTGAGGGGAAAAAAAAAAAGTTAGGTGAGATGTTAACTCAAATCAACAAATGACGGAGGAATCTTCTAAAAGATACGACGGATCCCGGGAATCTTTGAGCGATTGAAGCAATCGATGTAATTAGTGGTCCTATAAACCGTTTGTCTTGTGGATGTATTGAAAACCATTTCATTTATAAGTTCATGATAAAATTATTTGAGAAAAACAAATTTAAAAGGTTGGGGGAGAAGTTAACTCGAATCAACAAAAAGAGGAGTAACCTCCTAAAAGACATCTAGTTGAATCATGAATCTTTGAGTAGTTGGAGCAGTCCCTATAATCATGGACCCATAGATCATTTGGTCTCATGAATGTAATTAAAACCATTTCATCTTGCAAATCTACATAATCGACAAACAACACTAGGGTTTACACAATGAATGATGGAATCAAGTTTTGCAAATAGTTGTTGGGGCCCACGATGAACCATTTATAGATACTAAGTCTATAAATCCAAACTGGTTATTTGTTTCTTTTTGCTTCAAAAATATATTGTGGTAAAGTTTAAAGCTAAGGTTTAGGTATCGGATTATGAACACGAGCCCAACAAACCTTAACAAATCAAGTCATTATAGCAAACCCAAAGAATGACATAAAAACAACAAGAAGGTAGTAAGATTGGGACAAAGACATGCAATGCAAAACATATAATTGAGGGTGATAATTAGACAAACTCAGATGAAAATGTAAAATTATTAGTGATAGAGAAACACACAACCACCAATGGGGAAGAAATAGGGGGCTCTCAAATAGGGACACAAGCATAGGGACCAATGATGGGAATGATGCCTCGAGGAGGTTTGGTAATCCTGTTGGACCTCATACAATATCCCTTGTGTCTGTACAAGGGTACAATGTCAAGAGCATGGAAATCAAACAGTCAAACACATGCACTAGGATATCCACATGCCAGTCTATCAAACACCCGATGAAAATTTTGTTTATGTTAATGCAAAACAATATAAAGGTATTTCAAAATGGATGTAGGCCTGGAAGTTGAGACACAATAGGAGTAAAAAACTCATAGTTATTATACTAAGTGCAGTCCACCACACTTCAATAACCATTCCCACAAGACAACAAACACAAACAACTCGAGGAGCACAAGGGTAAGAAAGGGGCAAAGAATAATTGATTACATTGTTTATGAACAACACCGAACCAAAACAAGATGTGAAACAATACATCTCAGCCACTTGCCATGTGCATTAGGAGAACAACAATACACATAAGAATCATAGGTTTTTGGAGGATAAGGAGAATGACAAAAATGCATATGCGAGCATCAAACAAAAGGAAATTGAAATATATTCAACAAACAAAGAAAAAAGAGATGAAGAGAACCAAGAAAGTAAATAATTGCATAGCCCAACTTCCACACCACGAATGTGGTCACCTGAGTTATATGTCAATGAATTAATGACCATGAAAAGGAGGCTTGTAGATTTAGAAACAAAGAAACAATATGAGGACAACAAGATGAACGAGGTTATAGTTCCAATTGTAAACTTGTAAGAGAGAATAAAATACTCAAGGAACAAGTAAACAACTTATAAAATAAAGTGAAAAAGTGGCAACAAGAGTTGATAGTGATAAAACAAGCTTTAAAGCACTTGAAAACAACAAAGGAAAAAAAACTAAAAGTGGATGAAGGAAAGGTGACACAAACAGAAGAGTCTCCATCCACAATAGCACATACAGAAGTATACAGAAGCCACTTGGGAGTCCAACATGGGGAGACCAAGTATTGGGCTCAAGTAGTAAGAGGACTTTTAGACAAACAAAGGGAAATAATAAAATAAATAGGTTAGCATGCGTATAAGAGAAGAACATGATAGACATGATGGGGCGACAAACATCCTTGTTAAAGGACTGAAAGACTATGATGAGAATGAGAACACCAACAAATTAGCAAGAGACTTCTTAGTAGACCAACTGCACCAGACAAGACATATATATCAGGTAAACAGAATAGGAAAATGGATAGGATAAGGAAATGACAAACATGTAAGAGTTGTCATGAAAAACACAAAAGATAAAAACAAAATATTAAGGAACAAAAGGTCTCTTGGAGGGACACACATCTACCTAGATGAAGATCTAACCCCAACACAACAAGAAGAAAGAAGGAAAGAATGGGAGAAAGTGAATGTAATAAGAGATGCATGAAAATGGTTGTGGTTACAAAATAGAAGAGCCCAAATCAACCATTGAATGACACATAAGAAATAGGGACTCGGGGCCTCCTAGGAGCACTTGACCTTGGTAAGTTAGAATTGTAGAGGGAGAAGAGAAACTAGGTTGGGGCCATAGCAGAGGGAAAAAACATTATTATTCTTACTAAAAATCATGAACATGAAGGCTGCAAAGTTCCAAATTTTGAAGGATATAGGAAAATATTAGTTTGGAATGAAAGGACTGAAAGTGGAAAGGGTCATGGAGAAGGGTTATGGTGCTAATCAAAGAAACATGGTGTGGAATTGTAAAAGTGGAGAAAGAAGACCCAAATAAATAGTACATATGGCTAGAAACAACATAAAACAAATTAACAACTAGGCTTGTTGCTTACTATTTTACACCAAGAGGTTCTAAAACGTACAAGAAGAGGAAGTTAGATTGTGAAGACCCTTATGCAACACTAAAAAGTGACGTTTTAGTATTCATCACCTTTGGATAAGTCTTGATTGTAGGAGATTTCAATGCCTAGACAACAAATAACCAAGCTCTCAATTTAAGGAGTGAAGAGAGTGTGGGAAGCAAACTGTTGTGGTTAGATGAAGAAGAACACTGACATTAGAAAAGGAAGACACAAGATGAAAAGGGAGGAGTCACATATTATGGAAAAAAAGTAATGGGACAATATAGTTTGTATGACATGGTTATATGCAATGGCATGAGAACATGGTCGAATTCATGAAACATCCCTTGTAAAACTTACAATGGGCAAAGCGTGGTAGACTATGTTATTTGCTCACATAACTCTATTATGAGATTGATGAATATTGAAATTGGGTATTGCCCTATTGAGATGAAATCGGATCACAATGCAATTTATGTAAAATTCAATATGCACATAAATCATTGAGAAAGAAGATAAGACCAATAACAAAAGGGACCCTCTCAAGGTAAAATCCTCACAACTCAATAGATTCGAGAACTATTGAAGGCAACCCTCGAACAATAATTTTAGCAAAACTTTTAGGAAGCAAATAATAATACTTAATCTACAAACTGTTGCCCAACAAACAACAATATGTTGATTTACTTGATTAAAAAGGCTTTAAATACATGCAAAAGAAGTAGACCTAAGAGTGGAAGTACAAGTAATTTTCTGTCAAACCCATGGTTTGATGAAGAGTGCAAGGCAATAAATAAAACTTTGAGATGACTTGGAATGACCAAAGAAAACAAAAAGGCATATGGAAGAATCATCCGGTCTAAAAAAGAAAGCTACTTATACACAAGGAGAAAATAATTTATTTCTCTTGGAAAACATAATCCTAAAGGCTTTTACAGGGAGCTACAACAAAAAAGGAAGCAAACAAAGAAAAATATTACAAATGCCCAATGGTTAGAGCATGCAAAGCCATTATATGAAAGAGTTCAAGATAAAGATAACCCTCCTGTAATCAACATGATAAATAAGCTTTTTTCCATGAAAGATATCACTCAAGGCATAAAGAAACTAGCAAGTGATAAGGCACAAGACATAGATGGGATACAAGCTGAATATCTAAAGCGGGGTTTAGACATTTTTACACCACACATCAAAAACATATGAAATGGTATCATTTAGGAAGGCTTTCCAACAGATTGGTCAACTAATGTTGTTATTCCTCTTTATAAAAGTGGAGATATCAATATTCCATCTAACTGTCGAACTATCATGGTCAATCCCCTCATTGGAAAGCTACTTGGTAGCATGGTAAAACGCATAATTGGCAGTTAGACCAAAAAAAGGGTAAAAAGGCAAAAGGTCAAGCAGGATTCAGGCTGAAACATTCCACTATTGACCACTGCATCACCTTTATGCACTTGATCAAAAAAATATGGAATACTCAGGGAGAATAAGCTTTTTGTTATTTTGTTGACTTAAAAAAAATATTTGACACGATCCCTAGAAGTAAACTTTGGAGTAGAATGAAGGAGCTTGGAGTTCCAAATGAGTATAAAATGACAATACATAGATTTTATGGGCAAGTCAGGGCCAAAATTAGGGCAAGTGAAGGAATGCCAAAATGTTTTGGAAGTGACATTGGAGTCAAACAATGGTGTCCTCTATCTTCCATCTTATTTGGGCTATACATTGACAAACTAGAAGAGTGGATAGACAAAGTTGGTGGAGGGGGCATCCACCTAGCTAATTATGTTATAAAGTTACTTTTGTACGTAGATGATCTTATTCTAATTGCAAAAATAACTCGTAGTTTGAGAGAACATTTGAAGGCTTTAGAGCTCTTCTGTCAAGAGGTGGGAATGCAATTGAACACTAGTAAAATAAAAAGTCATGATCTATTCTCTATGGAGAAAAAATAAACAAATTGAGTTCTTTTTTGAAGGAAGTCCACTGGAAGTAGTGGAAGAATACAAATATATTAGCTTGACTTCCACAACAAGCTTTGTTGGGAGACCTGGAGGACAAAAAGAATATAAGGAGGTTGGTAGGCTTTATTTTCACTGCAAAACAAGTGTAGGAATGTAAAATTATGGGATTAGGAAACCAACATAACTTATTCGGCCTACTCGTCACACCAATGGTCCTATATGGATGTGAAGTTTGGGGCAACAATGTGTATGATCTAAATTGGAGACATATAGAGAGAATCCATAAACATTTAATCACAAGCAGCCTCAAAATCAAAGCTTCAATTCCATATGAGATTTTATTAATTGAAACATGTACATTTCCATTGGAAGCATTAACAATGACTCGAACATTAAGTTATATTAAAAAATGCAAAATATGGAGAATCATCGATGGCCTAAAACGGTAATCAAAGAAGAATTAAATAAAATAAAAGAACATGTGGATAAAACAAAATAACAAATGGATGAGTAGATGGGACATCAACATGCAAGAATGCCCAAACACCAATGACAAAATAAAAAAGTATGTGACAGAAATTCAGGACAACCACGTGGACAAGGTAGTCGGGATGGAAGACAATATACCATATCAAAGAGTTTAATCCCACATGGGAGCATGAGAAAAAAACATACATAGAGCCATAAATCAAATGGAAAGCAAATATGTTGATTGCAAAGTGGAGGACTAGCTCGCATCATCTTAAATGCGAAAGCCAAAAGAAGAATAAAAAATGAAAATAAGTTTATTTTATGACAAGGGGTAGTGAAAATAAAATCACTGTTTATTATAAAATGCGTAGTCTATAATAACATCCGCAACAAATACAAAGATAACTTAAAAACCGACAACTTCGTTCACTTATTTACAGCATAAATGTTAGACAATACAACAAATTTTCTAAACAAAATTCACAACAAAAAAATTAACATAAAAAAACAATCTAAAATTTTGTATGATAAAAAAATAACCCTCATATCAAAAAATTGTATTAATAAGAGACGATTTTATTAATAAAATTCTCAATCTCAAGATAAACTCCTTAATCTCCTGGACATTATTAATTTTTTTTATTCATTCATTCATTTCATCCACTCTTTCTTGACAATTCCACCGAAAACAAAATCCCATCCCTCCCGGCTGGTGCATACTTTGCCCATTTTGTTTTACTGCTTTGGTGGTTGTTAAACACTGGAGCACTAGAGCCCCCGCTCCACAAAATCGTTATTGCCTGCTAATCAAAATTTCAGTTCAAAAATCTGGGGAAACATGATATAAAACTTGAATTAAAGAAAGAAGATAGGGCAGGAGGAGCGGAGCAGCAAACACGCCATTTTCAAAAAAAAAGAGGAGATGGCCGGCTTTACCTCCACCGTATGTTGTGGTGCAGCTTCCTTCTCTTCTCGCCTTTGTACTCCCTCTTCACCCCTTCTCCATTTTTGGCGCCATCGCCATACATTCAGCGCACGTTCCTCTGCGCCTCTAAAACTGGCAGGTTTTTTAAGGGCTTCATCCTTCAAGGCTCCGCAGTACGTCAAACCCAATTTTATTGGTTGGCGAAGCGCCTGCGTAAGGGCCGATGGCAGAAACGACCAAATTTGGGAAGAACAGCAAGGCGAGCGGTCATATGCACCTGCCACTACAGTGGGAAAGTTTCAAAAGAGGCTTCGCATTGCAGATGTTAAAGGCGGCCCCGAGCAAGGCTTGGAGCGCGTTGGCGAGAGCCTTTCTGTACGAGGCTGGGTTCGAACCTGTCGCATGCAAAGGTCCATCACATTCATTGAGGTATTTTTTTTTGGGTTCAAACCTTAAACATTTTTGCATTGTTTTGTAATTGGTAAATGAAAAAAAGAACACCAGTGTGGCAACTATAGATATAAATGATTGAAGGAAAGATTTTGACAATGTCCACAAAACCAAAGGGTCTATGGGACCACTGTGCAAGAACTTAAAAAAGAAGTGAACACTATTAAGCTTCAACCACTTATGTTAAGTTTAAAAGCCCTTCTCGAGACCAAGACATGTCTTTTTTGAGGGGGCCTCCTTTCATTAATTTTGACGAGAAACCCCCCTGCATTCCCTACGCTCACCCCTTTAAAGAGGGCAGGTAATGAGTCAACTGCCAGGGTGTTGGCGTAGTTATTTCTAATGTATTTGGATGCTGAGCATACCATAATGTAGTGCCATTCTGTCTCTACCGGCCCTGAGTTGCAAGATATGCAATTCTCTCTTCCCATTCTTCCCTGTGTGTTGTCCACCTACCTGCCTTGCAGCTGAGTTCATTTGAGCTAGTTCTCAATAAACCTATCAACATTTTCAAACTTATTATAGGTAAATCCAAAGGAATTCAAACTCATAGGTAAACAAAAAAGGAATTCAAACTTCCTATAGGTAAGTAAAAAGGAATTCAAACTTCTTATAGGTAATTAAAAAAATGGACATCAGTGATGCAATTAAAGATAGAATTAGAAAGAATCAAAACTTATTCTCATGGTCCGGAATTTCCCTGATAATATCCGGCCAAATTCACAAGAAAAAATTGCCAATACTTTGTCCTCAAACGAGTCATTTTACACGAACATAATATGGAAATTTATCAATAAAGACTTTAATCAAGGCAGTTCAAAACTTTGGCATTGTTGATTAACTATGGACAGTGATCAATTCTGCAAAGTTTATTTTTAGGAGAACTTATTGTGCAGACACTATCATGGAGAGATTTGAGGAAATAAAACATTTTGAGATTCATAGAATTGATGATTGAAATGTATTGGTTTTAACTACTTCCGCTAGACCAGTCACAGGATGTGGTACCACAATGGCTACAACATCTCACCCTCCACGCACTTGTTTCTATACATGTTTACAAAATTGGAAGTGAACAAAAGTAGAAAGAGGTTTCAAGTTCCTATCAACTACCTTTTAAGGGTTGTTTTTCTGCTATTTTTTAAAATCAGAAATCTCTCCTACTTTTCTTTTATTAATATTGACTCTTCAAACAGTTCCAACAGAGTTAACCTCTAAAGTTTTGACCTATATGTCTCAGATGGCACTGTAACCTAGGCATTCCAAGACAAAGTGGCTCTCTATTTCCACTGTCCCATTGGAAAAAATATACACAACCTCTCTTTCCAATTCTTCGTAGGCGTTGTATACTAACGAGTCTCATATGTAGCTGAGGGAAGAGATTTTAGGATATACTTGTAAAACTTCAAACATAATTATTCATAATATAATTACCAGTATGATATTTGATTTATAAACAAATAACTTGTAATGTCTCTAGTGGTAAGTCTCAGTGATTGGCAAATTGATGACCTGGGTTTGAGCTCCACTTGATTGCCACGAGGATAACCTAGGTTCAAGCCCCACTTGGCATACATGTATCTTAAAATCACGGTGTTAACAGGCTGCATTTTGTGAGGCTGGCAGTGAATTTTGGTGTAACAAAAACCCCATAGACATGGCTTAAAAGCCAAACAATTAAACATGCAAAAGATAATTTATTAAGAACTAAGCAGTAATTACAATATAAACATGCATCAATCTGACTGATTTACCATATTTCAAAATTGCAACTGAGCTGAAAAGTTTGAAGCATTCAAAGATCCAGGTAGGTTGAAATTGAAACGTAGCAGTCCTTGAAATCCATCAACACTTATTTCTGACTCTAATGGTCTTTGTCTAAATATTACTACCATTCCTAGTGTTTTCAGTACCTTTCTTTCTGATACAAATAGTCTCCAAGAAACAAAATTTGTCATTACTACTGGACCTATTGATCGTTATTCTGTGAAAGGAAGCAAAACATTACTGATTCCGCCTGTTGCTGTGTGAAGACAGGGAATTATGAAGCATTCCAGAATCTAACTTCACCTACATCCCCATTTGAAATCAGGCCACATGCTCCATCTAATTCTCAGGTACCACTTGCATTGCAGGGAGGAGAAGGATTCTTTCCCCCATCAGGAACAGGGCTGTCAAGGGCTACAGTAGGATAACACATGGAATTGCCAATTTCAGTGATCCAAGGATAACCGCTTTTGAGGAATATTTCCATCAGTGGGCTATCAAAGACATTTTCTCTGAAATTATGAACAGTTATGATGATCCAGGCCCTGTGCCAAAACTATCCTGCACAAAGAAAGTGTTATGGGATAGAAATCTGCAGGCCATATTTGAATTTTTTTAGGTTTTCTTCTTTCACCAATCTATCCAAGCCATTCAATTTCTCTGCTATCACAGTCAACACGTCAGCATTATGGTTGACAATATTTTTCATCTCTTCAATTCTTTTGTTTTGGGCAGCAACTGTGACCTAAAGGCCAGCTACTTGCTTTTTTGGATTGACCAGACCCAAATTATCACATCACACCTCTCTTCCCACACGCCGCAAAAAACAAAATGCCCTTAACTTTGCCCCCAGCTGAAGATTTTTATAAATAGTGTGATAAGCATATGCGTATTTCAGGTCCTCAGGAATGGCCCAGTCTATACCATTTTCTTCTACCTCAATAGAAGTATTTATAGGAAAGGCAAGAGCCTGATTTTTGCACTTCACAGTCAAAAAAGTATTCTCTACTTTCCTTATTGAGGCCAACAAAATTGTTTGAATCCCGTTCACCATTGGCAGCTTTAGCCTTGAAATGACAATTCCTTATCAGGAGGGGAAGCAGAGTTTTATTCTGTTTCCTTGCCATGTTAAAAAGAATGCTGAAAGATGAAACTACATAAAACAGAGGAGAAGGTGTAGCTCTTACTTCTATCAACAATGCACCATAGAGACTGTTAGCAAATATGAATGCTGAAAGCATGAAGAGAAAACTGAAAGGCATACATTCAAGTACGTGTGCATCCTTCTTTTATTGAGTAAAAGGAAGTTACAGCAGTTGAGAAGGTTGATAACTAACCATTAGTTAATGTCTAATTAACAATTAATTAATAACTGGAAGGCACACATTGAAGTCTGTGTGCATCCTTCTTTTATTGAATAAAAAGAAGTTACAACAATTGGGAAGGTTGATAACCAACCATTAACTAACCATTAGCTAATGACTAACTAACAACTAATCAATAACTTTAACACCCTCCCTTAATGACTAAACTGGAGACTACTCCAAATTTGTCCCGAAATTTTACAAAAAAAGTGGGACCAAATAGTTTAGTCATTACATTTACAAGCCACTCTTTAGATGTCCACATGAAATCTGCAGTCCTTTGACATTTTGCTGCTGTCAAATGAAGGGTTTTGGTGTAGTAAAAAACCGAAAAGGATAGCCAACAACAAAACAAAGATCCGGTTGTGTGGACATAAGATGTATCAAGCTGTCCACCATTTCTTTGTAAGGTGATTCCTTGACCAATGATGAATCATCATTGGTTGATAACTTCAGCCCGACCTTCATAGTTTTGAATACAGAATCATGAAGATGCTGATAAAATAAAATATATTAGGGTTGTGGAGCTTGCTTAAGTCTGTATTGGGACTTAATCATCATGTAAACTTGATGATTATGATTGGGTACCTGAAAACTTTCAAGGTGCACTGTGTAAATCTCCACATCTAAATCTCCGTTCAGGAAACCAAATTGAGTTGCTATGGAGAGAAGCAACTGAAATGTGACCATCCTTGTAGGAGCAAAAACCTACTCCTTAGTAGCAGAAGTGAGAGTAAAAACCAACTCTGCAATAGCAGTGGGAGTAAAAACCAACTCTGCATCCTCATCTATTCCTTCCTGTTGGGGAAAGCTTTTCGCAACAAGATGAGCCTTGTACTTGTCCAAAGTACAAAATTTGTCCACTCATTTGCAACCAATGGGTTGTGTAAGTGGCAATGCACGTACCATACAAAGGTTAGAACAAAGAGCAAATTGACTATGCTTTGCTGAAGTAACAACCTTGTTTCCAGTGCTTTGAGCTAGTGCATGTGATTGAAGCATAGTATCCTTTGGCACAATTACCTATGCATTTGATTGAGATCAAGGAATTACATCCTCCTGCACCCACTTTATAGTGGATTTTCTCTTCACAACTAGTGCATGTAAGTTGACTGGAGTAGGGTCAACAAGCCTGTGAAGAATTTCATCCTCCAACACATTTTGTATGGAGTCTCCCTCCACACGTGCATTTACGTTGACTGTGGCAGGGTCAACAAGCCTATACAAGTCACCTTGCCCAATGCCTAGGGCAATTATTGTGTCATGTTTTATATCATACACAATACATTGCTTTCCAGAGAATATTTCAACAATGGTGGGACTTTTTGTTAACTGACTAACAATCAAGAGATTTTTATTCATGTTAGGAACATATCTAACATTCACTACTTTTATTTTTTCTAGCATTATTCAACATTATGCAATATATCCTGCCCCTTCTACTGCATGATTGACCCTCAACTAATAAAACTAAATTACAAAACTCCGTACTTGTAGTAAATTTGACATGCTAGTCTTTACAACATTTGAAATGTCAGGATGCGCTAGAATCAATGAATTAGCAATTGGTAATACTAACATTCAGGTATAATACCATAGGGTCATACTCTTCCTGAGAATCTCATTCTTCAATTGCCGTCACATTTGTTGCTTGACTGCTTTATTGGGAAAGTGCATATTGTTGCTTCTGACAATTCTTTTTGAGATGCCCAACTTGATGACAATAAAAACACTTCACTTGATATTTTGAAGATAAACTAACGGAGATACGTTTCCACTTCTCCTTTGATTGAGCAGCAAGTGCATTTCTTGTTTGTCCAGAATTAGACTCACTAATTTGTGTTTGCATGCATTCCTTTTGCATCCAATAGGAACTAATCTGATCAAACGCTAGGATCCGTCTTTTGGCCATCAAGTGTAAAGCCTCCACGAAATATTCGTATGGGGTTGTCAAGCTATTCAAAACAAGAGCCAGCATGTTGTCATCATCTACTTTTTTGTTAATGGCTCCTAACTGGTTTCAAAGATCTTTCATCCAAACATGTCTTGATAGGGACTCATCCTCAAACATCTTTGTGGAAAACAATAACTTTTTCAAGTACAAAACTTGGCTTTTATTTGAAATTTGTTATTTATTTTTCAAACTGGTTGAAAGTGCACTTGCCTTAGTGGCATTCCGAACCTCAGGAATCATGTCATTTGACATAGATAACTTTAACAACAAAGCCTCCTTATGACACTTGTCAAAATCTGCAAAATTTGTAATAGGGCTTGCTTCAGTGCCGAGAATGGTTTTATCATAGTCACAATATTACTTAAGTGTTAAAATCTTATGAATCCAAACATTATAATTCTGGCTAGTTTATTTTTGTGTTTTCGTCATAACCAAATTTTGAATATTGGCCATTTTATCCACAATTTTTGACCTTTGATTTAGAAATCAATACAACCAACAAAAAAGTACAGTTCTGACATGAAAATCAATGCAATAGGGAAAATAATAGTTTTGACCTAGAAATCAATACAATAGGAAAAAGTACAATTTTGACTCATAAATTAAAAAATTATAGGTATGATTACCAAAAAACTATACTAAAATAAATATAACACTTATGCGTACCATACAATGCATATAAAGCTTATGCAAATTCTCCACTTGTTCTAGATGACTATAGTGACTTCAAGTTTTTTGTCTTTCTATGCCCTTAAACGTCACGCTTCAAGTTTTATCATCTTTTTGTGCGGCTTTTGTCTGCAATTTGCGACAAGATTTTGTGGCTTTTGTCTGCAAATCTTTGCAGGTGATTGCTAATCGCGCCCTACTTGCCTCAACTCGACTCCTCTTGGTCTTCACGTTGCTATGAATCGTGACTTCTTTGCAAATGCACAAACTCACGAATGTCTTTTTCCCTTTTGCCTTATGCCACTAGTCTTTTTACATCGCGCCATAATGAGATTTTTGCTTTTTTCCTGTTGCCACATGATTTGTCTTCTATTGGCACAAATTGTTCCTTCACAACTTCTATTTAGCTTCCTATAGACTTCATGCCCTAATGCGACCGAAATAGACTTCACATCTAGGTCTATGTATGTTTCTGTCGTGATGCTTTGAAATTGTGATTGCAAAAGAATCACGTTTACTCTGCTTCCCAGGGCATCCTTGAACTTCATCCACTTCTTCTCTATTTGTACCTTTCTTTTAGGGCTTCCTTGAATAGTCCGCTCCATTTGTGCCTGACTAGGGCTTCTTTGAATGATTGGCTCTGATACTAATGTTAGCAAATATGAATGTTGAAAGAATGATGAGAAAACTAGAAGGCACACATTGAAGTGTGTGTGTAGCCTTCTTTTATTGATAAAAGGAAGTTACAACAATTGGGAAGGTTGATAACCAACCATTAACTAACCATTAGTTAGTGAATAACTAATAGCTAATTAATAACTTTAACAACAAAGACCATGCATTGGAATGGAGCTGAGTTGAGGCCGATTGAATTTCAAACCACCACCAATAGGCACTACATGCAAAATCCCTTTCAACAATTCTAGGAGCCTCGGGAATATCCAAGGAGAGTTGTTGATAAGAAAAGATCTCTTATTTGAATTCCTAAGACACTCTAGACTCATGAGCGGACACTCCAATTCCCAACTCAATTGTATGATTGTAGACTAGATGCATGTAAGAAAGGGCAGGCCTCCATCTGTATATGCAAATGGAATTTGGTTACCTCTGTACACTGTCTACCACCTCAAGGTTTGATGCTTATACTCGCAACAATAATGCTGCCGACCATTGTAATGGAACTCATCACATCACCTCATCCCACCATCTTCCTACTCATGCGAGGAAGGTAGGAGACTTAATGCTAAAGGTGTGTTGTAAAACCTAAAACATTTCTAATTTCAAATTTTTGCATAGGGTGTAGGATTTAGTTTTTTAGTCAAAACATCCATCTCCCCTTCAAGAGGGTTTTTTAACATGCTTGTCCTAGGAAGATAATTCACCATAGTAGACCATAAACAAAAATCATACAAGTTGGGCGAGCCCCTTGCAACCACCTATTATTATTTTTTATTCGTCATTAAGGATTTACTCAAGGGCTGTTCTATGCCCATCATCAACCCAATGTTATGAAGTTTGATGGATTTCACTTTTTAGAGGTAGGGTGTAGGCCAGTTTGGCCAAGGTTTCAGCTGCCTTTTTTCCTTCCTAGGGTCTATATGTCACCTTAATAGTTAGGGAGGACACCATAAGCTTTCTGATATCCTCAATCAACATTGTTAGCTGCCATTTGTTTCGAGATTTGGAAGATCCTTGGTCAAGCATGGAAGCTATAAATTGTGAATCAGTTTTGACCACCATCTAGTTGACATTTAAATTCCTAGCCATGAGGAGGCAATGTCAAATCCTAAATGCTTCCGCCATGTCATTGGACAAAATTCCAAGACCTAGGAATGGAAAGGAAAAGAAAGGAAAGGAAAGGCCCCTTTTAAGGCCTGTGAAGCATTGCACTCAACTATTTTCGCATACGAGACCACCCCATGCATCTGACTATGCTTAGAACACGGGCATGCCAAAACATAGGCTTACCTTTCACATTATGTTTGTTGTTAGCAAATTTTCCATTGGGGGAGAATCCCCAAAAAGACACGAGAAATGAATGATTAACAAAAAAAACTGGTTTGTGACCATTAAGATCTGTTGGAGTAGTGTAAACACTTAGTCTAGTTTAGCCAGTATATCTACGAGTGTTTACACCTAGCTAGTAAGCTCACGTATGGAGTTTCTAGCTTAGCTATTATTTAGTCATTGGTTTGTATGCATGAATATAGGGAAACCATATGATTCCCTATCTTCCTATTTAGATGTCTCCCAACTATAATTTTTTGTCCAAACGAACTATTTCTCCTATATAATTGTGCACTCCCATAGACTTGGTGAGAGAGAATTGTGGGAGTGTGAGAGATTTTTGGAGTCTTTAGTGGAGACTTCATAGGAACCTATGCGTGCATTAGCACTTTGATGAAGCAATAATTAATGCCATTTTTTGTGTGTTTTCCATTGCTGAGTTTTTTGTTTGTGTGAAAGCTATTGTGTATGTGGTTCTGTTTTCCGGATTGATCCTGTGTATCGTTTGTGCCTCCTAGTTGTTCTGAAATGGTATCAGAGCTCAAGGGCTTCTTTGGCTGTATTTTCCCTCGCTTTTGCTTCCATTCAACAGGAAATTATTGAGTCTGCTTCAAAACCGATTACTTCAAAGGTTCTGCTAGCCGTACTGCTGAATTCTACATTTGATTGATCAGAGAGGCCGTACGCCTTTGGTGTGGATCTCTCCCATCTGATTGGGTGTGACACAAGTTTTGCAGGGCTGTACATTCAAAAGTGTGGTGGATTTTGCATTGTTTGAATCCATTTCGTGCAAATCATAAGGAATCATTTTCTAGTCTTTTTCTTCCAGCTGTCATTACAGGCTCCTTGTATTTATTTTTTGACCATACAAGTTGTATTATTGTACCTCTCCCCAGAGGAGTGGATTTGGACATTGTAATACTGGTTTGATCTATGTTTTGTTTCATTGGATTTGGGAATTATGGATACGGTGTCAAGCATTGGGAAGATGCATTTTTATTAATTCAAATAACACCTTCAACCATCGGTCGACCACTTCCCTTCACTGTCATACGATTATGTAGCCATTGGCATCGATTTGTATTATGATTATAAAACTGCATTGAAGATTATAAAGGCTTTGGCTTTGGATTTGGTAGAAGCTTTTTGGCAGTATTTCATTGCTAGAGGGTTGCGGTCAACATGTAGTACCAACCCCCCTTCAATTGCCTAATCTCCTCGTCTCCGGTCTCCAAGAACTTGGGCCCTCCATCGTTAGACGAGTTCCTCCACAATCCTCGACCTAGGCTTCTCTCCATGTCATCGACAGTCAACACGACACATCAAACGAGTCTTCTATTGCCAGGGCACTGTCCAACAACTACAATCGACCTTGTTTAAGAGGTTGGTTTATATATTTTTTAATTTCAAAAGTTTTTTCAAAGTTTAATAGCAATTTGTGTCATATTGATATTGAAGCAATTCGTAGTCGTGCTGGCTATATGATATTTTGCTAAAACTCTCTTAAAACAAGTGGTTAGGGTTCAAACCCCATCCACTCCAAGTGGTATAAATTGTATTAAAGGTGGGGGGGGGGGGCATTACATAGCTTTGTTGAAGTGGTGAATTTTTTTTGAAGGAGAGGTCTTTTTGTAAAGTAGGTGTATCAAAATTTTGAACCTTTATTAATGTAGGAGGGGAAATTTTGTAAAAGTGGTGTCCCGTTTTTATAAACAAATTGCAAAATAACATCTTGTAAAGGAAAAGAGGTCATTTTTTGTACCGGGGGGGGGGAGGGGGGAGGAGCGGGGGTACTTTTCATCGAAAGACATTAAATTGCAAGGGGAGTCATTTTTTGAGTCGGACACTTATATAGAAGAGAATTTGTAGTGGTAGAGTCATGTCAAGGCTTTTTCTCTCAACGTTCTCTTCTTTGTCAGGTGTTGAATCTCGTTTGTTTGAACCCCTCAACACCTCCAATTACAATGTGTGGAAAACCAAAATGCAACAACTCCTCGAGTCGAAAGGCTTGTGGAGAATATTTGATGACACTATTCTAGGTTTTATGTCAGAGAAGGACAAGTATGCTTATACTTGCAAACAAGATGAGGCTTTTGGGTTGATTAGTTTCTATGTTCAGATAACCTCCAAGTCCACATTATAGATGCCAAAAAGCCAAAAGAGGTATGGAACAAGCTCAAAAATCTTTTTAGCAAAGTAAATGAATTTAAAATGTTACAATTAGATGCAGAATTGAATGCTCTTTCGCCCTCTGACTTTATCTCTATTGATGAATTTATGACAAAATTCAAGTTCCTTAGGTTAGAATTACAAGCTGGTGATAAATAAACGAGTGACAAGAAGTGCATTTTTTTGATTCTGTCAAAATTGAAAGGCTCATATAGTGTACTTGCTTTTGCTTTTTCCATGATGGATAGATACTTTAAGTGATGAGTTTAAATGGCCTTCTTTTGAATTTTTTTGTGAAAGACTTGCTAGAGAGCAAACTAAGTTGATGTCCCTAGATGCTCTACCTAGTCCAAGTCATGCACTAGTAGCTAATTTCTCTAAAGACAAACCTCTACCTAAGCCTAAGACTAAGTCAAAGAGTGCCTTCAAACAAACTTCTAGAATCTACCTCCCAATCTCCTAAACCTTCTTAAGTCTCTTAAGCCTAAACAACAATTCAAACAAAAGAAGACATATGATCTTTGTGGCTTTCGTGGTGGGACAAATCATTCCGAGTTTAGATTTTTAAAAAGATGGAAGCTTTGGAAGCAACAATTAAACAACATAAGATTTCTATTCCTACTCGGTATTCTGCAACACATTCATCAGGGAAAGGAAAAGCATTTTCTGCCATAACTACATCTGCCTCACATGATGATTGGATCTTGGATTTAGGTGCTTCACACCATTTCACTCACTCTCGAGATCTTCTTTCTTCTCTTTCTGATCACAATACCTACAGATTGTTATGGGCAACTCCTCACGAGTTGAAGTTTTGGGCTTCAACACAATCGACATTCAGGATGGTCGCATTGATAATGGATTGCTTGTACCCAAAATATCTTCCAATCTTCTTTCTGTGTATCAAATTTATAATTGTGGTATTGGCATGATTGTGGAGTTTACTTCAAATGATGTTGTAATAAGAGAATGTAATAATCTTAAAGAGATAGTAGCTACAGGGATAGTGGATCATAGTCAGAGACTCTACACTTTTGATAGGTTTGAGTCTTCTTCTAGTTCATCTCTTGTTGCTCATGGTGATACAATGATCAAATTGTAGCATGAGAGGTTAGGGCACTTGAATTATAGATATATGCAGCAAATGAGTGCAAAAAATCTTGTAAATGGCCTTCCAAAGGTCTCTTGTATTGATGGAGTGTGCCCTGGATGTCTGGTTGGAAAACATCATGATCCATTTCCAATAGGTAAGGGCACGTGTGGAGATGAACCATTAGAGTTGGTACATGGTGACTTAACGACATTTCCAACTCTTTCCTTTTCAGGAGCAAAGTATGCACTCACATTCTGTAACATCCCTTTTAAGGCAGAATTTAACAATTTTGGAATTTGGGATAAACCCTTAAAATGAAAATACAAATTTTGATTTTTTTATCAAACCCTAACCACATAAAATTTCAGAATTCTGGAAACACTTATTTTAGATCAAAATTTAATATTTAATTGCCACAAACTCTTGTAAAATTATAAAAATTTAAATATTAATTTTGGGGTGAAACCCTTGAATATAAAATCTGATTTTTAGCCCAAATGCAACCCTGAAAATTAGAATTAAACACAGTTGATAGTATGAGTGAAAAACAATAATATTCTAACCCTCAAATAGTATCAAGGCCAGTGTTTGACCCCTCTAGTGAAGTTGCCCCACTTCTAGAGATTTATTTGAGCTGCGGTCACCTCCCAAACTCTACCCTATGGCTGCGTCACCTCAATGACCCCCCAAACAACTGTGTCCACCCTCAACTGGCTCCGAAATTGTTGCGCCACTTTTCAACTGTGTCCTAGCTACCAAAAAAATGATACTCTATCCAACTGTGACCTCTGAATGAAATCACCAAGATAAATTTGAGAGTTTTCGTCCCCAAATACGGGAGCCAATGAGGGTTTTCATCCTCAATGGTTGAATGTGCAAGCAAGCATGCTTAACTTCAAAAGGATTAATTGTTAGATGATAGATAGATGCCAAAAATAGACCTCTCCACCTTCTTTTATACCTTTTTCTGCTCAAACTCCAAACTTGCTTTATTTCAATAATAAAATCTAAATTGCTGACATTATTTTTTGGTCACTTAGTCATATTATTAAGTTTATTTTAAAGTATTTAAGAATATTTTTTATTTTAATAATAATAATATTATTAAGTTGTCCAAAAGATTAGAAATGACCGGGCCCAACTTAAATAATATTATTAATTATTTTAATCTAGAAAATGGGATATTACACTTCGCCCTTCCCAAATTTGCTTGATCTCAAGCAATTGCAATCTCCTATACTCAAGTATCACTATGCCAAAGTGATAGGTTATGCTATAGTGTCTATAGAGCCTAGACCCTGTACCTACCAAGTGGGATAACTTCTTCTAAAAAACATAGTGTGATATATCTTTGATATCCCAAATGGATAATGAATGTAATTCATCCACAAGATGATACTCCAAAATTTGTTGATGTCTCAAGGCACCCACAAAATCCCACAAGATCGAACACTGCCATATGCTCTCCCCATTGTGTTGCTGTTGTCCCATAGCTTTCAAGTGGTACAACCTTTGCTAACAATTATCATGGGGTCTATTCCATCCATTACCCACATCTATATGCTCCCCCTCGATGAAATCTTCTATCCATGGTATGAGAATGTCTCCTTAAGGGCAAAGGTTGTCTCAAGGGCTCACCACTATGTTCCTGTTGAACCCATTTGATCTTCTCATATGATGAAGGATCCCAAACACTTGCTTCATGACTATAGCTTTGAGCTCCAGTGGGTATAATGTTACTATGGGCTGATCCCTCCAATTCATGGCGCAACACAGCGTGCATATAAGCTGGAAACAAGGCTTAACAACCACAAGTCACTTGGGATTCCATCCAAATCAGCACTAGGATGGCTGGGATGATTGTCTTCCGTACTAGGACCCTTCCACT
Source organism: Torreya grandis (assembly GCA_037957365.1). NCBI lineage: Eukaryota > Viridiplantae > Streptophyta > Pinopsida > Cupressales > Taxaceae > Torreya > Torreya grandis. The sequence goes on from JARHVA010001673.1 coordinate 874,952, forward strand.
AACATTACCATGCAAGGAAACCCTTTCAAATTGCACAAATGTACAGCTGTTCATAACTTTAAATATAAAGACCAACGATATAGAAATGATGTAACAACTATAAATATGACAAATCCATGCAAAATTCAATAATGTGATCGATGTAGAAGCAGTAGGTAGCCATACAAGGACTGAAAGCTTTCCATTAATTGGCACCAACTGGAAAATACTTTTTTTCGTGACAGAAAACCCCTAAAAAATCTCGTGAGTGCCCATGTAGTGATGTTATGACTGATAATACTGATGACAACATTATTGCTGGAAATTAGGCCCATATTTGTCTTGAGTATGCTTCCGTTGTCATATGATGATATCATCTCATCATTGTTTCCATATTCTTCACCATGTGCTTTTAATACTTGGAGAAGCATCTCCTCCATCCCATTAGCGTCAATTACAACCCCATACTCTTCATCATTAGCTTGAGCGGATAACAAACTTAGTTGTTCTATCTCATCCTTATCCTCTCTCCTTCATACTCTCTACCTCCTTTCTAGGCTGAGTACATTTTTTTTTTTTTTTTACACTTGATATTGCATTCTCTAAAGCTATATAAACTGCCATAATCTCATATACCTAATCTACCGAGAATTGGATATAGTTGTGGTCAAGAAACAACCACTTCTCAAATGGAGGCAATGGCTTTGCCTAAACAACCTTTATGTCTCCTAGCTGCGGCAATTGGACTTCCTCTTGCATGTCTTTTTGGGAACATCTTTGTACAATCACTTTTCCACTCTCTCTTGTCTCCATGATGACTTGAAGACTATTCTCTACTTCTATGATATCCTTATCAACTACCTCTTCAACCGTCGCTGCCATACTATCATCTTGTTTCACTTCTTCACTTTGCTTCTCATACTTATGAGCATGTTGGATTGAACCACGTTCATCCTTTTTCTTTTCTATCTTCTCCATTGTTGGATCTGCTCATATAACACACTTATCAGGGAATTCAAGAGCTTCCAACATCACTACTTCAACCACTTTATCATGTCTCATAGACATGTTGCTCAACTTTCTTCCATTGCTTGCATTTTCCTTATATCTTCCATTTATATGATGGAGTTTCAAAGGCCCATTCATGCTGTCCCAAAGATGGCTGTAACATTGCATTTTCTTCCTCAGAATCAGACTTATAGTGTTTGGAAACCAATTTGCACTAGTTGTATATGCCTCGACATTGATAGCAGGCTTGAAATTCTTCCACCAAGTGACTAAAAACCTCTTTATCACTGTCATTAAAGTGTAAAGGGGACTGGAACTGTCACTGACAATAGACAAAAGAATGGTACAACAAATGCCATACTGAAAATCCTTTGTAAAATACATCAATGACAGTAGTAAATAACCACACTCTGACTGGAAATACTTCAACAATGACAAACTGAAAATCACTCAACTTTATGCTTGGAATCACTAGTATTGCTGTCAACAAAATATTGGGAAAATTGGAAATGTGGATAACAATAGGTCTACAATCTAGAATGGTGAAACCATTTTGTAGACTCTTATCCTCATTGACTTCTCCTTCACACATCCAATATCTTGCTACCCAGGTAATAGTGACTTTCTCCATGGCCTTGTCTTCAAGTGTAAGACTTGGTTCCAAGGAGTGATCATTCTTGTAGTTCAAATGATCACCCAAATCCCACTCTTTTATACTCACACCATTTGGAACTTGTATGAAAGAATATATGTGCCCCTTGCTACTCAATGTGTTTTTCATCTTATCACCATTGTTGTAGTTCAAATGATCACTCAAATCCCACTCTTTTATACTCACACCATTTGGAACTTGTATGAAAGAATATATGTGCCCCTTGCTACTCAATGTGTTTTTCATCTTATCACCATTTTTAACACGCTGTCCATGATGACAAGCTTCATGCAATGACATAGTATGAAGCAATAAATCTAAAATATGATCATCCTTGTCATATCTTAAGTTGTCACCAAAGTGTTCACCTTCCTTTGTCGAATTAGACTTTGTTGAGATACTTTCAACCCCTCTAATACCAACAAAGATCTGATGGTAGTCTGATCTGAAAATTCCAGCAAGCTGGGAACGAACATGAGTGACTCGTGAAGCCCGTATTTCATGTGCATGCCTCCCAAAAAAGTTTTTTGGGAACTCCACCTCATAAACTTCTTGCAAATCTGATTTTTCTTCATATTTATTTGTATGGGTTAGTGAAATTATCAATAACAATGATATTGAAATTGGAAATTCTATCCTTTATAGATCTCAAATTGTCCCCTGGATTCCATACCCTTATGCAAAATGCATTTTGAGCCAAAGGCTCTATCTTTATTCTTTCACCATGCTTGGAATGATGGCGGAACCAAAATAGAGCCGTGCTCTCATTCCCATATTGTGAATTGACATTATAAGAGTGCTCACTATGATGACAACAAATTTGAAATGGCAGAGTATGAAACGACAAACCTGAAATACGACTTTCCTTTTTATACCTCGAGCTGGAATTCAATTGTTTACCTCCTTTTTCTGTTTTAGAAGTAGGAGCCTTTAATAGATTTGTCTTGACACAACCATCCGTGTAATTCAAAATTTCAGAATTAGTGGCAGCAACTAAAACGTTCTCCTTGCTTGCATGCTCATCACTATAGTTACTCTGAAAATCACTCTCACACGGTAATGGCTCAATTTTTGCAATGCTTGGAAGATTGATAGATGCTTCTAGGGCTGAAACATCCTCCATTTTTGGATATGCGACATTCAACATATGTTTGTTCTTCCTTAAATTTTTTAATACAAACCTTTTGTTTAACAAAAGTCATACCTGTTTCTATTGAAGATCCTTCACCTTCTACTTCCTTGGTGGATTCCTTTATGCGCTGCTCACTAACTTCTTTTAGATCTGAATTCTCTTGCTTCTTGTTTTCTTCCTTGGAATTCTTTTGACGGTTTGACCTTCCATCTATCTTCATCAACCTTTTATTTCTATTTTCTATGTATACCTCCAAGAATTCTTCAAGGGTATTATAAAACGTGTATATATCAGCCTTCTTATCATATTCATCAAAAGCAAAAAGTTTGATCTCATCTCTATCACACTGTTCTTCTAACCATGCTTCCTGAATGTTGTCATTTTTCCGCTTTCTTATAAATGGCTCTAGGGCTTTATAACTGATAGAAAATTGCTTCAAAAGTCGATTCTTAATATCTTGGCTTTTTGTCTATTTTTTCTGTATTTGCATCCACACCTCTTGGATAAGATCTATGTATTCTTCCTTCGGAAAGAACTTAGGTTGCCAATCCATTGCAGACAACTCAAATCCTACCATTGGCCAAGAGATGGCTCTGATACCACTGTACTGTCCCTTTTAGGGCACAATTTAACAATTCTAGAATTTGGGATAAACCCTTTAAATGAAAATACAAATTCAACTTTTTTTATCAAACCCTAACCACATAAAATTTTAAAATTTTGGGAACATTTATTTTTAGATCAAAATTCAATATTTAATTGCCACAACCCTTGCAAAATTGTGGAAATTCAAATATTATTTTTGGAGTGAAACCCTTGAACATCAAATATGATTTTTAGCCCAAATGCAAATTTGAAAATTAGAATTAAACACAATTGATAATATGAGTGAAAAACAATAATATTCTAACCCTCAAACAGTACCAAGACCAATGTTTGACTCCTCTAGTGAAGTCGCCCCACTCCCAGAGGCTTATTTGAGTTGCGACCACCTCCCAAACACTGCCCTGTGGCTGCGTCCACTTCAATGAACCCTCCAAACAGCTGCGTCCACTCTAAATTGGCTGCCAAACTGCTGCGCCACTTTTCAACTGTGCCCTAACTGCCAACAAGATGATACTCTGTTTAATTGTGACCTTTGAATGAAGTCACCAAGATGAATTTGAGGGTTTTCATCCATAAATCTGGAAGCTAATTAGGCTTTTTGTCCTCAATCGCTATGTATGCAAGCAAGCATGCTTAACTTCAAAAGAATTAATTTTTAGATGATAGACAGATGCCAAAAATAGACCTCTCCACCTTATTTTATACCTTTTCTCATTCAAACTTCAAACTTGCTTTCTGTTAATAATAAAACATAAGTTGTTGACATTACTTTTTGGCCACTTAGTCATATTATTAAGTTTACTTTAAAATATTTATGAATACTTTTTATTTTAATAATAATAATATTATTAAGTTGCCCAAAAGATTAGAAACGACTGGGCCCAACTCTACTAATATTATTAATTATTTTAATCTAGAAAAGTTTATTTTCTCAAGTTGAAAATAGAAGTTTTAGAGACCTTCAAGGCTTTCAAAGTTTTTGTAGAAAAACAATCATCTCTTCCACTCAAAAAAATACACAACGATAATGGGGGGAATATGACAATAATGCCTTCCATGATTTTTGTATTGAGCATGGCATACGACATCAATTCACTGTGCTATACACGCCCCAACAGAATGGTGTTTTTGAGAGGAAGAATAAAACATTGAAAGAGATGACAAATTGTATGCCTCATTATAAAAATTTAGGACCATGATATTGGGTTAAGTAGTTAATTGTGCTAATTACATCCAAAATTGCATGTCACACAAAGTTGTGTGGAATATGACCCCTGAGGAAGCTTGGTTAGGCATCAATCCTGATATTTCTAACTTTCATGTTTTTGGAAGTATGTAATGGGCATTTGTTCTTGATGACAAATGCAAATCTTGGAGAAGAAGAGCCACCCACTCATTTTTGTTGGCTATTGTGAAGATGTAAAAGCTTACTGTTTTCTTGATTTTGTCACAAAAGATATCTTGTTTTGACAAAATGTTTGAATTGATGAGCAACCCACTCCATAGGCGTCTACATCTAGTTCTTCATCTCCTATAGTTGATTGTGAGGACCTACTTACTGTTGATGACGATGAGGATGTTATTGCTACTGCTCCTATTCAACGACCAAAACCACCTCCTTCACAGTCCATGCCCAAGTGGGCACATAACACTCTACAGGTAGCATGTCGTGAGGCAATAGGTCACCTTGAGTGGGATGCTGCAATACGCTAAGAGAAGAAAACTTGTAAAATGTCAATGGGTCTATAAGACCCAATATGTTGCAAATGGATGGATTGATAAGTACAAAGCACGACTAATAGCTAAAGGATTTTCAAAGGTTGAAGGGGTTGAGTACTTTGAAACCTTTGCCCTTGTAGCTAAGATGGATTCTATTGCACTTGTACTTTCACTTGTTGCTTCACATCATTGGTTGGTCTAACAGATGGATGTGAAGAGTGCATTCTTGCATGGGGATATTTAAGAGGAGATCTATATGGAACAACTTTAGGGTTTTGTGCATGACTTGTCATTGGTGTGTAGACTCCATTGTTCTCTATGTGGCCTCAAACAAGCTCCTAGAGCTTGGCACTAGAAGATGGATAATTTTCTTTTGAGTTTTAGTTTCTATCGTTTTGAGTCAAATCACAATGTGTACAACGTGAAGTAAGGTGAGGATATTTTGATATTGGTTTTGTATGTTGATAACCTCATCCTTACTGGTAGTTCAGACTAATTGATTCGGAACATCAAGGACAAGTTGGCAGACATGTTTGACATGATAGATCTGGGACTGCCTAGCCTATATGTTCATCAATCTTTTAAAGGTATCTCTATTGGGTAAAAAATTATGCTACAAATCTTCATTGGTTTGGCATGGCTGATTGTAAACCTGCTCCCACTCCATATCAGTTAGGTGTTGTTTTGTCTGCTACTTGTACGACTCCTCTAGTTGATCCAACTTTGTATCGACAACTTATAGGTAGTCTGTAATATCCTCAAACACAACTCAACCCTTGAATCAAAAACCAGCAATAAGAAAATCGCCACACTTAAGGAGAATTATAAAAGAAGTGATCGTCCAATTTAAAGAGGAGTGCCACATTTAAGGAGCATACACAACATTAGTTAATTAATTAATAAACAAAATTAACTAATAAACAACATTAATTAGAAGGAAAGTTGCCACCTTTGGAGGAGACATCTTTTGATGGAAGGCTATGAAGGTATTAATAATCAACGATTGGTAGGAAGGGAATCATCACTCATTCATTCAACTTTATAACCATGTACAAGCATCAACGTTTACATTGCTTTTAAGGACGAAACCTCTTAACTGCATAACCAAATTTTAAGGACGAAAAGCCTTGTCATCTCACTAAATCAAGGACGGAACCCGTTGAAGATTTACATTCTATTATTTGAAATCTGAAACTCTGAATTAAACAATTAATACAATTTCATTTTATTATTTAAATTATTATTTCAAGTGTAAAGTCTATATTTATGAAATATTATCTTAAAGGGAATTCCAGGGAATCTAAATTATCGTATAATAAACCGATTAGGAATATTACAGTGGTATCGGAGCTTTCCATCCTGCCAGCCTGTGAAACAAAAATCATATGCAAGATAATAAGAATATTCTATATTACGAAAGGAGAAATAAAACTAAGGAGGCAAGTCAGCGAAAAGGAGAAATGGTAAACAATAGAGATATTAAGAGGGTAGATAAACTTATCCAAGGCCAAGAACAATTGGCAAATACAATGGCACAAATGCCCTTTACCATGAAAATGATGATGGATTCCAATACACAAAAGGTAGAAAGTAGTTCATCCATCTCTGAGCTCAAATTTAAAACAAACACCACATCATCATATCGGAATTGCCAACCAACATTAATTTCGAGAGAACCAGATGAAGAAATTCCAAATTATTTAATGATGAACTTGTAACTTGCTTTAAAGCATATCATAGTAGCAGAATGTGAGATTTAAACGTGATTAATCGCAATTAATTCTTATACTTGGCCCAAAAAGCTTCTTTCAACCCAGTTTTTTGGCCTTTTTTTCAGCAAAGCAATCCACAAAGCCTCGTGTAATGGAAAAATTTGAAATGTTGTTTATAGTTAAAAAAATGTAAATACACCCAAAACTTAAAAAAAACTAAACCTAACCTTAACTAATAACCCTAATCCTCCTTTGTAGTGGATGTTATATTTGACATTCATTTGAACATATTTAATATTTTTAGTTGTAAAAAATAATGGAAATATTTCTCATTATAACTCCCTAATAATCTACCCTTGGATTAGTACCTCGTGGACCAAATACAACTAGGAGACAAATTTATGCCTTCTTTAGCTCTCTCACTACATAGAGTGCAAACCACGCTAGAGAGTACAGGTTGGAAAAATATTGTTCACAAGCAGGAAAAGAAGGTAATCTCCAAATTTTGGTACAACTCTAGCTTTTCGTTTAATGTGGCCAAATCTCTATATTGGCAAAGTATGGCGGATGCAATCACAATTGCTGGTTTTGGGTTCACTACCTCATCATATGAGGCTTTGCATAGTAATTTATTAAAAGATATTGTACAAGATGTGAGTGATGTTCTTGCAAAACATCATAGGGAATGGCAAAAATCAGGATGCACTATAATGTTGGATGGACGGATGAAGCCGCACACTCATCAACTTCCTTGTGTCATGTGATATTGACACAATTTTTAATAAGAGTGTCAATGAATCTAAAATGATAAAATAGGGCAAGACACTTTCATTTATTTGATGAGGTTGTGATTGACATGGGGCCACAAAATGTGGTCTAATTCATTATCTAAGTTGCCGATACGGATACGGGTACGGATATGGGTACGAGTATCGGATACGGGGATACGTCGATTTTTTTTTGGTGGTTTGGATACGGCTAGATACGGCCATACAAAAATATATATAAAAAATTAAAAATATAAAAATATAGCCATATAAACAAAATTAACCACATAATATGCATAGAGGAAACAAAATAACTTCAAATAAGTTATATAACCACAAAATATATAGTCATAACTCAATGCCAAATATCATAATATTCAATAGTCGAACTTATATTAGTTTTATAAATTATAACAGGTACATGGTGGAGATGTTACAATGTATGGACAAAAATAGAAACAAATCAGCATTCTCATTGTTCACTATATAGTATATGCTTCTTCCCTTGCAATGTCTTCATCATCATGTGGTTTATTAGAACCACAAGCATTAGCAGTGCCACTCCCACTAGCTCCACTGTGCAAGTTGTGTGAAGCATTGTCTAGCTTTATGTCAAATAAAGAAAGGTATGTAAAGGAGGCATCTAAATTAGCAGTCTCTGGGTTCACATCCCACAACTTTGTTGGCCCTTGTATTGAGGTTGTTTATGTGAGAGAAGACGTAAGTTGGAATGCACATAAACCAAATCCTCTGCTTTTTTGTGGCCAACTTGTTGCATTTAACTGAGTGGATAAAGGCATAACTGTCCCAACTCCGTTCAACTGAAGAGGAACTTGCAACCTATTGAAGCCACAAAAAGAATCAGAATTTATAAAAAATTAAAAATTAAAAGTTAAAACTTGAAACAAAATATCGAAAAGGTCAAAAGAAGGGTAGAGTAAAAAAATTAAAATCTTACTTGTGAAAGAATTTTTATTGCAAGTGGTTGAAGGTGGGTGGATGCTTGCCCATGGAAGTACCACCAAAAGTGAGGATCCATCTTGTACTTGTCACGGATAGCACCAAGGGAGTGACCCACCAAGGATATGAAATGCACAAACTGTTCTTTAACTTGGTCTTCTATCTTTGGATCGGGAAAGATTTTAGAGAATGCTGCTTTATATCCCTTGGCAACCTTAACATCCCTATACGGTGCGACCCTCCCGGGCAAAGAAAGAATCTCTGCACTGTAGTATTTGGGTGTCAAGGCAAAAGCAAGAAGATGTAATGGGGTGGTCATTTTGTTCCACCTTTCAATGAGATGCCACTGCACTTCTTTGAAGAACTTCTCCGTGTGATTTTGCTATTTAGCATTTATGATGGATTTAATGTTCTCAATCATTGAGTCAATTCCATCATAAATCTCACCCAAACATGGATGATCCATGTCCACATATCTCAACATGCTGATGATGGGCTCAGTAAAACTCAACGAATACTCCACACGTTCCCACCATGCATCATCAAGAATCCACCCTTTCACTTTTGTGGCCCTCTCACTGTTTGTCTGTCTTCATACGCCCCAAAGGTTGTTGATGACCATGCTACTCAATGCCTAATGCACCTTAACAAGTCTCAAGATGATGGTGTGTGAGGCAAATCGAGTCTCAGCAACCTAATACAAAATTAAAACAAAATTGAAATAATTAATAAACTTAAAAAGTTGTTCAAAAATAAAAACACTACAAATTACAAACGTATAAGTTATAATATTAAATTAAATTAAGAGTTACCTTCAACAACTATAATTTTGAGAAGGTCTTAAAGATGGCTTGGGACATGTGATGGTTGGCTATGAACATTTGGATCTCATTCCCATCCTCATAGACTTGTTTAATTCAGTCAATTTTTGTCCCTAACTTTTGCAACATAAGGTTGAGGGAATGAACGGCACAAGGTGTCCAAAATATATGCCCATACTTTGCCTCAACCAACATGCTTGCAGCTTTGCAATTTTTAGCATTGTCTGTTACAACTTGAACAACGTTTTGAGGCCCCATTGCTTCAGTGGACTCTATCAGGATGTTAGCAATGAATTGTGCATCCTTCACTTGGCCCTCACAATCAACGGCCTTAAAAAACATTGTCCCTTTAGGGCTCATTGCAATCACATTAATCAATGGCCTAATTGCCGTATCTTTCCATCCATCGGAAATAGACACCCCTGTTTCGATCTATGAATCCCTGATGGGCTTCAATGCATCTTCAATGTGTTTTTTTTCTTTTGTCAATAAGGTGGTGTGCACCTTTTCATAACCTGGAGTGACAAACCCATTAGGGCAACATTGATAGATCTCATCATTCTTTGCCAGTATGGTGATCTAACAGTATTAAATGATAGCCCACATGCGTAGATACAATGTGCGATGCTCTGCTCCTTTATTTCCCTGGAGTCATTTTGGAATGCTTTCTTCAATGGGCCTGCATCTTTTGTTTTCTTGCGAACAAGAGGTGAATCCTCTTCTTCTTCGGCCGCAATGGGTGTTACAAGAAAGGGGTGTGATGGGGTCACCACACTAGCACGAGCTGAATCAACAGGTGGTGATCCTTTCTTTCTCAAAGGATGCTTCGATCTTTGCCCCACAACAGTGTTTGCCTCTTCTTGCTTTTTGATGTATGCAACGATCTTTCCCTGTGGCAAGCCCTTTTTCGGCCTTACACCTATGCTTGGCCCACCACAAATTCTGATTCCAGTCCCAGAGATTGCACACAAATGAGCTTTCACTTGACTATACGAGCTCTTGAATTTACCGTTACATTCTGAGCAAAGCCAATGAAAACACCCTCCACCAGACATTTGTTCTAAAATTGTCACATACTTCCAAATGGGCGTTTGTGGATCAGATTTGGGGGTTATCACTTGCCCCACCGAACTAACACTTGCGCCCTGAGACATTCTAATTTCTGACAAATCCGTATAAGCTTATAGCTCCAGTCCTGGTACAAAATAAAAAATTGCTATTAAAATTTAATAGTAAAAACTAAAAAAAAACAATTACTATTAAAATTAAAAACATAATCAATTTATTAAAAAATTAAAATATTAAAAATATAAATATTATTAACTATATTATTTATTAATATATATTATAAATTAAAAAAACTTAAAAGAAAAAAATATTAATATTAACTATATTTTTTATTAATATATATTATTAATAATTATTATTAACTTAAAAGTTAAAATCTATATTTTATTAATATATTTATTATTAATATATATATATATATATATATATATAATATTATTAACAAGTCTTAAAGTCTAGGGTTCATTTAATATTTAATATTATTAACACCTAAAATTAAAATTAAAAAAAAAAACCTACGGGGACCGTGTAACCTACTTGGATCGCGTGAGTTCTTGGACTGCGCGAGCTCTTGGACCCTGCGAGCAATGGCGATGGCAGCAGCAGCGGCAGATGGCAGTAGCAGCGGAAGACAATAGCGGTGGATGCAGAGTCGCAGACGGGCGGCGGAAGAGTTTTAGGGTTACGCTTTTGAGTTTTGACTTTAAAATTTTTTAAAGTGAAAAAAGAGTTTTAAAATGATTTTTAAAGGGTACGATCTGTGGGGGATACGGGTAGGGCACGTCTTGCCCCCCTGCAGATACGGCCGGATACGTCCATATCCGCAGGGGGCAAGACTTGCCCTGGCCGTATCCCCCGCACACCGTACTGTATCTGCGTTTCTCTGCGCTCCTAGGGTTGTGGAGGCGTATTCGGTAACGTAGTTCATTATAGGCAATATTGTTTGCGTGGCTGCTGAGAGGTTTCTTATAGACAAATATGGAACTATGTTTTGGACTTTATATTTGACACATTGTCTTGATTTGACATTGGATGACATATGCAAAATTCCATGGGTGAAACAGATTTTGCAAAAAACCCACACAAGAGTGCTTAATATAATGCACACATTCATAGATGGCAATAAACTTCTTCAGCGAGGGGTGACAAGGTTTACAACTGACTTCCTTGCGTTGAAAATTCTTAGCCAACAATAAATGAATTTAATATGAATGTTCATTTCAATTGAGTGATGGAATCTTCCTTTGTGAAACATATGGAGGGCAAAATGGTGGTTGACTATGTTTTATCACTGTCTTTTTGGAAAGAGGTAGAGAAAATTATGTTATTCTCTGAGCCTTTAGTTTAAATTTTGAGACTCGTCGATGGACAGAAACCCCCATGGGTTATCTATATGAGGCAATTGATAGGGTCAAAGATGCTATTAGGAGCAGATTGAAGAATAACAAAGCCAAGTCCATGCCATTATAGATCACTGGTAAAATATGGGATTGACAGATGCAGTATCCCTTCTATGCAGTTGGATATTTCTTGAATCCAACATTGTTCTTTAGTGGTTCATTTCGAGATGATGCAGAGGTCACAAATGGCCTATTTAAGTGCATGAAGAGAATGTTTTCTAGGGATATTTTGAGGTAGCTATGGGAGAGTTTCTAATATACAAGCAAGCAAGGGGTTTCTTCTCTAGTAAGGCAACTATCACAAGGAGGACGACCTTCAAACCAAGTTAACAACTTTTCTACATGCATATGGTGAAAGTGTTAAACTTTGATTGAATTATGCATGTTACAATGTTTATAAAATCTATTTTTGTAGCACAATGGTGGGATCTCTTTGGCAAAGAAACCAAACACTTTCGATGGATGGCAATGCACATTTTGTGCCAGCCATGCAGTTCTCCTGCTTGCAAGCGTAGTTGGAGTGTGTTCGAGCATATTCCAAAAAACGCAATTGACACACTAAAAAACAGATGAATGATTTGGTGTTTGTCCACCACGATCTTTGCCTGAAAATAAAAAAAGCTCAAGATTAAAAAATGTTGCATTTCTAATTTTCAATTCATATGCATAGTAGATTTATATTCTTTTAAAGTATTATTCATCAAAGTCACTAACATATGCATTCTATTTGATAATGTTAGGTACCGTCGAGGAATATCAACCAATTGAACTTGACAATATCGATCCGGAATTTGAATGGCTTGAAAATAATGAGTCTATTTACGATGAAGCTGACTTTGATTTGTTGGAGAAGGTTGGGTATGACATTGAGGTTGTTTTCCAAATTATGAGAGGCTTTAACCCTAGAGCTTCAACATCTACACCTGTTGATCTCTAGTCTACTTTGTTGCTATTGGCTCCCTCCCATTTTTTGTTCCTTTGTAAATGACTAGTATTTATTTTGAAATATAAATGTAATGCAAATTAAATAAGCTAGAAATTAATGAAAGAAAACATTTCGCTGATTTTGATGGCGTACAATCTCATTTAACTTCCTCTCATAACTTGTATCTATTTTCTATGCAATTGAAATGCCTAATATGTATCTCTATGCACTGGAAATGCCTTAAATTATAAAAAAAAAAAAAAAAAAAAAAAAAAAAAAAAAAACAAATTTTTAACAGTTTTATGTTTTTCCGATTTTTTTCCAATTAATCGTGATTTTTTGAAAAACACTTACACTAAGGGAAAAATGATTTTTTTATCAAACGATTTTTGCTACTATGATATCAATCACTCCTGGAGGGAATCCAAAGGGGAATTATGCTACAAACTTTTATGGCAATGAGAAAAAATGGAGAGTCGCATAGTTATGGCTGAACTCTTAGAGATGGGGCATATTAGGCCAAGTGCAAGTCCATTTGCTTCTTCAGTTGTGCTGGTGAAAAAGAAGGATGGGACATTAAGAATGTGTATTGGTTATCGGAAGTTAAATAAAAGACCATCAAGAATAAATATCCGATACCCAGGGTCGATATGAACTTCATGGAGCCACTTTCTTTTCAAACATTGATTTGAGATTAGGGTACTTAAGGAATTATGTAACCGGGCAACAAAATGCTTGGGTCAAATGGTTATACATGAGAGAATTCTGCTACAATGCTTCTCATCACATGTCTATTGGAATATCACCTTTCAAGGCATTGTTTGGGTATGATGCTAAAACCTTTGTAGACTTGGTCATTCCGGATAGTAGGGTTCCCGGAGCTAAAGATCTAGTACAACATCAAGACTTCCTAATAACTCTTAAGGATAATCTTCAGCACACCCAAAAACAACAAAGCTTTATGCGGATCAACGTAGAATAGAATGGACTTATGAAGTTGGAAATATATTAAGGTTACAACCTTATAGACAATCTTCCCTTAAACAAAGTGGTGTTGAAAAACTCAAGCCTCAATTTTACAAGCCATACCAAATTATAAGAAGAGTGGAAGAGGTAGCATATGAATTAGATTACCAGAGCACAGTCGCATATATAATGTCTTCCATGTGTCTTGCTTGAAACAAACACTTTGACAACATGTTATTCCTTCCATGGAATTACTCCCAATTGATGAGGAAGGTAAATTGATTCTAGTACCAAAGACTATTCTTGATACTCATGAAAAAAGTTAAGAAATAAAAGTATCAAAGAATATTTAGTTAGTTGGAAAAATTTGCCAATATAAGATGCCACGTGGAAAGTAGCAGTTATTCTTGAACATTTCAATTTACAATTGCTTGAGGACAAACAATTTGAGGAAGTGAGGTCTATAGTATTCTCAAACACAACTCAGCTTTTGAATTAAAAACCAACAATAAGGAAATCGCCACACTTAAGGAGAATTAAAAAAGAAGAGATCGTCCCATTTAAAGAAGAGCGCCACACTTAAGGAGCATGCACAACATTAGTTAATTATTAATAAACATTAATTAGGTCGCCACCCTTGAGGGAGACATCTTTTGATGAAAGTTTATGAAGGTATTAATAATCGACAATTGGTAGGAAGGGAATCATCACTCATTCATTCAACTTTATAACCATGTACAAGCATCAACTTTTCCATTGCTTTTAAGGACGAAACCCCTTAACTGTATAACCAGATTTCAAGGATGGAAACCCTTGTCATTTCACTAATTCAAGGACGAAACCCCTTGAAGATTTACATTCTATTATTTAAAATCTGAAACTCTGAATTAAACAATTAATACAATTTCATTTTATTATTTAAATTATTATTTCAAGTGCAAAGTCTATATTTTTGAAATATTATCTTAAAGGGAATTCCAGGGAATCTAAATTATCAAATAGTATTCCAATTAGAAATATTACAAGCTTTTATACCTATACTTGATGCACACTCGTCTTGATATCGCTTTCGCTGTGAACCTTGTCTCTTGGTTTTCCCATGAGCCTCATGCGAGTCATTGGCAAGCAACCAAGCGCATTTTGTGCTACATTCAGGGCACCACACACTTTGGTATATAATACACACCACAGGGCTCTCCACAACCAGTGGGATATACTAATTCAAATTGGGCTGACGATGTTGATACTCGCAAGTGGATTTGTATACAAACTTGGTTCTAGTCCAGTTGCATGGGCTTGCAAAAAACAAATAGCAATTGCATTGTGCTCCACTGAGGCAGAATGTAGAGGTGCTATTAAGGTCAGTCAAGAGACACTTTGACTTCAACAATTTCTAAGAGAGTTTGGCTTCACACAACAGAGTCCTATTCTTTGGTGTGATAACCAAAGTGTGATTGTTATTTCATGCAATCTTGTTGAGCATCAATGAACCAAACATATTGAGATACACATGCACTTCATTTGACAACTTATTCAAGATGGAGTCATTTCCTTGGAGTTCGTGCCTACAACTGAGTAGGTTGACGGCATCTTCACTAAGCCCTTGGCTTCTCCTCATTATTTTCAGTTGTGAGTGATTCTTGGGGTGAAGGAAGTCGTCCTTGGGGGGGAGGGGGATTCCACACAAAGTCCTTCATTTCTTTTTTCTTTTTTTGGATTCTACATGGGTGCCTTATCAGGCCTAGTAGTTGGGATCCATATTTGATTTGTTTTTTTCATTCCCTAAGTTTTGCTTAAGGGAAGGTGTTGGAGTGGTGTAAACACTTAGTCTAGTTTAGTTAGTTTATTTACGAGTGTTCACACCTAGCTAGTAAGCTCACGTAGAGAGTTTTTAGCTTAGCTATTATTTAGTTATAGTTGTCTGACAACTATTTAATGCACATAATTAGTTTGTATGCACGAATATAGGGAAACCATATGATTCCCTATCTTCCTATTTAGGTGGCTCCCAACTATAGTTTGTTGTCCCAACAAACTATTTCTCTTATATAATTGTGCACTTGCGTAGACCTGGTGAGAGGGAACAGTGGGAGTGTGAGAGATTGTTGGAGTCTTTAGTGGAGACTTCATAGGAACCTATGTATGTGTGCATTAGCACTTTGATGAAGCAATAATCAATTCTATTTTTTGTGTGTTTTCCGTTGCTGAGTTTTTTGTCTGTGCGAAAGCTATTGTGTATGTGGTTCTGTTTTCCAGATAGATCCTGTGGATTGTTTGCGCCTCCTAGTTGTTCTGAAAAGATCTAAATGATAGATGACAGGCAAAAACATAAATTGTTAGCACACTCTCATCATTTCCTCGTTTTTTGAGAGGAAACTGTTCCTATTTTCTGTTGCAAATAGAGAAATTGCTGCTAAATCGTGGACTCAGAGATCTACTTGGCTTGTCATTGCAAGCTTCCCTTCTTGCAATCAGGTATATATAATTATTTACTTTATTATAATCATGTTCATTTTAGGGCTAATAGTTATCATATAAAAAATGGAATCATGGCGGGAACCAACTTATGCTTGTTTAGAAAATTAGGTGGAATTTATATAATTTGTATGTAGAAAATGTTTGAAACTAGACGAGGATGTGAAAAAAGTGTCAAATAGCATACATAAGAAGTATGATGGACACTTTTTTATGATACTTCCTTTAAACAATTTAAAGAGGTAGTTTGTATTATGATTTATCAGTGGTACTTTAATGTTCCACTATTATGTTCTTTTTCTCTTGATTCTTTGAGATATCGGTTTGATCTAGACATTTTTGCCAAACCTAATACGATATTTATTTTTCAAGAATATATTCCTGACTTGTGATTTCAGGTGAATGATGGATCCTGTGTATCAAACTTGCAATGTGTGATGGGTTCTGATGTCGAGGGATATGACAAGGTACTATTTCTTAGAATTTGGGAAAGATCATGAACCTTATGTTCTAATTCATTACGTACTTTTCATTTTCTCTATCTGTATTAACTTTGTTAAAAAAGTTATTTTTTTACGTGTAAAAGATATAAGGTTATGTCATATTCATAAAAGACAGTAAAATTCTCCTAGGGTTTGGAGTTGTTTATCAACCCAACCAATTCTATTGGAATAGAGGCCTGTCTTATTACAGCATAGCCATAGCCATAGCCATAGAAAGTTCCAAAGTTTGAAGTGATAGACTGGCTATAAAATTCCAGATAAACCACAGACCAGAAAACTGTGTCATGCCATAATTCATCCGGAGGAACATAGACACTTAATCAACTTGGTCTACCTGTCATTCTTCATCCATGAGCTCGTAATCTAGATTGATCCATACTGCCATGGAGTCAAGTTTTTGGTACCAGCAGCCCGGAAACATTTGGAAATCATCATATCTGCTCCACGGTCATTTGGTAGATGCGGCCCATCAACTCCAATTTCATAACAGCACACACCTCTTGTACTAGCATATCCATTGTATCCAGATCCTCTATTGAAGTCTTGTTCACCAGACACCCTCTTGAACTGCTCTTAGGATTTGCTGATGAGGGCAGGGGAAGAGCTACAACCACCACTAGCATCCCATTTAATAGCTGACATGATCTCCCTTTGGTGGGCGCCTAATTTCTCATAGATAATGACTCCAATGACCAACAAATCATTGAAATGGACATACCTGACCACCTTATACATATTAAGTCCCTTGGGTCTGCCCCAAATTCTAGTGAAATGCCCAGTAATCCCGAATCTCCCCCTCAACCGAACTGCATGCACTAAGACTTTGAGCTTATGTTCCTTTAATCACCAAAGATTTCAAAATATATCATTCTATGATCTAAAATTGGACCTAATGTACTAGTCATGTACTAAATGTTTCCACTATGTCCGATTGTTTGTAATTCATGTTTGTAAGACACTATTCCAAGACACTTTATATTCAAAACATCAAATCAAATATGTTACAGTGGCAGAGTCAGTATGGGGGTGATCTGGACAGCGTCATAGTGATGAAATTAGTGAGTTTCTGCTCTTGGAATAAAGGGGTCTGCTATAGATGGCGCAACTGTCGGTTTGTGTAGGTGGTGGCTATGTAACAAGCAGTATACATAGGTGACGCGTAACTACTCCGACAATTTGCGCAACCGCCTTGGCGGTTCTGCAAATGCCAGACTACAAACAATGACAGTTTCGCCCTGAGACAAAGTACAAGAATGGGAATAGTTGCAAACATTTTCAATTTTCAATGACAGTTCGTTTCAACTTCTTGGCAAATTCCAAAGTTGAGAGATCATAAATACAGGTCCTCTGCAAGGCAAAATGATAAGAAAATGCAATGAGAAGTCTTGAAGTTGAATTCACATTGCGAGTTGCAAGTTTGAGTCTTTGTTCTTGTCTCATTGTTTCGTAGTTGTATATGGTTGGTCCCGCTGTGTTGGAGTTACTGAGAGGTGTTTGATAAGTGTAGAGCAGTATTGTGTACAAGTTTTGGATAGAGCATTAGTGATAATTCTGTCCATGTAGGCCATGTTTGGTAGTACCTTGTACATTTCTTGAATTTCATAGTGGAAGGGGAGTGCAATTGCCTCACCTATTGGAGTTTTTCCCACATCGGGTTTCTCTAAGATAACTCGTGTTCATTTTGGGTTTTTGCTTATTCTTATGCTTCATGTTCATGTGCAGTAAGTATGCTTTACATTTCATTTTTAGCACTTGTTTCTCTTTGTTTTAGCATTGCAAATAGCGTATAACAGTCATCTTCCAATCATTTGTTGAGCTAGGAGTCATAGGATTCATGTTGGTGAAGTTTAGTATGGAATATCCACCTAGTTTACGGATCAATCCATTTCTTAATAATTTTGTTGCTACAATATATGAAAGTTGATCTCTGCATGTCTGTGAATGAAATGACAGTCCTTGCTTTTGCTTTGGTTAGATTTACATCTTCCATGACATCTCCCTTTTGATACCTTAAAGTAGTAGGGCACATACTGTTGGGGTTAGTTTTCACATTGAGTAAAATTAGGTATTTACGAGATGGTAAATAGGAATAGGTGAGTTAGCATTACGTAAATTAGTATTTACTATTGTGGCTATAACCGTATGGTTAATACGGTAAGTTTGTTAGAATATATATTGTTGTCATATATTGTTATTTATTACAACAATATATCGTAATAGGTTTAGATTTGGGTGTGAGAGAATATTAGAGATATTATAGGAAACATTATTCTTATATATATGTAACATGTCCCGGATGTATTTGTAATGTGAATCATAGTGAAATAATATATTAGAGTGTTTTTGAAATATCGAGCTTCTGTGTATTCGGCTTCTGGATGATTTAATCAGTGTTTCTCTCCAATTTCTATCATTGATATCAGAGCAATCATTTGTCTTGTGCTTGTAATGGAATTTTGAAATCAGTCAAGGGGTCGCTGCAAAGAGCTTTGTCCCTGTGAATGTGACTCAGATGAATTCTGTTAAGATTTTGTAGATATTTTGTAGGAAATTAGAGAAGCGTGTTGGTACAATCTAAAGTTTGAAGCGAAGTCAGTTATCCATCATTGCATTCCATTCGCTGTTTTGATTTTGTTCAAATCTGCCTGTCATACCCTGACCACAGAGATAAGAAAACTATGTCTATTTGAATAGGTTGATCCAAACAACATTGGACTGTGGCAAGATCTTTTCAAAATAAATATACAGCTGTTTTCAGATCTATATTTCAAGGCATCCGTTCGCCGAGCATTTAGTAGAGTTGGCAGACTTCATATTGAATCTCTGGTCATGTCTTTGATATTGTTTGCTATCATAGTTCGATGACATCCATGTGCATCTACCTATGTGTTGGAGATTCTGTATATCAAGTCAGCATCGACGTCATTGCTTTGGTCGAGCTGTATGCTGTTTTGTACCTCGCCCTTCTCACAGAATCAACATCAGATCCACATTTTTAGTTTGCTCCAGTCATAGATCGGCAGCAGATTTGGCAGATCCATTTCATCGAGTTCTTTGTATATTGATTGCAAAGTACCTTGGCGTCTTTATATTCTAGCGTTGCGCCTGCTGTCATAAAAAGGGTATATGGAAGTCAGCTTAATTTGGCTTCCAATAGCATTGGATTTTGATTCATTTGGCAGCTTGTTCCATAGAGAATCCTGATCTGTCACCTATCACTGTCACTCCAAACCGTATTTTGCCATCTGTATATGCTTGGACAAGACCACGAAGCAACCCCTTCAAACGACATTGAAACCTCCACCAGTCTATGCTTGCCACCACAAGTTCTACCAGGTTCATGCATTAATTTTAGATTTGTGCATTATATGTTTTATAGTCTATTATAAATATCCTGCTGTCCACTTGTAAGCTCGGGATAGGATAATTTTATTTTCCTTTAATTTGCGTGGTCATAGTCATGTCATTAGTTTTTTCTTTAGGTGAGTTTAATTCATTAAGTCGAGTTAAGATTTGTTTATGATTAGTTGGTACATTGGGTCTAGTTTTATTTTAATTGTCATATGTTATTAGATTAGAGTTTAGTTTTTTTAACAAAACTTATATCGGTATTAGTATTGTGTCTTATTAGGTTTTGTTTAGTTTTTATATAAATCCAATATGTAATTGGATTTTTAATAATGTGTCAAAGTTTTTTAAGTTTGGTCAAAAGTTTTTTGTATTTTTATTATATTGTCAATTGGGTCTCAAAATTCAATATAGTCACTTTTATAAGAATCAAAAGCGTCTTAAGAGTCTATATTGTCGTCAAGAATCTCAAAAGTGTCGAAGTTGTTTTAGTTAGTCAAAAAGTCATTGTGTCCGTGTTGAGTCTTTGTCAAAAGTCAAAAGTCAAATTTGTAAAAATAAAAAAAATTTGCCGTACGGACGCATTATCGCTTGTACACGATGTCCGAAAAATGAGGGGGTTCCAATTTCAGTGGAAGCTTCCAATAAAGAACCTGCCAGAACCATCAGAGCATCTTATCGACATACCAAATGAGTAAGCAGTTTCGGATACTGAAGGCTGGAGGATACATGGAGGTTGGAGGTCTTTCAACGACCTCTTGTTAGTCGCCAACAATGGGGCCGCATCAATGTTTTGGTGACGAGTGTGGTGTGTTATTTTCAGATTTTAGGTTTTTCAATATGGTGTGTTTTATATTTTTGCTGGGTGTTGCAAATAAGAATTGAATTATATCCCTGTTCACTTGTGATATTCTCGTGTAACCGTTTTATATATTTACATTGGAGAATGTAGATCTAAAAAGCATTGTAGCACTCATGATGAAAGGTTAGTGGTAAACCTGTGAAAACCATTCTGTAAGGTTAGTGGTGAACTTGAAAAAACCATTCTGTAAGGTTAGTGGTGAACCTGTTAAAACCAATTTGTAAGGTTATTGGTGAACCTGAGAAAACCATTTTGTAAAGTTATTAGTGAACCTGTTAAAACCAAATTGCAGATGAGTGTGATGGAAGAGATGTGCGATGGCACATGTATGCAGAGAAGATCACGAACACATAGAGGTGGAGCACGTTACAATTAGAAACAGAGACATATTGTATCATGTAAAAACTATGGAAGGGAATGTTGGGGTTAGTTTTCACATTGAGTGAAATTAGGTATTTGCGGGATGATAAACAGTAATAGGTGAGTTACCATTATGTAAATTAGTATTTACTATTGTGGTTATAATCGTATGGTTAATACAATAAGTTTGTTAGAATATATATTGTTATTTGTTATAACAATATATCATAATAGGTTTAGATTTGTGTGTGAGAGAATATCGGAGATATTATAGGAAACATTATTCCTATATATATGTAACATGTCCCATATGTATTTGTAATGTGAATCAGAGTGAAATAATATATCAGAGTGTTTTTGAAATATCCAGCTTCTGGATGATTTAATCAGTGTTTCTCTCCTCCAATTTCTATCACATACATCTACGAGCACTGCATAGAGGATGGGAGATCTAACAGTGGCTGAAGATGCACAAATATGTTAGAGAATAATCCAAGAGCATAGAGTTGGAATCATAAACTTGCTAGATAAAATGTTTGCAACACCATTGCCAACCTCCATTCTATTGTCATGCTAGTATCTCAATGTACCAGCCACTAAATTTATCGCCATGCAATCTTTGGTAGCTAGTTTAGGGCATTTAATGGAAGGATGATAATAAGTCATACGTGCACATGGGATTAGTGTAGATGTGTATGATCCTCCACCAACCTAAGCCTTCGAATTTTTTTTGCTGTCCATTATTAATTCTCCATGAGGGAGCATACTAATATTACAAGGATGGAGCATAATGAATGATTGCTGCATTTGATCTTGTCTCATCACAGCCACATGGGCTAGTACACTTTATAAAATACAGTCACATGGGTTAGTTTACGTTATTAAATGTTTTACATAGTCATATGGGTGACTTGCATATTTTGAAATATTGTACATATGTTTTACATGGTCACATGGGCTACTGATATATTCTTAAATGTTGTACATATCTCTATATACATCTCTCTTCTCTTAGAAGCTTTATCTAGAATTTTTCTTCCTCTGGAAGCTTTCTTGTACATCTCATGTAATCTATACATACACAATACAAATGAGTGTACAATATTTACAATTGTGGTAATCCTTGTGTCCTCTCTTATTTCTTCAGCTGTGTTCATATCAAGCTGTGCAGGGACTTTAGCCTCCACAGTCACCATTAATAATTTGGGATCCTCGTTAATTATGACAAACAAACATGTTAATATGGGCTATTACTTTGCTTTGGCCCATATAACCAATCTCTTGTTGTCTGTTCTCACAAAGTCGGCCAAACAGTCAATCGCCTTCTTAGTTGTGTGGTGGACATGTCAAAATGCTATAAACAGCTATATCTACTAAGAAAATACTTAGATGGTACATCTTTAGAATCATGAGTTTAGCTCAAGAAGATTCTGCATGTGCCAAAAGTTTATAGTCAATTGAAAAATTTATTATGATTTTGGAGTCTGTGTCTACTTTAAGCCATAATATTGATAGCTCAAGAGCACATCATAGGCACTCCTTTAACTGATCTGTAAACTAGGTGGATATTCCACATTGAGCTTCACCAACATGGATCCAATGACTCCTAGCTCAACAATGATTGTTCTAGGCAATTTGCCATGTTGCTAAAACAGAGATAAACAAGTCTTGGAAATGAAATGTACAACATATTGCACATGAACATGAAGCATAAGAATAAGCAAAGCCTAAAATGGACATAAGAGTTATCCTGGAGAAACCTGATGTGGGAAAAACTTCAGTGGGTGAGGCAATTGCACTCCCTTTCCACTATGTATTGCAAGTAATGTACAAGGTTCTGCCAAACATAGCTTTTATGGAAAGAAATCTTACTAATACTCTATCCAAAACTTACACACAAGACTGCTCTACACTTATCTGACACTTCTTAGAACTTCAACATGTAGCTGAATCAACCATCTACAACTAGGAAAAAATGAGACAACAAGATCAAAGAATCAAACATGCAACTTGAAATGTGAATCCAACATCAAGACTTTTCACTGCGTTTTCAGATGTCTTATGCCTTGCACAATCTCTGCATTTATGCTCTCTCAGCTTTGGAGTCTGCGAAGAAGCTCAAATTAATTGTCATTGAGAATTGAAAACATTTGCAATTGTTCCCATTCTTGTGCTTTGTCTGGTGACAAACCCACCGGTGTATGCAGATGAGCGGTTTTCAAACCGTTGAGGCGATTACACAATCAACACTTGCAAACACCAGCTATTATTGCGGTTGCGCAACTGCCAACCTACAAATAGCAACAGTTTTGCTATCTATGATAAACCCATCTATTTCAAGAGCTGAAACTCACTGACTTCATCGCTATGAAGATGTCTGGATCAGCCCCACACTAACTCTGCCATTGTAACATATTTGATATGACGTTTTGAATATGAAATGTCTTACAATAATGTCTTACAAGCATGAATTGCATACAATTGGGCATAGTGGAAACATCTAGTATACGACTAGTACATTAGGATCCAAGATTGAAGCATTAACACAAAGGCCTCTACAATCTCATTTAATGCCTACAAAACCAAGTAATAGCCTCTCACCTTTGAGTCCCTAGCTCATCTTGAAGACCTGCCTTTCCCTGTTTGCCTTTGGAGGATCTGTTGGTGTTAAGTTTAACTATGCCTTGTTGTGGTGAGTGTCATTTTACCATTGTCTTTGTTTGATCCCCACTTGTCCTTACCCTATTATTAGGGGTTGATTTGGATGATAATTTATCTCTACCCATCCATTCTATTTCCATTTCGAATTCACCTCTGTATTGCCCGCATCTTGCTTTTGCAGTCATTAGTTGGTCTGTCCAAGTAACTAACATGGTTGTTGACTTGTTCTCATAACCCAATATATTTTCTTCTGCATAACTAGTTTTGAGATTATTAGCCTTCAAAAGAATTTACCAGTGAAATTCTAGTTACACTTCGTACAATGAGTTATATGTCTACATTGTTTGTGAAATGTCATTGTTACAAAGCTTTCCATATAGTTGCCCAACCCCCTGCCTGCAAAATTTCATTGAATCTGGAATAAGTTGTAAACTCGGACAACCATTATTGAGATCAAAGAGGTGTGCAATACTTACAGTATATAAGGCTTTCTTGCTCTGGATTTACAAATTATAAAATAAGAAATTATACAAATTTAGTATGCATCAAGAATAGTATATTTTCAATGTTTTTAAGATGATACATCTATGAAATAGAGATTTGGGCCAAATTCTTTGTCATAATTTAGTTTTATTGAAGAATATCTATGAACAATTCCTTTTATTCTTTGATATTGAAGCAAATTAGCATCAAAAGTCTAAATTTATTTCTGTAATAAGTGTTTTTAAAGGTAAGGGGTATTTGTTAATTAACAATAATATATTTTCCTTCTTTCTTTGTCACTGTTTGCGAAATGTCATTGTTACAAAGCTTTCCATATACCTGCCCAACCCCCTGCCTGCAAAATTTCTTTGAATCTGGAATAAGCTGTAAACACGGACAACCATTATTGAGATCAAATAGGTGTGCAATACTTACAGTATGTAAGGCTTTCCTTGCTCTGGATTTACAAATTATAAAATAAGAAATTATACAAATTTAATATGCATCAAGAATAGTATATTTTCAATGTTTTTAAGATGATACATCTATGAAGTAGAGATTTGGGCCAAATTCTTGGTCATGATTTAGTTTTATTGAAGAATATCTATAAACAATTCCTTTTATTCTTTGATATTGAAGCAAATTAGCATCAAAAGTCTAAATTTATTTCCGTAATAAGTGTTTTTAAAGGTAAGGGGTTCTTGTTAATTGACAATAGTATAATTTCCTTCTTTCTTTCTCATTGATTGCTTTGGATTGCCATTATTGCTTATATTGTATACGATACTATTTGCTTCAGGGAATCCTTCTTCCGGTATCTTTTGAGTGTGAATTAGGCTTTTGGTACAAAATAATTGCTTATTAGTGTGCAGCTTTACACTTTGGTCAAAAGAATTCTAAATATCATTCAATTCCTCTTCCTACAGTGTAGTGTTTGGTTATTTTGATGTCCTCTGGATCTAAATTTCTTCTATTTGAACTTTTGGCGGTTGGTGAATTATGGGCGGTAGACATCAGCTTTGGTTCTGTCAAAGCATTAACATGATGTGCCACATTTGTGTTCTTCCAACAGGTGCTGTCAGGCTTAATTACGACCGGCACATCTATTTTTATAGATGGGGTTTTGGTATCTAGTGAAGGCTCTAAGCAGAAGGTAGAATTGAAGGCCACAAAACTAATTTTGGTAAGCATTTTCATCCATGTTTGCTGCCTTGTTTATGTTCTTCTAGTGACGTTTTTCTGATAATTATTAAAACAAACTTTTATTTTATTTGTTTTCTTATCTCTATTACACACATATTGATGAAGGCAGAGTAAACATGACAATGTGAAGAGCTGGATTATTTATTTCTTATTTAATAGGAATTATACATCCTTTTGATAGAGATGCTACGATATTTCCAACTTATTTTTCTATTTAAGGTCCTTTGAGGGGTTACGATTGGCATGATTATTGATTGAACAGTTTTGGTTTGTAGGAATATTCCATAATATAAGACGCTAATATTAGCCTTTTTCTGCTTGTTAAAGTAGCTTGTATTGCTTTGGCTAATGGTATGGATTATCATTGGGGTTTGCATGAGATTTGCTTATTATATCCCATTTTGTTTTAATTGATTTTGTCATTAGCATCTTTCTTTTTCTTGTACCAAATTTGAAATAAGTGGAATAGCTAAATTCTTCTGGATGGTCACTTTTAAATAACTTAAGAAGACTCCAACCATCATCTATGCAAAAAATCTATATAGAGTGCTATTACAATATACAAATGTAACAGCTCTTCAATATTTTAGATAAAAGTATAAAAAGAATCACAGGATTAAAGAAAACTATTTTTTCAAAATTATAAATGACATAATCATGTAAAATCAATAATTGCAATGAATTCCATGTCTTTGACTTATTCACGAAGGGAAACTGAAGGAATAGAACAATATATTAACAGGTTCAGCCTTGATTTCAACAACATGCGGAGAAAGAGTGGGAATAAACAACCTGGTCACTTTTATTCATAACATTTACAGACTGTAAGTTATCATGAACAACACGTTCTACCTCCAGTTGATCAGCCAAAATGATATAATTTTGAAGATCTTAACAATTTAAAATCCACATCCTTTTGTGCAGGTCCTGAACATTCCCAAGATGCTGAAGATGTAAACTAGTATCTCTCCATCTGATGTAGGGAATATAAAGTGGATGAAGAGCTGTCTCCCAACCACAAGCATGCCATAAACTGTGTCCATCATTACTGTTAGAAGAAAACCAATCTGACAACTGCTAATGTCCAACAGGGTGATCATTAAAATGGCCATCATTGACAGGCCATTTATCTTTATCATATTCGATATGCCATGGTGCTTGACACCCGTATTTTGTAGGAAGAGGTGCACTACCAAGTTTCTCGTCATGACATCCCCTCGGATCTCAGATGTTCCTCATAATATGTATTTGGAGGGAAACCTGTGAGACAACCATCAGAAGCATGATTTCTCTGCAGGAGATAGTAAGCTGTCTGTGTTTTGTCTTGGAAACGTCTTTTTTTTCTTGTGCCTTGCGAAGGACAAACAGAATCCTTGTGGGCCATATCAGCCAAAATCTGAATATATCTTAAGAGATATTAGAATTTTAAACTTGATAACTTTTAATGACTTAATAAATATTTAGTAGACTCTCCAGCAGATATGCATTAGAAATAATTTTATTGAGCACACAAGATGAATTGACAATGTTAAACAACAAACATTGTAATTATAGACACCTAATTTTGGTACAAGCCTAATTATTGCAATATTTTTAGTGTTGTTTTATGCATATGGATCATTGGTTTGAATTAGAATTTTATTGGTGTTTTTCCGTTTGTTCTTCCTTTTTCTCTTCTTTTTTGTGTGGTCCCATTTCCTCTGTTTTTGTATTTTTTTTTATCATTTTGTTTGTGCTTGGAGGCCTCCTCTCTTTCTCTG
This sequence comes from Torreya grandis, assembly GCA_037957365.1. Taxonomy (NCBI): domain Eukaryota; kingdom Viridiplantae; phylum Streptophyta; class Pinopsida; order Cupressales; family Taxaceae; genus Torreya; species Torreya grandis. Next base: position 902,322 of record JARHVA010001673.1, read on the forward strand.
TTCTTTGACCTCTGTTATTTTCTCTGCTGGGATGGATTTGTCAGTCTCGCCGAATTTTCCCTAGGCGGATTTGGCCACCCGCTGAATCTGTCCCTTTTTGTTTTGTGGGCCGAATCTGTCTCTTTCACTCTTCTTCGATGTTTGGACTTGTGATTGTTGCTTGTTGTGTGTTTTCTTGGTTGGCTTGAGTGCCAATAGATTTTTAATTCAAACTAGGGATGTCTATATATTCAAATCATCTAGAGGCATTTAGAAAAGGAGGATCAAGGAGAATTTCCATGGAATTTAAGTCTAGGCATATTTCATATTGCTAAATTTTTGTTTAAGGACTTGCATCAAAAGTTTTAGTTGCATCTTGTACTGAAGGAGGACTAGACGAATGTCATATACTTGCATTGCACTTAGGGAAAGAAGATAAAGCACTTTCTCTCACAGTTCCATTCACACCACACCAAAACTACATGGGGTCTGATTATAGTATGTAGGATATGTAGATGCAACTCCCTTGAGGTTGCTTGACCCAACTAATTTCTCACCTTTTTTTCTTCAAGTGTTTGTGGCAAATTAGGTCATGGAGACAAAAGGGATCAAATTAGACATATTCTCCCCAACAAATTAGGGAAGCAAAGATACATGCATGTATGACATTTGATGGTGCACAGTTCCATAAAATTTTTAGAAACCGAAAGACAGTGTGGTACAGATTCAGTGGCATGAAACATATTTGGCAACATCAACAAGGTCTATTTGGCAGTTTGCCAAATTTGCTTTGGGTGTATTCGACGGGTCAGAGGCAGATGCCGAATTTGTTCCTCCACAAACAAACCTCTAGATTTCACACATAGTTCCAAAATTATTTGCACATTTTAGATCCGAACTCATAATTTCAAGATTTTTGCAAGGTGTGGTCATTTCATCACTCTTTGCTATGTTGCTTAGTTCATTGCTTGTCGAATTGTTTCATTGATGCTAGTTTATTGTTTTTAGCCATGAGGAAGATTAGAGCCCTGTTTTAGGACTGTATTTACCTTGGATCTTCCTTGTGTACTTAGTTTTATCATTTTGTTAGTGTTAAATCACCCTTGAGCACTAAAAAGATAAAACAATAATCTCTTCGAAAGTACCCAATTGAGATTAGGTCAACCGTGCAACCTAATGATACTTATAACCTAGTGAGGTTGGATGGTACAATCAAATCCAACTTGAAAACTTGGCAAGATTGAGTGATTTGATCACCTCAACCATACCAAAAGGTGAACTAACTACTGCAATAGATTGGCTCAATAAAGTCCATAAAAGTCTGTAGGGTATCAGTACGAAAAAGTTTGTAACGTGGTAAAAGAGTTTTGAAATTGATTTGGATTTTGGAATATTAGGCACGCGTTGCATAGCATATGCACCTTAGATATATCTCATACTGAAATTGTGTATAACAATAGTATTAATGTATAGAATTCTACTACAGTTGTGAATTTGAATCATTTAACTGTGTGCTTTGGCCCATTCGGATAACAATGTAAGTGTGGAGAACATGCTTCCAAAGCATGCCCCCACTATATATGGAGAAATCTAAAAAATGATATAAGTACTAATGTGGAGGAACATGTTTCCAAAACATGCCCCCACTATAATCTAGAGATGTTGAATACTGAACAGATGTGAATGTGTGGAAGCCATGTCATATGACATGCCCCCACTAAATCTAAAAATTGATATAAGTACCATATACTAAACGATTGTGGAGAACATGATTCCAAAGCATGCCCCCACTGAATCTGGAAATTGTGCCAAGTGTGGAGAACATGCCTCTATGACATGCCCTCACTAATATGCCCCCTTTTGAGGTGAGGGAAATATAGGAACTAGTAGTTATCTTACCTCAAAAGGATAAGACAACTGTATAATGTGTGAATGTAACCATGTAGCATATAGAAGGAGCATATTTAGGTAGATATAGCATTGAAGCGCATAGAACCAACGTGATCACATGTAGGCCTCTTATGCATGATAAGGATAATGGCAACGTCTAAGATAGTAACAGTACAAGCTCAACAAGAAAGCAAACACATATGCAAGAGCACTCAAAAGCAAGTCAAAAGGCAATGGTTCAAGTAAACCGCAAACAAGGGTCATGTTCAAATGCCGCACAATCAAAGGGACATGACTTAGTCAAATGTTCATAAAGGCAAGTATGACATTCAAATGTCCATACAAAAAACCATGACATATGCAAATGTCAAAAATCATACATAGGCATGGGGGTTGCAAGCAAAGGAGCATATTCAAATGCTCGAACAAGGAATACAATATTAAGGCAAGACACTCGTGTAAGTGCATAAAGTGAAATATAAGCAACCGATATAAACATGTCATGGTAGCCCATGGATCAATCTGTTAGGAAAAAAATGTCAAGTGTATAGCATATCAAGTACCCTGTGTAAGATATAATCATGGATAAAGGCATGTGTAAGTACATATGTAAGCTCAAACATGATAATAAAATGTGATCATTGAACCATATAACTTGTGGGTATCAAGATCAAAGAAGTGAATTCCCTCAACGTCCATGTGATATGAGTAGAGGGAAGACCCAATATCCAAAGTAGGAGAAGATCATGTATTTGTGTATGCTTTTATCACACTCAAGTAGAAGTGTTACATATATGTGTATGTTGGAGTAACTGAATATGCCATTCATCAACATGGAACTAACACATAGATGCCAAAGAGCCAATAATGTAGGCGTCGAAAAATGTTTTTGGAGTTTTGAATGTTTTTGATTTTTATGGTATCTTTAGAATTTTTGAAGAGGAAATATCATCTTATGATGCCATCCAATGGATGGTCATATATGTCTCCTCGTGAAGCTGGTGTAATATCTTGCTTATGCTGCCAAGGAGCATGTATTATTGCAATATTTGTCACTGTGGTATCAATAGTGCTCTACGTATCTAAAATAGGACTCAGTGGTCCTGTAACAGTAGGAGTAACGGGATAGGGGTTCTTGGAACCCATCTTTGAGTGTTTGTTTATTTGGCATAGTAGTAATATGTACATATGGAGGTGCTCCAAATATCTGAACATGGTTTGTAGTAGATGGGGATTCTGTGGAATCTACTGTATGTCTCTGATGTAAATAGACATTCCAGGTAGTTTAATTTGGCTAATCTCAATACATAGATTACATAGGGAAGTTTTTTAGTAAGAGAATAAAATGCGTGGGGATCATGGTGATCTGCTTTGCAATTGTTTTTTCATTTTCTAGATTGATGCTACTCCAATGCAATTCTGATGTGTCTCCTCTTCCTCCACTTTTTTCCCGGTGGCCATTCTCAACATGGGATGATTTATTGTAAGAAAAACCTTTTCTTGTGGAAGGTGCCTAGCCGGCGTGAATGATTACCACGCCTCATGTGGATTTCTTCTAGAGTGACTTTTTTTTTTACCAAAAAGCATTTAACATGCAGATTTGTTCTTTTTTTCTAGACTACCTAACACATTGGATTAATCTTTTGTTCCTCCTATATTTAGTATTTCAATGCAAGATCTTTACATTCTTCAAGAAGGAAAGTAATTTCCACGCATCTACCTCTGAACGAGTAACCACCTCTTGTGGTTTGACCTTGAATTTGTGAACTGCTAGCTTCTTCATTATGGATTTGTAGCTGACTCCTTCCACCATGTTGTCCTCTGCCTCTACTCCTTGAATGTTGAGTCTACTTCCTAGACAGTTTCTCCTCTGCTTTAAGGGAAAATTGGTATGCTTCCTCCACTGATCTTGGTGATAGAATACTGATTTCATCTTGGATGTTGAACCTTAACCCAATAATGCATCTAGCCACCTTTTCAACATCTTCCTCTATGTGACCTGCTTTGATTGTTAATCTATAAAACTCCTCTATGTAGTCTTTTACACTCATTTATTTTTGCCTTAGGTTTTGAAGCTTCTTAAACAAGTTTGTTTGGTAATAAATGGTAACGCCTATAGTTATAAAACTGATCCCAGAAGACACAGAGTGGCTCTGATTTTTTATACTAATAAAATAAATTTGAAGTATAAGAATAGAAAATGTAATAAAGGTAAATTGTAAACTTATAAATTTTTATTTTACTAATTATAAAACATGTAATATAGTCTTCCTGAATTGGATATCCGATTCAAATGGATATCCATTCAAAACAAATATTTGTTCTAGATGGATATCCATTTTGGATGAATATCCATTTTCCCCTTTCAAAAAAATCCCTCTAATTTTGGCCTACAAATTGCCTTGGTTTTACCTTGGTATACTTGAGCTTGACTATTTTTTTGCACCCATGGATAATAAATAGATTCATGGAATTCCCCTCTTTGCTTACATTTTTTATTTAGTTATTTATGGTCATATGTAAAATGCCAAATAGGTTCTGTCAAGCAAATTGTCTAGTTTTAGATTTTTTTTTCATTTAAATTTAAATTTCATTTACTAGTGAATATTGATTTTTTCCTAATTTGGTCCTAATGGTTAACCAAAAAAGTTGTCGGAGAACTTCCTTTGTTTTCAAAATGATTGTCATCAACATCTTTATTATCATCTTGAATAGCCAAGTGATTTATACTCTGCTATATATTTGGAATTTGAGGGCATAACACTGCTTTTGCACAATCACCTACAAGTTGTTTTGTTTGTGATATTTTCTTTGCATATTCGCAGTGAGTACTTTTCGATAAAGACATGTTTGCATTACAACTTGTTTTTTCGCTTTGGACCTTGGCTCCAATGTAAATAAATTGAATTAATACTATTTGAGAAGAATTACTGACATACTGTGCACTTATTAAACCAATGTCAATGTTTTGACTTTCACATGCTTACAACATGACGCCTACATACGCTTGTTTTCCATGGTAAAAGACACATTTTGATGCATATTGTTTATTCCCAATGCATAATTATTTAATATCATTTTTGGGAATTAGTTGCATGTTAATATTTGAGGCACTCTTTATTACCTATCTATTATGACTCGTTAGTACTAGTTCCATTTGACACTCATTGCATCTAGGTGATGCTCACATGGTTGATGCGTCGAGACTTCCTGGGAGGTTACCCATACCAATACTAGTGCGGCTCACGTGCGCTTAATCATGGAGTTTCCCTAATAATTAGGCTCTATTAGTTTGCTACCCCATTTGCAAAACGTGTATTGTGCCTTATTAACCATTCATCGTGGAGCTCCATATCTCTTAATTTTTTTTATGCATTTGGTGTTTAGTGCATCATTATGTAATATCATTTTCGGAAATCGGTTGCGTTTTAATAGTGAGTCATGCTTGATGATTCATCTTTCATGAGTAGTGGTTCACAAGGATCCATTTCTCATGAACTTGAATGGTCCTCTAGGCATTCATTGCATCTAGGTGATGGGCATAGGGTTGAAGAACCGAGACATCTAGGTGGTGGTCTGCATTCCATTATTATTCTGGGTCAAACATGATTAACCATGTATTTTCCCCACAATTAGGCGCTCTTAACTTGCTACCCCATTTTCAAACCCATTAGCAAATATTGTGCCTTATGAACCATTCATTTTCAGTTCCTCAGATGTGCTTTAAAATGAAAGAGCTTGGGAGCTTCACAATGTTTGGTTCATTAGGCACAATACTTTTTGAAGGTTTTGCAAATGGGGAAGCAAGCTAAGTGGGCCTATTTGTGGGGGAAACTCCATGGTTTAGTGAGCCAGTATAGTACTAGGATGGGTGACCTTCTGGGAAGTCTTCAGGCTTCATTACTGTGAGCATAACCTAGATGTAATGCATGCCAAGTGTCCCATTTGTGCTCATGAGAGGTGGGTTCTTGTCAACCACTACTCATGTAAGACAGGCCATGATGAGTGACTAGATTTTAACATGCAAATGATATTACAAAAAACAACTTGCTTTGGATACATATTTGCGTGGTTCTAAGATATAAAAAAATGTTTTTAAGAGACTCAATACAAAAATGACCTTTATAAGACTTATCATTTAAACCATAAACAACATTAACTTTAATTAGATATTCTAATTTATGTGGTATTTTTTAATCGTTTATTAAGTCACCTCTTTAATGACAAATTTACACGAGGAGTCATTTCTTCCATGACCATTTGCCTATGTACATTGGAATAATCTCAAGGAATGGGGACTGACTTAGCACACAAGCACCTCAAGTAATGTTAGTACTTGAGAGAAGAAAGATGTTAACATATCTGTTATCAATCCTAGGACTCAACCCAAGCTTGTTCAGGGTTTGCAAAGCTTTTAGTGCATGTAGTGCCTTGTAAGCCTTCCTTATGTCACAATTATTTATCAATGTGGGATAATCACAATCCAATTAATTACGCCGATAGTTGTAACCTACAATGGTAGCCATGGCAACTGGGGGTGGTGGTGGAGTGTGATAGTGTGAGGTGTCAATAAAAATGGCCAACCTAAAATTTGACGTCCATTTGACTATTGTACGAGAGTTTTTCTTCTTGCTTGGAGAAGGCAATAAAAAAATCCTGATAGCTTGGATATCTTGGAGCCCATTTTTAACCTGGAAAGAGTCTTTCGAGCTCAATGCATTGGGGCATCTAGATTGAGGTCATCTACCACTAGTCAGTGGGAAATTTGTGGAGAAGGTAACAAAGTTGTTAACAGTGTGGCTAGTGACAAATCTAAAATAGGGCCTTAAAATTGATATTTCTAGGCATTTTTCCTAATAATTATATTTAAGATATCTGCACTAGTTAACATAAACCATGGCTTCGGAGATTTTAAAGTATATATATACACATATTGAATATTATATATAAATTTAATATATAATACATATTTATAATAATTATATATATTATATTAGTAATAATACACTTTATACTATTATATTTTATTCTCTCTTTTGAAGCAAACAAAACTCTTAATTTTTTTGATCCCATACATGTTGTAGATGACTAGTTTGATTCAAGTGTTGAAGCTTATTGCGAAGAGATAAAAAATGACATAAAACAAAAATTTATTTTCTGATAGTCCATAACCTTGACGTCTGTAAATTGCTTTCCATATATGAGCAGTGATAGTGAAAAGCCCTTGATACGAGGAGAGACTTATCTCTTTCACAGGGTGTACTTCAAAAATCACATTTCATCAGCAATTTCATCGTATTGGTACCCCTCAGATATGCTCTAAATAAGACCCAAAAACACATTTCTATTCAGATATAGCTCAAGTACAGTTGGGAGACGTATCAGATACAACAGATATGCAATTTGAAGTGTGCCCCAGGTAAGCGTAAAAAAGATCAAGGAAAAAGGCTCAAAACACTTTTTATATGTTGTTAAGTGCATACCATTTTCTTTGCTTTTGGCTGAGAAATTTCTGTTTAGAATTCTCTGTTTTATGGTGTACCTATATAGAGATAGAGGAGTAGAGGGAGAGAGATGTATCTGAGCTGCACCATATCCAAGGTTTTCTTTTCTCTTTTTTTTTTCCTGTATTGGATATCGTACATAAACCAATACACATACATCCACACAACTTTTCTCTTCTGAGCTGCACCATATCCAAGGTTTTTTCTTTTCTTCTCTTTTTTTTTTTCCTGTATTGGATATCGTACATATACCAATACGCATACATTAATATGATCCTTTGACATTACCTATGGGCATGTTTTTTTTTCCTTGATACGGATTCACTTTTGATTCTTTGATATCCAAAGTTGGTTGATTTGTTGTTGTTCAATATTAAATTTATAATTCAGTGTATTGAAGTGTACACAGTTTCCCGAGGCATGAGATTGTTTTCTCTATCGAAGGCATTTTAATCTATATCGGTGTCTTATAGATGGATTTTATAGCTTGCACTATAGTGGAATCAACCAAAATCTATTCCAATCAATGAAAACAACACAATAATATAGAACACAACATCTACCATTCACCTTGATAGGAAGAAATTGCACCAGAGTCCCCAACAGAAGCACTAAAGAAACGTGGCATTATTCTCATTATCATCAGATGCAAAGAACAAATTCTCCAAAAAAATGGACAATACAACTTCAAAAGAAATAGAGATAGCTCCCCCATGATAGTAGAAAAATAACACTAATTTCCAATCAAACCCAATGCCATAGACATTATTCATAATCACATTTTAATAAAAAAATATAACAGTCTTTCAATTTAATTTTCTATGCTTACATATCCTTGGTATTTTGTTTGGATCATAGTGCTGAGACTTGGCAAGTTTTCCAAAAACTCGCCAATTCGTTTGAATTGAGTCGGTCGCGAGTCTGACTGAGTCAATGTCGAGTGTTGGCAATTTTGGCAAGCTTGACATTTATTTTTTTCATAATTTCTATATTCTGTGTTTTGTAATTTGCCGAGTTTTTTTTTCACTAGTCTCAGCCCAAAATAGTTCTGCTGAGTTGCTGTCGTGTCCGAGTCTCAAAACTATGGGTTGGATCACTGACTCAATGGCCATGAATGTTTATTTATCATCTGGGTCGAGTTTCTCTCTTATTAGGATGCTAAGACACAAATTTGATTATAATTCATACATCCTTATATATTAATTTTACTACGTAATATCGATCCTTAACTGCAAAACATGCTTATCACCTTGTTGCTTTTTGAATTCTGGCCTTTTTACTTGTGATATAAATTTCCTTATTGATCTTGTATTAAGACTTGAGATGCCTTCCAGAATCCACTAATGTTGTATTTGCACAATTTTTGTCTCATTGCCTGGTTCAAGTTAATGAAATATTTATGTATTTCTTTATTTCCAGATTGGGAGCAGTGATCCTGCTACATTTCCTGTGCAAAAGAAAAAGACTAGCAGAGAATATCTCAGGAGTGTAGCACACTTGCGTCCTCGAACAAATACTTTTGGTGCGGTATGTTGTGTCTTTTATGTATCTGAACTTTACTTGTAGGTAATATACACAAATTAAGTATCCAAGATTCTATTAGGAGTGATCCTTTTATGTCATGTCCCCCTTTTGAACATGAAGTGATTGAAGATCCTTAGCCTCACTTGTTTCCCAAGGGTTAAGTGAAAAGAGAAAAAGAAAGGGAAACACCTGGGCTTCTAAGAGTAATTGTAAAAAACACTTTATTATTCTAATTTTCACTTAAGTTGTTTGTTGTTTTGAGGGTTATGGGAACCGAAGGACTTAAGTGGAATTATTAGAGTTACTTGTTTTAGAAATTTGAATTAAATCTTTCCCTCCAACTTAGACTCCACCTTTGAGGAGGTGTATAAAAAGCAAGTCAAGGATCATTTGAAAAAATGCTAATTTCGATATTGAATTGTATGCTCAAGTATGTCAAGTTTGAATTAGTGACTTGAGGACGAAACCTTTCAAGTGCACAAGGGTGGTGAGGTGGCTGAACTTGAAGACCCCTCCATATAAAGCTGCGCTACAAGGATATGGCTTGAAGACTCCTAAAAATAGGGCTGTGTGTGGATTTGGAATTTATTTTTATTTTCTGCCCTTGGGCTACTTGCCAAGGAGTGGTTTTAAGGTCAAATTTGGACTTTGTTGATATTCAGAAAAATCAAGAATAATTTTAATAATTTATTCTACTATATTTGCCTTCTTTTGGCATCATAATTGGTCATCAAAGATATTTATTGGAGCATCTCATTTCTGGAATATTTTGGCTATTTTTGTATGCTTGGTGAAGTGAAATTGGATTGAAATAACAAACTGGAATTTACTGATTAAATTTTCCAACTTGGCACCTAGGGTTTGAAGCTCCATTTCACCCTTGGAAGGGCTATTTTGGCAAGTTTGGGTTGCCTAAGTGTTGCATTTGTATTAGCATATTTTATGCTATTTTTTGGCATATTAAATCAGCTAGGGTTTGCTGTTCTAAAAATCAGAATTCCTTCTTTGGCCAAGGTTTGACATAAAAAATCAGTTTTCAGAATTTTTTTCCAATTTGGGGACATTTCATTTTATGTGAATTAGCCATACTAAGTGGCAAATGTATACTTTTAGCTACATTGCAGGGAAATGTCTCTCCCCCATTTCTGCCTTGGAAACGTTTCCAATATGGAAACTCTCAAAAAATGCTTGAGCATGTGCTAGAAATGTTTGAAAACTTTCCAGACATTTCCGTCATGTACCCGGGCATTTTGGGGGCGTTTCCCACAGAAAAACAGTTGATCAAGTTGAAAAAAAAAAAAGAAAAGCTAAAACATTTAAAAATTCCTAATCTTGTAAAATACACTATCAAAAACCTATATAAACACACTTAATTGAAAGACAAAACACACTCTCATCATTGCTGTTTTTTACAAAAGCAAGGAGGAATCTAGGAAGCAGCCATTGCAACAAGGAGTGGAGCTAGTGGGAGTAGTAGTCATGATTTTGAAGACAATCTAGATGATTTATTCTAGATTTGAATGAACATTTTATCTTTGAAGTTTGAATGAATACTATCTTTATAATTTATAAAATGTTTTATCTTTTATGGACTAAAAATGAGTAATATGCATTGATTTTATATATATAAATATAAATATATTATATATTTATATTTTTATAGTATATTGTAAGGACGTTTCCAAACCAAGGGTTTTTAAAATCTGTGTTTGCAAGTTTCATACCCTTTTTTGATTTGTGCTATGGGGGCCTAGGACCAGGGGCGTGGGGGATAACTGTGCATTAGAGGTAACTTGCAATTATAAAGAGTGAATGCGCGCAAAAGAATTCAGATAGAACAATCAACACACATTCAATGGAGTAGAAGTTTGATGCTTGTAGAAATGCAACTTCTATTCAATATGTGAATGAGTAGGTGAAATAGGAAAGAATACAACAATGTACAATTTGTGTATGACCAAGTAGATACACAAAGCATGCTATCTATCACTACGATTGTGTATGGCATCGACCCTTGGTCGGATGCATATGATACATATTTGCACATGTAATATAAGAAGCAGTTACAACTGTTGTTGGTTACAAAGAAGACGGTTACAAGTCATTTCATCTTCTTTGCTGAATGACAGTTGAACTTCCAGGTATGTGGCGGATAATTGTCCAACTAACATGTCTTAGGCTAAGAAGTGCCACTTGGTAAGCCACACATTTGGAGCAAGTTGACATGTGTATACGTTGTAGGAAGGCAAGTGTAGACATGCGGGGTTGCTAGCAAGTGCGTAGGATTGTGAGCGAGCGCGAGTGTGCTGTGCAAGACTGTGAGCGAGCGTGAGTGTGCTGTGCGGGACTGTGAGCGAGCACGAGTGTACTGTGCAGGATTGCGATAAAGTGCAAGTGAGGTGCATGGGACTGCGTTTGGCTTGGTGCAACTGAGAAGTGCACACAGTGTGCAAACGTGCAAAGGAGAATTGTATGTTGTGCAGGAGCTGCACACGGACCATTTACCCTTTCTTGAAGAGCAATGGTCTCTATTGCATCCATGTGCAGCTACAGGAGTTGCACTTGAAGTTGTTGAGAGTTGTACCACTTAGCTTGATCAACATATTGCCCCACTTTGACGACTTTGAACATTTGATTTGTGCCATGGTGGGTGCATGTGTTTGTCATTTTGATGATTTGGTCCTTATTTGCTAGGCGCAAGTGTTCGCGATCAAGATCAGAAGGATTTTGTCACTATTGGCTCAAGAAATGGAGAAATGTAAGGTTGGAGAAGCTTCACGTTGAAGACTATGTGCATGCCCAAGTATGGAGGCAGATCAAGAACGAAGGCGTTCTCACTAGCTGCGTGCAAAATGGTGTAAGGATCATAACATAAAGGCTTTATCTTCTAGTGTGGACCTTTGAAGTGCTTCCTCTGAAGGTGCAAGTAGATTTTATCGCCAACTTGGATGCATGAAATGTGTGTTGCATGTCATGATGCTCTTTGTACTTTGCTTGGGTGCGAGAAATGATCTGTTGGACTTGGTGATGAACAAATTGTATGTGGCACAAAAACTTATCGTCTTTGTTTCATTCTCATTCTTGTGCATGTGATTCTATGTCGAATGGTGTGTGGTAGGAGATGTCTAGAGGTGCCACATGATGAAACCCAAGACATGTTTGGAATGGACTATGCCCCATAAAGCTGTGCAGGGCTTTGTTGTAGGCATGTTGAATGTGCAAAATATTTTCATCCCAAGGGCGAGCATCTTTGCAGTTTTTACATTCGCAAAAGATGAAAAAGTGTTTGATTGACAACTTCAGTTTGCCTATCTGTTTGTGGATGAAATGTCGTCGATCGATCTAGCTGTGTACCCACCAAGTCTCACAATGCATGCTAGAAGTGACTCACAAAGCGCGGATCTTGAAAGGAGATAATGGATATTGGTAGTCTAAAGCATAGTATACACACTCAACGAGTGCTTGTTGAGTTGGCACCTAGGCGAATATTGGTCGAGTTGGCACTTGGGTGAATACTGGCTGAGTTGGCACTTGGGCGAATACTGGTCGAGTTGGCACCCAAGTGAATATTGGCCGAGTTGGCACCTGGGTGATACTCGCCATAAATAATTGCAGGGTTTTTTTGTTTTTGGTGAGTATTGGCACAATTATTGTCAACCTTGTCAAAATCGTGTTCTGCAATAAAAAAACATGTCCAAAATGTAAAAATGCACACAAAACATTGCAAAAAAGTGGGATACTCTGAAATTTGTCCTTTGTAAGCTGTAGAGTAATGGCGAGGGGTTGTTGAGCATTCGCTAAGCAATCTTTTTGGGGGTTGGGCGAGTACTCGTTGATTACGGGTATGCAAACTATGGTCCAAAGTGAACCCAAACATGGTTGAAGAAGGCTTGCACAGTGCTAGCTGCATCAATTTCTTTCTTGCAAGTGACCATGATAGCCATCTTTGAAAACCTATCTACTACATGAACACAACATCATGTTGGCATCTTGTCATAGGCATCCAAGTCATGAAATCCATGTTGATAGATTCCCATGGTTTGGGTGGAACCAATAGAGGTGTGTAAAGTCCTAGCTTCTTGTCTTTGGGTTTGGCGATGCAAAAAGGAATGCAAGACTTTATGTGGGGCTTCACATCTGCGTGTAGTGGCCAGTAGAAGTGAGACTACAATGCAACTAGAGTCTTAGTCACACCGAAGTGTCCCGATCTCTTGGCATAGTGTGCCTCCCAGTAGAGTCTTTGGCAAGGTGTGCCACCAAGAACACAGAGATGCTCGAGCTTGTAGAGAAGCTAGTCGGACAAGTAGAAATTTTGAACTTGTTCACCTTACACAAGGCTAGTGTAGGTCTCTACGAAGTCCTGATCAACTGAGTAGAGGGATACCTAGTCTGCGAAGTTTTGGTTGCGCGTGTCCAACACTGTGATGAGCGTGTGAATCGGTGGTTAGTTGAGGCAATCTGTTGCAGTGTCCTTCCCTTTCTTGTGCTAGATCATGAGATGGAACTGTTGCAGGTAACTCATCCATTTCATGTGGCGCGTATTCTCTAGTTTGCTTTGTGTCTGTAGGAATTGAAGTGGCTTATGATCGGAATGAATAACTATCTCTCTCCCCAAAATGTAGTGACACCATTGCTTGCACAATTGCACACACTCTTTTTCATAGGTGGCGTACCTTTGCACCATGTTGCTGAACATCTTTGAATGGTACGCGATTGAATGTCCTTACTGCATGAGTACTGCGTTGAGTGCATGGTTAGATGCATCGGTGTGAAGTTCGAGGGAATTCACAATGTCAGGTATTGCGCGTACATGTGTTGTGCAGAGGCATTGCTTGAGTGCCTCAAAAGCGCGTTGTTGCACATGAGTCCATTCAAACTTGGCTTTTGCACGTGTTATTTCGTTGAGTGGCCAAGAGATATGCGATAAACCAAGGACAACCTGTGGTAGAAGTTTGCGAGTCGAAGAAAACTCCTCAATTCTGTGAGATAGTGCGGATTTGGCCAATCTTGGATCACTTTGATCTTTTCTAGGTCTATATGAATTCATGCACGGTTAATGATGTAGCCCAGGTACTAGGTCTCCGCAGTGCCAAAGGTACACTTTGCTAAGTTGGCCTGTAGCTTGTGTTGACGCAAGGTGTCTAAGATGAATGTGATATGTTCCACATGCTCCTCCCAAGTCTTGTTGAAGATGAGAATGTCATCAAAGTAGACGATGACAAAGGAGTTGAGGAATGGTCCGAGTAGATCATCCATCAAGCACATGAAGGTTGTTGGTGCATTGATTAAGCCGAAAGGCATGACAAACCATTTGTACAATTCTTCGCGCATCTTGAAGGTTGTGTTCCAGACATCCTCAGGATGGATTGGAACTTGATGGTAACCTGACTTCAAGTTGATCTTGGTGAAGTATTGTGCCCCTCCGAGTTGTCTAGAAGTTCGTCAATGCGCGGCAATGGGTATCAATTCTTCACTGTGTTTTGTTGAGTGTGTGATAGTTTATACAAAGGCACCAGGACTCATCCTTTTTGGGCACGAGGACTATAAGACTCTCGTAAGGAGAAGAGCTAGGCCTAATCTTGCCTTGATCAATGAGATCTTGTATTTGGTGTCAAATTTCATCATTCTCCTAAATTGATCTATGATACAAAGGGCTAATTGGAAGAGGGGATTTAGGACCAAATCAATGCAGTGCTTTACTGTGCAGTGTGTTGGAAGACCTTCAGTCTCTACGAAGACTTCATTATGTTGCTTTAGTAATTTTTCGAGCTCTTGCTGTTGCGCCATTGATTGTGCGGTGCACGTTGTCAAAGCTTGTTTTTTATCCCGCACAGGGGTGTTAGGACGAACCATGAACAACATGAACTTCTGCAAGTGCAAAATGAGTTTACGACATTGTTTGGCAGAGACGAAGGTGACTTTGTTCGTTGGCGCTGACTCAAAGAGGTTGAAGAAACGATCTTTTTTGTGGATAGTCCAATGTTGTGGCTTGGCTAGATATGTAGTATGACCTTCCCAATAGGATGTCGCGACCTCCAGAGGTGCAATGTCACAAGTGATGGTGTCCTCCATAGGCTTGACTTTGTACTAGAAGGTGCATTGTTGTTGGATTTGTATATCCTCCCCTTGTTGAAGCCAACCCAATGAGTATGGCTTGGAATGTGTAGTAGTGGCAAGGCCAAGGCGCTATGTTGTGGCTTGCACGATGATGTCCTTTTGGTTGCCACTGTTACTGATGACATGAAGAGGTTGACCCTTTACCCAAAACTTAGCATGAAAGAGGCGTGCATGCTCGTTAGAAGTGTTTATGGAAGTGGTGTTGGTGCTTATACAAGTCGCATCTGGATCAGTGTCATCTGTCGGTAGACCAGATAGTCAAGGATTGTTGCGCTTGGCATTCGGAGTTGTCATGGGGTGTGTGATTGATGACGATGGCATCACTTCTCACCGGATTTCTTTTTTCCTTTGTTTGAAGCGGAAGGCGCATGAGCCTTCGAGTTCTGTGCAATCTTCTTAGACTACTCTCCTTTGCGAGAATTGCTATGCTTCTTCACAGAAGGTTGTGATGAGGAATTGTGTGCACGCTGACTCTTGCGCATGACGTTGGATGAAGAGGGGTGACGTTGCTTCATCTTTGCCTTGATCTTGGCAACGTTGCGATAGGCCTGTGTTAATGTCAAAAGTCAAGAATTCCATCTTATCACATATGTAAGGTGAGAGGCCACTAATGTACTTCAGCAGCTTATGTTGTTCGAACAAATTCTATTGCAGGCACGCAAAGTAATCGTGGAATATGTTGGCATACTCTTCCATTGACTGCGTCTTGCGGTGGCACAATTGTTGGACCTTGATATATTCGTCCTCAAAGTGACATAGAGGATAGTACTCCTTCAGTGTGTCAACAAATGTCTTCCAAGACTCAATTGGAACACACTTTTGTGCACGCTACGCATTGCAGTTCTTTAACCGGTGGAGCATTGGAATGGACACCTTCAACATTGCGAAGCTGATCTTCTCAACATTAGTGAAATGATTGACTGAGAAGTATGCCTTGAGCTATCGAATCCAGGCTTCCAATGCTATGGTGGTGATCTTGCCTTTGAACAAAGGGATGTCAAGATTGACTTGCACTTTGAAGGGGGTTTGTTGCTGAAACTGTTGTTGGGTGAACTGTGGAGGAGGATTAGAAGGTGTTGGGTTGAGCTGCATCATCAACTCATGGAATTGGCCAAAAATTGATGTGCCTCCAATGTGTTGGCAATGAACCTTTCAACGTTTGGGGCTGGCTTAGGTTGTTTCTGGGCATCAACCTTCTTACTTATGCTACGACATTCCTCCGGCTAGTGTAAAACAAAACTGACTGATATACCTTCTTTCTCTCGTTGCGTTTGTGTGTTTACAGGCATAGAAAAAGAGCTACGCTTTGATACTAATGATTCGTGCTACTGGGGCCCAAGACCAGGCGTGCGGGGGACAATTGCTTGTTGGAGGTAACTTGCAGTTATAAAGAGTGAATGGGTGCAAAAGAATTCAAATAGAATAATCAACACGCATTCAATGGAGCGGAAGTCTGATGCTTGCAGAAATACAACTTCTATTCAATATGTGAATGAATAGGGAAAAGAATAAAGCGATGTGCAATTCGTGTATGACAGAGTAGATATGTAGAGCATGCTATTTATCACCATGACTGTGTATGGCATTGACCCTTGGCTGGATGCATATGATACATTTGTATACATGTAATACAAGAAACAATTACAACTGCTGTTGGTTACAAGTCGTTTCATCTTCCTTGCTGAACGACGGTTGAGCTTCCAGGTATGTGGTGGCTAACTATCCAATTGGATAACTGACATGTCCCAGGCTGAGAAGTGCTACTTGTTAAGCCATGTGTTTGTAGCAAACTGACACATGAATATTGTATATGAAGGCAAGTGTAGACACGCAGGACTGCGAGCAGGTGTGAGTGTGCTGTGCAGGAATGCGAGCAAGTGGGAGTGTGCTGCGCAGGACTGCGAGCAAGTGCGAGTGTGCTGCATGGGACTGTGAGCAAGCGTGAGTGTGCTGCGCGAGACTGAGAGCAAGCGTGAGTGTGCTGCTTGGGACTGCAAGCAAGTGCAAGTGTGCTGCTTGGGACTGTGATTGGCTTGGTGCAGCTGAGAAGTGTGTGCGGTGTGCAGATGTTCAAAGGAGAAGTGTACGCTGCATGCGGAACAGTTTCCGTTTCTGTTTCCTGGCAACATAGATTTTTAGATGAGGTAATATTTAGAGAAACGAGTTAATGCTGAGAAGTCTGATCATTGGAAACTTCACTCATTATGCAGTTGCACCCTGAAGACTCTCATGAATTATACCACTGCGAACAAACACTCGGAAACAAAATTGAAAATGATTCTTACATGTTTTCTATAGGTTTATCAATCGAGGATTTATTTTCCTCAAGTCAGATACAACTATCAAGGAGAAAGAATGTTTATTAGTAAATCTAGGTGCCCCATCTAGGAGAAAATGGGTTGCCAATAACTACCAGCACTGCATACACATATTATGTACTCCGTTTGTTTAAATATATACAGGGTGTAAAAATGATGTAGTGATGAAACACATTTTGGATAATCATCTCTTCTTTTAGATTTAATTTGTCACAAGCCTGAGGAGGCTGGCCAGGCCCGTCTTTGCTGAGACCAAAGCTTTATTGCAGATTGACACGCCATATTACTTGTTCATAATACATATATACTTGATGATTTTTGGTTAACATTCTGGAGTGTTAGTCAATTACATTTACAATAATCCTAATTATTTTCCTCTTTATCCTCATTCAGGAGACTGCGAATTTTGATTTGGGACGTGAAAAATTCAACATAAATTCTTATGTACTTTTGTGTTTATTTGGGGAGTTGAACAGGTTTCCAGAGTGAGAAATGCTCTGGCATATGCTACGCACAAGTTTTTCCAGGACATGGGCTTTGTCTGGGTGGCTAGTCCAATAATCACTGCTTCAGATTGTGAAGGTGCGGGGCAGCAATTTTGTGCTACAACTTTGGTATGGAATATTTTTCCTTTGCAAATGGAAAATGTGTGCATTTTATATAAAGTTAAAACTAGGTGCTTGATATCATTATTTTAGTTTTTCAAGTTGCGATGATGTGATTCTTTCTGTCTTTGTTCATTCTCTGCGCACATATAGCTTAAATTTGAATGGTAAATTTAAATTGGATTCTTCCAAAGTTTAGCTGCCTGTCAGTTTTGATTTCAAAATTATTATGATAGATAATTATGTTTAAAGTGGTTAGAAACTATAGGAAATTTACTACAGTAAGTTTATGCATAGTTGGAATTTCAATTGGTACATTCCACCCAGAATTTTCAAATTATAGGTTTTGGTGACAGGCAATTTATCCCGCAAGGGCCAGAAATGATTTTTGGGATTCACTGGTTTCATGCTGATGTTGCTGTTAGATTCTAGGATTTTCATCTTATGGCAGTGGCTTCTATTTCTTGGGATATTTGGTGTGTAAAATAGAGTTAATGTCATTTCTTATTCTGTTTATTTTTTGCAAAGTTGTCTTTTTGTTCTTAGCTTTGGTGTGTGGGTTAAAAGGTTTTGTGTCATTGTGTATGAGAACTTCATTCCCTATGAGGGGTAATGTGAATTTATGGAGTGTCACACCGATGGTGACCGGATTACCTGCACACAACAGCTAGATACAAAACGACTTCTCTTGATTCTGATGGTACCTGGTCAAATAGAAGAAATTCAGTAAACACAGCAGCATTTGGTCAAGATAACATTTCTTCAGTCAATACTGTTATTCTGGTCAACACATTTTTCATGTCAAACATAAGTCAACAGTCCAGACAAATGTATTGGTCAATCCTAGCAGATTTGCTCATGTCATTATCAACTGCTTGAAAGGGAGGAGGAAATCTCCTTTTTTTCCTTGGAATATTTGCTATTCAAGGAGATATAATTTGACTTGATGGATGCCATTAATCAGGGTCTGTCCTTGTATTGACAGGAATGTAATGAAGAATTTGAGAGCTGACATGGCACCAGCCAGCCCAATTAGCTGAATCACCGTAGTTAGTTCTGCAATAAATGCCAGGTTTACTGGGAGAGAGAAAGTAGGATTATTTATACTTGAAAGTCAGGAAATACATAATAATTAGGATAATGATATTAGAATTTAGGCACGATGTCATAATAAAGTCAAATTGGGAACGATAATATCATCAGCCTCTTATTTGTTGTGTTTGTACGTGTCACATCTTCTGTTATAGGCTTTGCCCTAATAGTTTAGATATGCAGTTGATTTTCTTCTTTTGAAGTGGAGGTTTACTGTGGCCAGTAACAGCTGTGATCCAAAAGTAGCCAAAGTGATTGTAGAATTGGGGTTTTTAGAGTGTTCTGACAATGTTTTCAATGTATACTAGTTACATTAATGGATGAATTATGATGACATTAATCGGGTGTTTACTAACCTGAAGATTTAAGAATGCAAACAAAATCAATTTCTTTGTAACCCTTCATCAATGGGAGTAATAAAATTTAGAGTAATTTGGTTAGATTGTTCAAATGGGTCGCCTAAAAATGTCCTTTTTATTTTTAAACTATGATTTTGAGTTATCATACTGGAAAAATAAATGCGGACTAGCATAAAATAAGTTGGTGCTGATGTAAACTAACACTTTAGGTACTAAGTTAGATTCCATTGTGAGAAGCAGAGCATGTTACTTGAAAAACCCTTTGTTTCTCACTGTACGGTGTTCTTTTTCTTTTGACAAAAACAAAAACAGAACCGTATTACTTAAAGTAAATTCATAGTAACAGTGTTCATGGCATCCAGTCTGCCATCTTCCCACATGGTAAAAGCCATCAAAATCATAGTCCACTTATAAATGCAGGTGTCCCATATAGGAAGCCCACCTTTAACCATAAATAGAGAATACACAAACTATTTTAAGTTGTTTTGAAGATACCAAGTTTGAATTTTAACGAAATATTTTAAAATATTTCTGCTAGTTTTCCTATAAACAAAAGGGAATAGATTATAGCTGTTAAAATACTGAGAAGTCATCCTCCGCTGAGGAACTCCTGAAGTTATTAGGGGAGCTATTATTTGCATCAATAAGGAGATTAGCAAGGACATGGGAGTTGCTCTTGATTATCAATGAAAACAGACCTCTGTAGCTTGCCATCCCAAAACTTCCTTTAATTTCCATTGCCTCCGAAAAGTTATATGTCTGAGTACCTAGATCTTTGTAAAAACAGAAGACAGGTATACATTCCCTATGTGACAAATACAGTCAGCTACCGCATTTCCTAGATTTCTGATCGAGGATCCATCTGTGTTAATCTTCCAAGTCCCAAGTGGCAGAGGAGACCAAATAACATTGCGGTCAGCTTTCTTAACAGTCCAATTATTGGAGGGAGCTGGATTCCTGTGGAGAGAACCAGTAGTCAACAAGTTCTATTTTCTAAGCAAATCACATTTCCATTGAGAGATAGGGTTGGGTTTCTTTTTTCCCCTTTAATAATGCGGCTCCAAATTTGGCAGGTCATACAGGAGATTCCTTGAAAGATACACTTATTTCACTCTAACCAAACATGCCAATGATTGGAGGGGCAAAGGTATCATGCCATCTTAAGGGCAGAAGATTGAAAAACATTACAGTTCCAGGAAACCTCTAAAGGAATAACAGAGCTTAAGATTTTATTCAATTGTTCATAGAAGAAGAATAGAGTTTCCAGATATCAGCAGTGAAGGGAAGAGAAACAAACAGATGATCCCTTACTTCCTCATTAGCTAAACCAAGAGGGCATCAAGAAAAAAGCCTTCATGTTAGGTTCTCATAGGTCATAAATTTGTTTTGATTAACAAGCCATTAAAAGGTGTTAATATTTGGCCAACCAGAAGGTGGCCAAACTCTATTCAGTCTTCTCTGACTATGAGTTTCCTCATGGGCTTCAACAAGGGTGTTCTACTCAGCTTTGATAGAGTAAATGCCATCCCCAAGCCACCCGAGGCCTAACTTATCAGGTTGTGTCAACGGAAGGCATGGGTGTCATTCAAGAATTTCCCAAAGCTTATCTTTATATCTTGGAGGTCACTTATCGGCCAACTTTCTGGATCTTTCCAAACAGTACTGATAATATTTTCCTTGTGGGTAACTTGAGTGCAATCTGTCACTATAGTTCAAGCTTGTTGATAGAGCTCCAATTTTAGAGAGCTAGGAAGGGAGACTCCTCCCAGCATAGAGACATCTTTCCATCTGTTACAATCCAGAATAAACTCTGCTTTATCAATTTGTTACCTAAAGAAATGCATTTCCAAATCACCGACTCTTACCTTCTATAGGGCAGCTGGAGTCTCACTTAAATTGTAATCATTTGTTGTGTTATGCAAATGTAGTCGAACATGATATTGTATGATTACTTGTTGGCACTTATAATGTTCTTAATTAATTTTTGGTTAGTATGGGAGGCACCTTTATGGTTGTGGTCTAAGCAACACACCTCTTGTTCGATCAACCTATATGTAGAATGATGAAGGTCAGGGAAGAGAGCTCTCCTATTGTTATATTCTTCTTGGACCATATCTAGTTGATTTACACTACGTATTACCTTGACGGTTGTGGTCTAAGTGACATACCTCTTGGTCGATCAACCCATATGTAGAATGATGAAGGTTAGGGAAGGAAGCTCTTATATTGTTATATTCTCCTTGGACTATAGTTGGTTGATGTACATTACTTATATCAATCAAATTGCAGTTATCTCAAATCCATTTGTGCAATATTTGGTATGTTCATTCTGCAATATTTGATACGGGTATGGGTACAAGTATTGAGTACGTGGCTACTGGGGATTTTGGTACGGCTGGGTATGACAACACAAAAATATATATAAAAAATTAAAAATATAGCCATATAAACAAAATTAACCACATAATATGCATAGAGGAAACAAAATAAGTTAAATAACCACAAAACATACTCATAATTTCTATGCCAAAGGTCGAACTTTGAATAGTTTTATAAATTATAAATAGGTACATAGTACCAATGCTATAAATTACAATGTATGGAAAACAATAAAGACAACTCAGCATTCGCTATAGTCTATATTAATTTAAAAAGTTTCATTTTTGGTTGTGATGTCTTCATCATGATATGGTTCATTAGAACTACAAGCAACAACAGTGCCACTCCCACTAGCTCCACTATGCAGGGCTTGTGAAGCACCTTCCAAATCCGTATCAAGCAGTGAAAGGTAGGCAACGAAGGCATCCACGTCGGTAGTCTTTGGGTCACATCCCAACACTTTGTTGCCCCTTCCTTGTAGTCAGGTGCTTGTGTGAGAGAAGATGCAAGTTGGAATGCACATAGACTAAGTTCTCCGCCTTTTTTGCTGTCAAGTAGTTGTGCTTCACTGAGTGGATAAAGCTGTAGGTACCCCAATTTTGCTCGGCGGAGGAGGAACTTGTAACCTATTGGGGCAAGCGACAAAGTCAATTTAAATTATAATTTATAAAAATAAAAAAGTTAAAACAAAACAAGAAAAGAACTAGAAGGGTAGAGAGTTAAAAAAAAAATGTTACTTGTGATAAAATTCTAATAGCAAGTGGTTGGAGGTGGGTTTTTGCTTGCCCATGGAGGTACCACTAAAATTTAGCTTCTTTCTTGTGCTTGTCATGGAAGGCAGCAAGGGAGTGACTTGCGAAGGATATGAAATGTGTAAACTCTAATCAATATCTGGATCAGGGAAGAGTCTAGAGAATGCCGCCTTATATCCCTCGCTATTCTCAACATCCCTATATGGTGCCACCCTCCTAGGCAAAGAAAGGATCTCTGTACTGTAGTATTTGGACTTCAAGGCAAAATCAAGATGCAATGAGGTGGTCATTTTGTTCCACCTTTTAATGAGATGCGACTGCACTTCCTTGAAGAACCTCTGCTTGAGATCTTGTTCTTTGGCATTTATGATGGATATAATGTTCTCAATCATCGAGTCGATTTCATCGTAAAGCTTACCCAAACATGGATGATCCATATCCACATATCTCAACATGCTGAAAATGGGCTTGGGAAAACTCAACAAATACTCCACACGTTCCCACCATGTATCATCAAGAATCCACACTTTCACCTACTCCAAAGTTCGTTGATGACCATGCTACTCAATGCCTCACGCACCTTAACAAGTCGTCTTAAGACGAGTGTGTGTGAGGCAAACCAAGTCTCAACAACCCAACACTGAATCAAAACAAATTAAAATTAAAATAAAAAAAATGTTCAAATTACAAACTTACAAAATAAAAAATCAAATTAAAGATAAAAATATACATGATTCATGATTAAAATTTAAAAATTTAAATAAAATGTTACCTTCAACAACTACAACTTCAAGAAGATCCTGAAGATGCCTTGGGACAAATGATGTTTAGATATGAACATTTGGATCTTGCTCGCCTCCTCATAGACTTGTTTGATCCAATCAATTTTTGTGCCCAATTTTTATAACATAAGTTGAGGGAATGAATGGCACAAAGTGTCCTAAATATGTGCCCATACCTCTCTTCAACGAAAATGTCCGCAACTTTACAATTTTTAGTGTTGTCCGTTAGAACTTGGACGATGTTTTGAGGCCCCACCGTCTCAATGGACTCTATCAAGATGTTGACAAAGAATCGTGCATCTTTCACTTGCCCCTCACAATAAATGGCCCTCAAAAACATTGCCCCTTTAAGGCTCACTGCGACCACATTAATCAATGGTCTATTTGTTGTATCTTTTCATCCATTGGAAATAGTGGACACCTCTGTCTCGATCCACGAATCCCTGATGGGTTTCAATGCATCTTCAACTTTATTATTTTTTTTTGTCAACAAGGTGGTTCACACCTTTTCATACCTTGGGCCGATGAACCCTTTAGGGGCAGCATTGATAGATCTCACTATATTGTGCCAGTATGGTGATCTAACAACATTAAATGGTAGCCCACATGCATAGAGACAACGTGCAATACTCTGCTCTGCTATGTCCCTTGACTCATTCTGGAATGACCTTTCTAATGAGATTGAATCTTTTGTTCTCTTACGAGCAAGAGGTGAATCCTCTTCCGCTACGGCCACGTCAAGTGTAGCAAGAAATGGGTGTCATGGGGCAGCCATACTAGGATGAGATTGGTCGATATCCATAGGGGTCGATCCTTTCTTGCTCAAAGGATGGTTGTATTTTATTAAAAAGGCATCTGCTTCTTGTTCTTTGATGTATGCGAGAACCTTTGCATGTGGCAAGCCGTTTCCCGATTTTTCATTATACTTGGCCCACCACAAATTTCAATTCCTTCATCTGGAACTGCACACAAATGGGCTTTCACTTGTTTATATGAGATCTTGTATTGATAGCCACACTTTGAACATTGCCAAAGGAAACACCCTCCACCTGGGAGTTGTTCGAGCAACATCACATAATTCCAAAGAGGGGCTTGAGCACTGACTCTGGAGGGTAACCCTTGGTCCAATGAACTAGCACTTGCATAGGCAGACATTTTGGCAAATTGAAAATCACTATAACCCCTGATATAATAATAATTAATATTGTTATATTTAGCATTTATTGAAAGAATTTTTAAAATTTATTAAAAAAGTAACAAAAAAAATCAAAACTAATTACAAACATACATTTAAAAAATAGAAGAAAAAAAGAAAAAAATTTCAAAAAAAACCTACAAAGCTGAAAAAAAGTACCTTGAATGAAGAATCCTCCTTGTTGCAAGCTCCTCAAGGTCTTTGGTGCCAAATAAGTAGAGGCAATGGCGTAGATTTAGCACAAGGAGTTTCAAGCTTTTGCAACTGAAAAAATGAGCAAGAGTGAACAAATATGCAATGGGAGGTAAAAATGCAATGAAAGGTAAATGTGTTGTTATCTTTTGATAAAATGAGTGTGATTCATGCTTTTAGGGTTGCAAATGCACTTTAAAATGTTTTAAAATGTTTGAGGTCCATATTTGACTTTCACTGGCAAAATAAGGAGGAAAAAAATTAAATAGAATATTTTTGCTATATGACATTATTGAAAGCAGTTTTGTAGAGACCAAGACCTACACTGTTTCTAGTGGTGAAAACTTTGTCCCAACTAACCAAGCTCACTGTTCTATTCCTTGCTTTCTTTGAACAGTGGACTCTACGATATATCTTGTCCATCTCTTTGTGGATGGATTGAGGGCCATTACGACTGCAAAGTAGAATAAATGGAGACCCTGAAAGACTGATTTAGTTAAAGTAACTCTCCCCACCAGGGACAGTGATCTGTTGGTCCAATTTCTTATATAAGTGAACAAAACTTATCGACAAGGTCTTTCTATATTCCCTTGTTGAGAGCTGTCGAAACTTTTGGAATGCCTGGATATTTAAGTGAAGGGATTGCACGTTGAAAGCACAAAATATGTGAAATTTGTTTATGGATTCTCGGATTCTCCTGTCTGTGTTCAAGAAGATGATCTGCAATCTGTTGTCATTTATCATTTGGCCAGAAGCTTCCAAATACATATCCAGACATATTGCTGGAATGCCACAACTCAGAAATTTTATCCTTGCCCATCCAAGTTGTCTCATCCAAAAGGGTGCAAATTTGTCAGATTAGGTAACACATCTTCCACTCCAAACCCCTGTATGAGCCCTTTCGACTGGGAGAGTTCTTTATATGTTTGTGCAATCCTTCAGCAAGGACGGTGAGTAATTTGGGGATTAAGGCTCCCTCGTCTCAGAAATATTTGAGCAGAGAAGTTGGAAGAAGAGTTATTTAAAAAAAATTAAAAGAAGCTGTCAAGAAGCAGGTGTGCACCAATTCCAGCCAAGTTCTCGCAAAACAAAAACCACAGCGAATTTGGCACATGCTTGTTCCAATCCATAGTGTTCTAAGCCTGTGAAATGTCAAGTTTGAGGAACCTAGTTTTCTTCTTAGAGATGTGCATTGAATGAATGGTTTTCATGAGCGATAACAATTCCATCTAAGATTGGCCAACCCTCCACAAACCCACCTTGCTCTGGCTATATAATAGTTTCAAGGCCTACCTTCTCTCTTTCCGCCTACAACTTCATTTTAATTTTGTAAACAGCATTACACAGGTATGGGACAGAAGCTGTCCAAACTGGCCACGTCCTCCTTGTAAGGAATCAAAGCTAGAAGGGTATTGTTTATTGGTTTCAGCATTCTCTTCGATCTTGTCGATTCTTCAACACCTTTCATAGGTTTTTTAATGACATCTCGACATTCTTGAACAAACTCAGGTAGGAAGCTATCAGGACCAGGAGATTTCTTCTTTTTCATAGAGAAGATATTATTCTCCAGTGCCTACTCAATATCTTTTAAGGGGCAATTTTGAGTAGGGGAAATTAGGGGCAAAATACTGTTTGAGATTTCAGTCTTAGCATCCGAGTTGTCAACCCGGGGAGCAGAAAAAAGGGATAAAAAACTTTATATCAGCTTGCTCTAGCATTGAGCCAGGCTTGGGTGTGCGCTCGTGGGTTATTTTGTATATAATCTGTTCATACATTCTACAGAACTTTTTATTAGTGTATCTGTGATGTTTCTTGTCCAAGTAGTAAAATGTGGAATTAAGTATCTAAAGGAACACGATTTGCATAGTAGATATCTTGCATGAAATAGAAGACTCAAAGTCTCCATTACAGGACAAGCTGCTGAAAGGCCTTTCAAAGCTACCTGTCCAAATTGGCATAGGGGGATGATTCAAAACCCATGCTTGTTTCTCCAGAGACAAGCTCAATCTACCAAGCTACTCCTACTTGTAGCTGACTGTTTGGAACAAACAACCATGCTGGATGAAGTCTGCAAAGTCATCAAAACAACTCATATCCTTTTGCAAGACCATCAACCTTGCAATTGACAAACCACTATGGTATTGCTGGTGCATCATTTCCTCAAGATCTTGGTAAGGGGGGAAGACTAAATATTTTCCAAGTGTTTTATTAACATCATTTCCACTTCATGGCTGGGTATGAGGAGTGGATGGAGTGACAAATGAGGGAACTGCTGCATATTTTCCTTGACCTTGGTCAGGATGAAAACTAAATATCTTCGAAGTGTTCTATTAGCACCATTTCCACTTCATGGTTGAGCACGGGGAGTGGATGGAGTGGCAAATGAGGGAGCTATTTATTTATATCCAAAAACCACATCTAGAATAAATTTCTAGATTTTGTCCCTACTCTTACCTCCTTGAATGATCTTAAGGAGTTGGATGTCTATCTAGCATCAACACACTCAACATTCCATCCCACAATGGCATTGTTGGCAGAATTCACGTCCTGAAGCTCAGTGACGATGGGAGGAAACTTGTCATTCATAGCAACTACCCTCTCTTGAAATGATGGCAGAACTACGTGAAGAAGTCCTGGCACAAATCAAAGCATATTTGAAAAAGTATTGGTCAATTGAGTTGGGTAAATTCAACTGATCTGCATTGATTTCATTCTATCTTTTGAGTTTGGGGTTTTTTCCTTATTATAATTTTCTTACAATAATTTCTTTACTCTTACCCCGTTGCTTCCCGAAGCTCTCTTTACTCTTCCTATAGATTGTGAAAGTATCAGAGCTTTAAAATATTTTCCTACTAGGAATTACCAATACCGAGGAATTACCACCTCATCCAATTTATCACATAAAGTATTTGCATTTTTCACTTGGTGGGAGGCATCAATTGACTTCAAGAATAACTTCCTTGAAGCCACTAGGAAGTTAATCAAAGTGCGGCTCCTTCCATTAGTTCACCCTTTAGACAAAATGCTTCAGCGCATTTTGCATTATAGTTTTTTTTGCCCATCTCCTATAACTTGCATATTTTTGACGACATCCTTCAATAATGGGCCACTCAAATCATGAGTAGGTGCCTTGAACCCCTTCCCAGTGATAGTCAATGCAGTTGCCAAACTCTCCCAATATGGGCTTTTTATCCCATTGAATGGTATGTTGTTTAATACCAAACATTTGTTGTAGCTACCCTTGCTTCATTATGTATTTCCTAGTTCCAAGTAGTACCTTCGAGTGAAAGTCGTGTCCCAGGAGTATTTCGAGGAACAAAGAGACCTTGTCCCTATGAACCTGAACTATATGCAACATAGTTGCAGGGAGACGTGCCCCCCAACACCTGGGACGCGTCTTGGGTTCAGGGACATGTCTCCCATATGGGAGATGTACGTAGATGGGTACGAAGACAAAAAAATGAGGACAAACCCTAAACGTGTACCCAACAGATAAAACACACGTACCCAATAGCTAAAAACCCTAAACGCATAAGAAACAAACCTAAAACAAAAAAAGAGGAAAAAACGCAAAAACAAGCTTATAAACAATACAGACTCCATGTTTAATCAATCCCCTGGTCACAGTCTTTGATGTCGGATTCAACAGTCAAAAGTGCCGTCGGAATTAGCAAATAGTTGCAAGAACAGAAATAGGTAGGGTTGTTAAATTTTTTGTTTTTATTTTTTGAGCAACCTTGCAAAAAATCGACTTCAAATTCCCCACTGGAGTAATCTGTTTTCTGCGACTCTGTAGGCATAAAAATTGCACTTGTTAATACACGAAAGGACTATTTAGGGTTTTTTGTATCGGTTTTATGAGTAATTAAATTATAGGGTTTCTCTCGACTTCGACCCCTCGCCTCCCAACTGCGTGCCCTCATATGCAGTCAATATGAAAGTTATGTCTCTGTTGTTATTCATGCTTTATAAATATTAAAATGACTTAGTAAATATTCTTATGTTATCGCAGCTTTTTAAGTCATGTCGACCTAAACATTTAAAATGCTATGTCTCGTTGATATTTTTATGTTATCGCAGCTAATTAGTAAGTCATTTTAATTATTTTCGTAATTGTTTTTAAATTTTTTTTAAAAAAAAACTAGTGTCCATAGTTTTTATTCTACCATTTTGGATTTATTTAATTTGATTTTTTAATTTCTATTTTAATATTTAATTTTTTTAACATATACGCTATTTATTTAAGAAATTTATTTTTTAAATTTTTTTAATCATTTCTTTATATTTTAATGTATGTCGTATTTGTTATTTAATACAAACATATTCATTAAATTAAATAAATAATGTTCATATTTATTAAAGAAATGATTATTTATTTAATATTCGTATATGTATGTTCATATTAAATTATTTATTTAATTTCTATTTTAATAATTTAAAATTTTAATATGTATTTGCTATTTATTAAAAAAAAATATTTTTTTAATTTTTATTTTAAAAATTTCTTTAATTTTAATTTACGTTTACGTTTTTTAAATTAGAGTTACTAATTTTATTTTTATTTTTTTCTAGAATGTCAGGGTGAGGGAAAGATGCTATGTATCCATTGTGGAAATTCTGTGTTCGTATTCACAAAGAGAATGGGGGAACATCAATGATCACATGCAAGCTTTGTGGGAAGGCCTTCTATGACATTTACACAAGAGTGAGGGCTCTTTTTTTTTGAACAATGGGGAAAGGGTTGACCCTTGTACAAATGAGGAAGGAAGATTGGAAGCGGTGAGAGAACAAGAAAGAGTTGAAGGTAAATAGACTCATTTAAGCTCCCACGTGTCAACTACAGATTGAGCTTAGAGTCACCATGTCATGTCAATTGCAAGAATAGAATCAAAGATAAATGTGTCTTCTGGATATGCAACAGAAGATGGATTTTCTAAGAGATCACACATTGGCAGTGCGAATCGCATAGGGAGCATGTTCGATGTGCATGGTCGAGACACAGTGGATGCAACGATTGCACGCTTCCATGCGAATGACATTTCATTCAATGTTGCTCGATCACCTTATTATGAGGAGATGGTTCGTGCTATCAACAATGGTCCAATAGGGTATAAACCACTTGGATATGAGAAGCTTCGAACATCTCTTATTGACAAAGAGAAAACAATGATAGAGCACCTAACTACGCTAGTCAAAAAGGTGTGGTCTATAGAGGGATGCAACATTGTGATGGATCGCTGGACTGATACAAGAAACATGCCTCTTCTAAATATTATGGTAACTTGTTCCAAAAGCCCTTATTTTTTGAATGCTATCGACCGTTCTAGGCAAAAGGAAAATGCAAAATTCCTTTAGAAGCAATTTTGTGATGCAATTGATGAGGTGGGGGCATTGCATGTTGTCCAAGTTATTACAGATGCTGCCCTAGTTTGTAAAGCAACTGGCTTATTGGTGCAAACAAAATACAAACATATATTTTGGACACCATGTTGCGTGCATGCATTGAATAATGCACTCAAAGATATTGGCAGGTTTCAGTGGGTTTCTGAGCTTATTGAGAAGGAGAGAAAAATACAAATCTTCATATGCAATCATCACCACACACAAGCCATTTATAGAAGATTTGCCAATGTGGAACTTCTCATACTTGCAAATACACGATTTGCTTCATTTTTTATATTGCTTGAGTGTCTTTATGCTGTCAAAGGGGCCTTGTGTTCCACTGTGGTTAATGATGCATGGGCAAGTTGGAAACAATCTACATCAGAGAGTGCAGTTGAGGTGAGGAAAATGGTTCTTGATGATCAATTTTGGACAGATGTGAAATTTGTTGTTGACTTCATTCATCCCATTTGTGAGGTCATCCATTTTGCTGATTCAAACAAGCCATTTTTGGGGGAGGTTTATGAAGAAATTGACTTTGTGTGAAAGAATAAAAAATATCACAGACTTAAAGGATCCTTCTTTATATCCTTTGATTGAGAAACAAACACATGGAAGATGGAACAAGCATAACACACCTTTACATTGCACTGCTTATGCTTTGAATCCTAAGTGGTATAATACGGAGGTCACCAAGAAGAGGGCTCCATATGAAGATAGAGAAGTGATGAGGGAATTTTGGATTGCAGTAAAAAAGGTTTATGGTCGAGGAGAGGAGGCTTTTTGTATTAGGACAAAGTGGAACATGTTTTCACGTGGTTGTGGACAATTTTCTACTGTGGAGGCTCTTTATGACATGCAAGTGAAGGACCCAATAGAGTGGTGGTCGAACCATGGTAGTGAAAACCCCAAATTGCAATCATTTGCAATACAATTACTCATACAAGTAGCTAGCTCATCATCTTGTGAGAGGAATTGGAGTACTTACGATTTCATTCATTTATTAAAGAGGAACCGACTAGGGTTGAAAAAGGCAGAGAACTTGGTGTACATTCATAGCACACTTCGTCTTCTTTCTCGTGTTGAACCAGGGTACAAAGAAGGTCCTTCAGCAAAATGGGACCACATTCCCCCTGATGGAGCAACATAGATATCCTTGGAGGATGATGTGCTTGAGGTAGATGGCCTGAATGATTTTCCCCCTATTATATTGCCTGCAAATGAGCTAGAGCTTGAGAGCGATGTCTATCTAAACAACATCTTGGCAGATGACCTAAAGGATATTATTGATGTTACAGTTCATCCTATTGTATCGGATCAGATATGATCCAAGTTCATATGTGTTTTTTGTTTTTTGCATGCCTATTATTGACATTTCATTGTATATGATGATGACCCTTAAGCTTAATATGATGATCATGAGATATTATTTCGCTTATCGCTAGTATTGACATTGTAATAGTATAAATTTATTTAAATTTTTT
The DNA here is from genome assembly GCA_037957365.1 of Torreya grandis. NCBI lineage: Eukaryota > Viridiplantae > Streptophyta > Pinopsida > Cupressales > Taxaceae > Torreya > Torreya grandis. The sequence goes on from JARHVA010001673.1 coordinate 933,876, forward strand.
ATCATATATATATAAATAATAAATACATCTTGCTGTTTCCCCATACCCCCGTCTCCTATTTTTCAAAAAAAGGTGTACTACATATATATATATATATATATATATATATAATTTATAAATAATAAATGTATCTTGCTGTTTCCCCATACCCCCGTCTCCTATTTTTCAAAAACAGGTGTACCCGTCCCCTGGCAACTATGGTCTGTAGTAGATTAGCTTCATCCATGAACCCTTGGGGCAATAGAAGGGGCTCCTAAGTCATTAGAATTAGCCCTTGTTGGCCCCCTATTTATTACTGATGCAAGTGCTTCAGCTGTCTTTTTTTATATTTTTTTCTATTCATAAAGAGCAAGGGCAGCAGCCGTCTCTCTTTGAACCTCAGGGTGCACATCCTTGAACACTCACACATTTCTTAATGCAATTTGTGTGAGATGATATTTGAGGTGATTGATGTTTCCACTCATCTAAAACCCACAATATTTGCATCTTGACCCTCTATGTAATGCTATCAAGCAGGGTCATCAAACTTCCTACTCCTATGGGTACCTAAACCGGAAGCCGTTCTTATATACCCCTGCAAATTGAATGCAAATTGCGAGTGCAAACCGTATGAAACAAAAGAAAAAAAATGTTTTAGTTTTAACTTTAAAACCCTAGCTGCTAGTGCCTATCAAAAAAAGAACTAGAAGAAATTGGGAAAACAAAAAAAAATCGAAATTAAACCCTAGGGTCTATACATCTAAAAAAAAAAAAAAAATTCAAAAAAAAAAATTCTAAAATGAAGATTCTTACCTCTCAAATTGCTTTCAAGATACTTGAAAACTGATAGAAATATCTGAGAATCACGTTGCAGCAAATGGTAAATGATAAAAATCATCTTAGGAGAGCAAAAACAACGCAAAAATCATGAGTAAATGATAAAAATGATGTTTTTTATGCAGCAGATGGTTTAATTGCTCAGCAACTGAGTTTTTAGCTCGGACTTGCAAGTACTCGCTAACTACTCGGTTTGTGAGTAATTGTATGGCATTTTGGCAGCAAAAAACATCCGATTACTCTATACATTTATGCTTGTACACAAACACCCAATACCTTGTCCTTCTAAAAAGAAAAATCTCAAAGGGGCAAAATGACTCATCAAAGCTCAAAGGCCCATAAGACAAAGGAATATGCCCATTGTTAGCAACGACACAGATCAAGTCTATTGTAAATGTAAATCCACACCAAAACACCAACACAGATCAACAGAGACCTAACTTGATGCCAACAACCCAGCCTCTAAAAAGCCAAGGCTCTCTGATAGCTTTTCGGGCACATCTTTAAACTCAGCCAATATGGATCCAAATTTTTAGCAAACAAGAGCCAACTCGTGTTGCTTCTCTCAAACTACATATCAAAGCAGCTGATTCTCTTGAAGCAGATAGATTGATATCTGGGCAGGTTTTCTTTATGAATTTCCAGTTCTGACAGCCAAACTTGAATGAGGATAAAGAATGATAATCCTACATTTTCTTTGTTCTGCATTAATCTCAGACAGTGTTGAATTTTGAAAAGCTACTGGTTGACAATGTTTAAACTGTTTTTTTATATTCTAGCAGTTCATAGTACAATTGTTTTTTAGTTTACATGCATATCATTAGTCACTTATCTTATGTATAAACTTTGGCATTGCAACCCTGATTGCTGCCTTCTATACTTACCAAATGTGGGACCAACTACATAAAATTGCCAACAGTGTGTCACCTGACTTTAGCACAAGGCATGTGGCCAAGTGCATTATATGGAATCTGGATATAGTGGAACATTGTGTACTAGTTTCGTTCAATGTTTCTTCCAGTGGTAATTAAACTAATTGTTCTTTTATAGGCTTATTTTGTTTGTCTCTGTGATTCATTTATCATCTACTTGGGGGTATTCTTTTCATGGTCATTTACTCGAAGTGAGATTGCTTTTAGTTTTCTGTGTCCTTTGATTTCCTTATAAATACTTGTTGATTTTCTGCCTTATCTTCTTGGAGTATTGTTAATGAGATTTTCCTGCTATGTAACAGATTCCTTTCTCTCAAGAGGACATTGCTTGTCCGATTAGCAAGACCCCTGGCACAAAGGGTGGTTCAATTGATTGGTCAGAGGTAATTTGTCCAAATATTGGTTTGTTGTATATTTTGTGTTTAAATTATATATAACCTGATCTGTAACCATAGATGTTAGCAAATCCTATTTTGCTAATGATAAGGTGTATAGCTGTTATATCTATGTCGAGGTTGAACTAGCCCAACTAGCCCCTTGATTTTCTGTTCAAACTCAATACCAAAGAGCAGAGCACCCTTTACTTATTGAAGAATCACATTCATTGCTTTATAATGTGTCATTTTGGGCGGTGTCATGAACCTTGAAATCATATTAACTGTAAAACACAAAATTGATGTACTTTAAGTAAGATAATACAACCCACTGACTAGCTGCTTGTATTATGTTTCATTTACTTGCATTGAGTTATACCAACTGCAGTTTTCAAGTCTGCTGTAGGGAATTTTTTTACCGTTGCATCTTATTACACTGCTTTGTGGAGTTGATTGATCTTGAAGGAACAAAGTAACCTCTTCTCACAAAATACAGGCCCAGAGACTCGTACAATTTGCAGGTAAATGATTACTGTGGAAATGATATAACAACTGTAATTTTCAAGCCTGCCTTTCTCAAAATTCAAGAAACATGACTTTGACAAGTTCTTGCCGCCAAATCTGAAGAACTAAGCACATGCCAGAATGGCTTGGGCAAGGGTCGTGTAATGATTTTTCTCTTTGCATGGTAGATTACATATGTTTTTTTGGTCAGACTTATGATTTGGACTACCCTTTTAGTCTGAGTTAAAAGGATCTCATTTTCCCTTATCATTGTGAGGATTAGATTCTGGCTGCATTATCTTGAGACATCATTCTCCTTGAGGACCCAATCCATGATGGACGTTGTCATGATTTCAAGGGTTGTCTATTGATGCTTTGCTCATGCTAGTAGTAGGTTGTGATGTTTTCAAAGTGAAAGACTTTAAGTTGAATACGTTAATTATATTATAAAGAGAAAACAATGAACTATATATCGTATTGGTAATGTTGGAGATGGGCAATGTATTTTCAGATAGACATGTTAGTAAAATGCCTCTATGGTCTTTTAAAATTTATGGGGTGTGAAAGACAACAAATTTTATTTGCCTGGCTGTTTGGTGCTTCTATTTCTGACTTATCTGCCTTGATTTTGGCAATCATTTAAGGGGGAGTTGTTGTCTTCATCTTATTTTTCTTTTGTTTATTATTGTACTTCAAGTAGGCACAATTCGTGTTTCTGTTTTCTTAGTAGGCAATCCTACATTTCAGACTCAACTACTTATATATTACTAAACGTTTTTTTTTGTTTGCAGGACTTTTTTGGAAAACCAGCATTCTTGACGGTGTCTGGACAGCTAAACGCAGAAGCCTATGCATCTGCTCTCTGTGATGTAAGAAGGCTCCTCTAGACCCAGTAATTTTCTCCAAGAATGGGATTTTATTCACAAGCCATTTTATCTGTTTCAGAGTCATTACTCTAGAGGTTGATGTCATATTTAGTAAATGATACCAAGTTCCTTAATTGATTTTCAGGTATACACATTTGGTCCTACGTTTCGAGCAGAAAATTCGAACACTACACGTCATTTAGCAGAGTTTTGGGTAATTTACCTACTTTTTTAATTGCAGAGTGTTTGGTTTGTTTGTGGTTTGAAATTGTGGCACTTATGTTTGTACTCATTTTCTTTTCTTGTTTACAGATAATTGGAGCAGTATGTCCCGTCTAAGAAACTGACCACATATCTCTATTTTGTCACCTTGTGAGCCAGAGCAGATGATTGAACCGGAGCTTGCTTTTGCAAATCTGAATGATGATATGGCTTGTGCAACTGCGTATCTCCAGTATGTCGTAGGTTTCCATTCATTCTATGATATTGAATGAAATTGTATCTGCAACTTCCGCAAAGTCCAGTCTTTACTTCTAATTAGTTGTTTCCTCGTTTTTAAAAATATTTCTGGTGAATTACTTGTCCTATTTCAGCTCATTTTTAATCCTTTTGTAACCAAGCAATGCAAATTGTGGCAGCTGAAGTACATTTTGGATAATTGCAAAGAAGACATGGAATTCTTTAATAACTGGATTGAGAAGGGGATAATTGCTCGATTAAATGTATGTATGCAGATAACCAGGTGACCTCTCTGATAGGGTTCTTTTGCCATGTGGAAGTTGATCATAGAAATTAAATATCAGCTCCTTTGCTATTTTAGTAATAAATTTAAGCAAAATATATAGAACATTGCATGCTGTTAGCAATGTTATTTCACATGCTTTTTTCTAATCTGTGGATGTACTATTCTCTCTCATTTTGGCTTTAGTAAAGACTATTTTTTTGTCCCGGCAGAATGTAGCAGAAAAGGAGTTTGTGCAATTGACTTATACTGATGCTATTCAACTGATTTTGAAAGCAAAGAAAAAATTTCAGTTCCCAGTAAGTGAATGAGCTTGATCTAACATATAAGATTTAATCTCTTATTGTGTTTTTGCTTTTCTTGTTTTGCAAAATGTTTTTCCTTCAACTTTTTTTCATATTAGTTGTAAAATAATGTTTTAATCAACAATTCCCCTTCATGTCGGTGTTATTTATGGAATTTACTTTGTCCCTAACTATTTAATGTTGCAGCAGGACTTGGGAGAAATTTTTGTATAATCTGTTTGGGACATCCACATGTTTACTTTCTCTAGCGAACCGCAGTTTAAGATTTCTGACTTGTAAATTATACATATGCAGGTAAAGTGGGGATGTGATTTGCAAAGTGAGCACGAGCGTTACATAACAGAGGAAGTTTTTTCTGGTTCTCCAGTTATCATAACTGATTATCCCAAAGCAAGTGCTTGGCTTCTACGCACAATGTTATGCAGTTTAGGTTGGATTATTATATTACTATTAAAAGGTTAACATTACCTCGAATTTCAAACCTCTCTAAAATTACAGGATATTAAGGCTTTCTATATGCGACAAAATGTGGATGGGAAGACTGTAGCAGCTATGGATGTTTTAGTTCCCAGGGTAATGCATATGCTCTCCATCTCCTTGGGGCTTAACCACTTTAGGTTTACCCATTCTTGCTTTGTTCTCCGTACTTTATATTTAGTTGCTTTTCATATCCTAGGGTTGATTTACTGTAGTTATTCTCTTTTGTAGCTGATTGTACTTTGAGTCCCATTGACCTATTTTGGCTACTCGGACATTAATATAATTTATTTTGTCTTTCGTTCTTTCTGATTATTTCCTATGGATGTCAAGTTTCACCTTTTCTTGGTAAACTTACTTTTTGTTTTGGTTACTTTAGTGCTTTCTTTTCTGGGTGATGCTCAAGGCACTCCCTTTTTTTGATATCACAGCTGGATGTACATTTGAGTCTCCTTAATGGCTTGCTCTACAGCTTTATGATTTTGTTTCATCGTCGTTCTAAATTTCAAGTGAATAGCAAATTCTACTGACCCATTAAAAAGGAACTTTAGGTTGTCTGTGGAAGATTTTGCATCTTTAGTTGTTGACTTTGAGTTAACAGTCACAACTGTGGCAACTGCTAATTTTCACATTCAGTCTAGAGATTATGACCAGGGTCGTCTCTTAGTGCTTAGGTCATGTACAGACTAACTACAAAATTAACTGACTCTAAAACATATTGGACTCTATCATGAGCTAAGAGTGACAGCTGCCCATCCACACATTCAGTCTATAGATAATGCTCAGAACTGCATCACTAGCTTATTTAATTTTTTGGGAAGATTTCTGTTGTTGGATGTTATGGGTAATTCTTCCCCATATCTTCTAACAATGGGTACTCAGACACTTCTGAGGATATTTTCATCAATACCTCTTAGACTGAGGTACTCCTTAGAGGATGTCCTCAGACTCATTTTTGCTGACTATTCAATAGTGTAAGGTAATGCAGATGTTTCCTTTAACCATACACAGCTGGTATCATGATACTCTGTAGTGTTTATTTGGGTTCTAGGCTTTACTCTTTTCTTGAAAAACCCTCTTTCATTGCTTTCATGTGTGATATGCTTTAGGCACTCCTTTTACTACCAGTATTAACAGTGGCATTTTTAAGCCTTGTTGATATATTTCGAGTCAATTGTGGGATATGTGAATTTGCATAATTTCTTTCTTCCTATCTTCATATCCTAATAGGCTAAATGCGAATGTACAGAAGATGGCATAAAAATGTTGCTCAATTGGAGATATCTAAGTTTCATTGCTAGAATAACATTGAGAATCTACCTAGAAGGAAAATTTGTTGTGATCTCAATAAAGGAATTAAATCTAACAGGTTAATAGAGGAATTAAATATAAAAGCTATTATTATTGGTGAAAAAGCACAAGTCGATTAAATATTAATAGAGAAATTAGATGCCAAAGAAACTATTATTACTGAAAAAGCAAGAGGATAGATAACAGTTGTTTCCTTCTAAATGCATAAAAATGCAATGATTATTAGTGAAAATAATCTACCTTTCACAACTTATATTGCAAAAGCAAAAGATGTTCTTCTAAAAGTCTTTGCAAATATAGAATATGTAAACCAAACAACGAAATTGAAGCTGAGAGCAAGAGCCAAACGATATTTAAGCAATTTGCTATTGACAATAATATATGATCAATGATAATTGGAAACAAGTACCTTCAGTTATGGAGAATTAATTAATTTGATGCACTAGGGGAAATAATCATAGATTTTATGACCTTACAGAATTATTCTCGAATACTTTTCTGTTTTATCTCAAGGATTTATGAAAATAAATTCTTTATTCTCAAGAAACTGTGAATTGTAATTTTATTGTTTTTCCAGTGCAATGATGCTGTGAATTCCTGATCACTAATGCCTTCAAATATGCTTATAAATACTACTTGAATTTGAGAATAATTTCCAATTAACAAATTCAGGTCCAGCATTGGCTCTTTCTGACATTGGATTTAAAATCTTGGTTTCTGAATAACAAAACTTTCTTTGTTGTCTTTTTTAATGATATCATTACCACGCATTTGAAACAATTTAATGAAATTGTTTGGATTTATTTTGTTTTTTTTAAATTTATTTAGACATCACATTTTTGCTTTTGGTATTTTTGTTATTTGTTGTGATACATATTTTGATATCTATTTTTCGATACAAGAAGCTAATTAAATAGCTTTAGGTGGGTGAGCTTATTGGTGGAAGCCAACGTGAGGAACGCCTTGAATTACTAGAGTCTCGAATGGAAGAGTTAGGGGTCAACAAAGAAGCCTACTGGTGGTATCTTGATTTAAGGCGTTACGGTTCAGGTATGTACATAGATCTTTTGAGAGCTTAATGAATGAAAAGCTTGTTTTATGTACTTGCATCTTGTAGTTTGTTCTAATTTATAGTTTTTTAGATAAATTAAACTAAAATCATTTGTGTATTTCATTTGACCTGAATCAATTGAAGACACTAACTGGTATTGTAGGGTTTGCATGCAATGTAATCATACTCAATTAACGAAGGGAGTGTGATGTAATCTCCCCTTTTTGAAAGATAAAGTAATATTATTGCTAAAATATGAAGTATTTTTAAATACTTAAAAATAAAGGCAATTAATAGAAAAATCACTTTATGTTATAAATTTCACTTAAATTGGGGCCTTTTGAGGGTCATGGGCAAGTAAGGCCTAAAGTGAAATTATAAGGATGTTCTTTTTAATATTTTAAATTAACTCTTCCTTCCAAATTGGGCGCTACACTTGGAGGAGGCTTCATAAAGAGGACGAGGGCTTATTTGAAGATATGTTGATTTCTGATAATTCTTTATGCTTGAAGATTTTGATTGAACCTGCGTGTTCAATAGGAGTGGGCATTGTAACCCACGATTTATTGTTGATTATACAACAAATGTGTCTTTTGACACCGCCTTTGCGAAAGAAAAGCATGTTTATGCCCTAAGGAGTGGGGTGAATTGCTTTAAAGGATTTGTGTGGAAGTTTGTAAGGGTTTCATGGTCTTTTCGTGCATGTTAAGCTTGTTGATTATTTATATTATTTTTGCAAGTGGAGCGAACTATTTGGGAGCTTGGATCGAGGGTTTGGATGCCTCATTTGATCTAAAAATTGCAAATTTAAATATTCTGATTTTGTTTGTTAAATTTTTGATTATTGGTGTGAAGTTTTGGATGGATTTGTGAAGGGTTTGAAGGAAAAAATAAAAAAATAATTTTCAAAATAATTTTTTAATAATTTTATAGGAAACTAGGGTTTTCAGAACTTCGGAGCACTTTTCGGTGACCTTTCCATGGACGAAAAATACTGATTTATGTTTAATTGGAAAGCTTATATTTTTAGCTTCGTTTTGAGCTATCACTTGATTATAAATTCCAAGTATTTTCGGAGTTATGGATTTATGAAGTTTCAGTTGTATTTTGGGCATAAAATTACAATTTTCAGAATTTCGAAAAAATAATTGGATATTCTTTTTCTCCATATTTTTGTGCATCTACAGTAATATTTTCATAATTTTTGAGTGGCTGGAAGTGATAGATCTACAATTGTTGAAGACTTTTTATCCTCCGAACAACAACAGAAAATTGGCCATTAAAGCTGATTTTTCCTTCAAAATTGGCCATTAACGCTGATTTTTCCTTCATCATTTGGTGGCATAAGGAGAGGTATTTATCTAAGGGTTATAAATCTGAAATTTATTATTTATTTTCAGATTATTTTATTGGTAGAAAATACCCTACAAGACCCTCACTTTTGGCATCTAGGGTTTCTGGAATTAAATAAGAGTTTTGAGAATTTAATTCTCAAGCTAGGGTTTACTAATTTTCAAATCAGATTTTGTGGATTTTGGGGAAAAGCCCTTCTTTGCTAATTTGTCCTATTTGGGGACATTACATGTGATGATAAAGTCTAGCATCATTGTACTTGCAAAAACTATGGTCCTTACAAAAGCTACGAGGGCAATCAAACTAGACAATCAGAAGCCTATGTTTTGTTGACAGCTTTTTGAATGTGTTTGATATTGTACCATACATTGTGGGCAGGAATTCTGGTATTTTGTTATTGTACTTGTCTATATTTACTATTTATAATTAAAACACATGAATTAATAAAGGAAATGATAAAATATCATGTTTGGTTGTGGTTAGTCCCTTATAGGTTACATATAGGCGACGATGTTCATTTTACATACCTATCATGACCAATTATATATGTACCATTAGGGCAGCTGTCTTTGTTAATCATGAAGGCCAATGTTACATGAAGATACATACGTTTTATATGAAAATAATGAAATATTTTCTATTTCCTATATTTGTGTGCAATATGTATCGCAGATAAGTTTTCTATGCCACGTAACTAATGTTTGTTCTATATAAATTTCCATGTTTTGCATTGTATATAGATAGATCTTGTTTCTTGGTGACAATTTACATATCATGTTGTTTTGTCTCATAGTCATAGACATCTAATCAATAGCTTTGTAGTCATAGTCCAGCTGTCAAGTAGGATTCAAATTAAAAAATAAAAATGGAAAAATTAACTAATGGTCGTGAAATATAAGAAGCCGTCACTAGAGATAGTGAATTCAATGGAGATATTGGTTTTCTTTGGCAAATAGAGACAGACAAATTCATTAAGCAAGATGCACACAACACATTTGACACTGCAAGGGTTTCATGACCACTTGGTTTGGAATGAAACAATGGAACGAGTCGTGGTGCTTCATCGTCAACTTTTGGCTAGAAGATTTATCCTATTGGAAGACAAAAGAGAGCATGACCGGCAAGGGTTAGAGAGGTAGAGAGAAAGGCTGTGTATGGAAGATCTTCTATAAAAAAAGAAAGAAGAATCGAATTGATGACAGTCAATGAAATGTGTTTCAGGCTTTAACAAGAACAATTGTTGTCATGTGTAAAGTAGATAGGACCAGGAGGATCACCAAAGTGACACGACTATAATCAATTTAGCTGTTCAATAGGATCAGTGGAAATATGCAGAGATTGAAGAAGATTCATTGAAGCAAGTTTGCATAAGAGTAGACTTAAAATTACACTTGACTTACAAAATTCTCTAATGAAATATAATGAATTGAAAGAGGGGTTTTAGTGGGATGGTGAATGTTGTGATGGATGACAGATCTGTATTTTCCGTTACACTAAGTAGGTAAAGAGGATAAATTACCTTTAGCTGTTAAACTTGAAGGCAATAGCCCTTGAATGGTAAAGTAATAATGAACATTGAAAATAACGTAGAGGCGAAAACAAGGGAACCTATGGAAATTTGGAGTAAACTAAAAAAGGAAATGAATACTAGTTTTGCATCCCCATCACAAAATAGTGGAAGCCTTTAAGCAATGGAAAAATTTGGTTAAAAATTATAATAAAAGGGAACACTCTGCAACTGAAAACAAATCACCATGCTACCCATACTAATTGTAAGATAATGAATGCTCAAACTTTGTAGCTGGGCTAAAACTCTACATTCATGAGTCTACAACCATAGCCAAATCAAAAACTCTAGCAAAGATTATCTCTTTAGTAATTAAAGTAGAATCTGAAAAAGAACCCATGAACCCACAAATAAACAAATAAATGAACAAATCCTTGAAACCAATCACAACATACGGGAGGGACCTTCTCTAGTGGGTTTAGTTTCATGTATATTCTTAGTGGGCTCACCTAATTCCTGACTCAAGTGGATTTTACTTGCTTCCCTCATACGAAGGACCCTAGTGTAGTTGATTATCTCCTTGCCATAGGTCTCTGATCCCCCCTCATTCTAGACTAGGAGTGTTAAGAGCGGAGATTTGAATTGATTCCTCTTCTCTTCCTCAGCCTTTTTTTTAGCGACCAACGCTTTACTCTTCTCTGATTTCAATTTGAGACATTCTTAATTAGAGTTGCCAAAGCATTTTCTGAAAGTACAATACTTTTGAGACCTTTTATATTAAGACTTGGGCCTGTACTAATGTTTTAGAGAATACATTCTTTTGATTCTCAGACTTTACAGGCTAATGGTATACCATTAGGGGAGTATTCTTTTGATAAGTAGAAGTAACAGCATAGGACTTCACTTGCATTGAGGCAATTTCTCAGACTTTCTAGTTTCTACAACGTGGCTTAAATATTCAATTTAAACTGAAAGGCTTGTTCTATTGTGTTGATGACGATGGGATCAGTGATACGGACTTGCTTTTGTGATTGTACCCAGACACACAAACCATAAAAACCAAATACAATAAGAATACTTGAAGAAACAGGGAGGCTTAGTATGATGGATAATCATCATTAAATAGGTTTCCTTTTATCATTGATGTTCTTCACTAATCTCACTAGGTTTCTGTGGCTCACTAATTAGGGAATCTGACCACCTTGTCACCCTTGACTGTCCCTCAGTTAATGAATGAAACAGTAAGAAGCCCCAAAGGTTTTGTTATAATTGTTTTAACCATAGGCTTAATATATGTGCTCATAGGTTTTAACCTGTTAGTCTTCTTTAGGCATTTGTACTTGTAACCCTTGAATCGTAAGTCTTATTTTGATATTCAGTATTTAGCATGAAAACAAAAACAGTAGAGTAGTGCCATAACAAATCTTTTTTGAATTCAAAAGCATTTATTATATCCTACAAGCATTAGAGACATTCAAAAGTATTTACTATTTATAAAATACAATTGTAGTCATCCCTTTTTGTTGTTTGAAACAAATCCATTGATGGAATGAAGTACTTACAAGTTACAACATTAAAGGGGTGTGAAACTCTTTTTGTAACACTAATGGTAGTTACCGCATGCTGTTACATTTCCAGAAAAGCTATCCTTCCATGTTGCCTTCTGTACTAGTGTCACAGATAAAATTGCTTTTTACCTTTTTACGATGCTTATGTAATCACACAGTAATGCTGAAGTTGGCATTCTGTTTTCTAGGAATTAGAGGAGAAATCTCCGAAGTTATTTTCCGCTTTGTAGTCAATGTAGATCAAAGGGAAGAAGAAATCACACTGTTCTAGAATCATAACTGAAGAGTATAGAAAGATGGAAACTCAGGAAGCCTTTCTCTAGAATGCGTATTCTTCTCTTTCCTTAAGCTATTATGCAGAACTGAATATGCATAGAATTGGTTATGGATGCAAACGCAGGCTTGAGTGTTCCCTATAAATTAGCCCATAATACCTTGTGAAAAGTGCATTCAGTATGTGACTTCATAAGGGGCTCATCATTTCTAGATTATGCATGCTTACTGCCCGAGGATACTAAATGAAGGCTGCAAGAACTGCTCTCTATTGGTGCATAAATTATACCCAAGATTTGCACTGAAGCTTCTGAGTAGAGCCAGAAAGAAAACTGTAGAAGGAAAGCATATCTGCCACTCTGTTGTGCATCTTTTACTGCATAACAAAAATGGAAGATGCATCGTGATTATGAAACAAGGAGCAAACATAATTCTTCTCTTGCCTTCAGCTATTATGCAGAACTGAAAAAGCATAAAATTGGTTATGGATGCAAATGCAGGCCTCAGAGTTCCCTATAAACTAGCCCATAATACCATGTGAAAAGTGCATTCAGTGTGTGACTTCACAAGGGGCTCATCATTTCTAGATCATGCATGCTTACTGCCAGAGGATAATAATTCAAAGTTGCAAGAACTGCTCTCTATTGGTGCATAAATTATACCCAAGATTTGCGCTGAAGCTTCTGAATAGAGCTGGAAAGAAAACTGTAAAAAGAAAGCATATCTGCCACTCTGTTCTGCATCTTTTACTGCTTAACAAAAATTGAAGATGCATCATGATTATGAAACGAGGAGCAAACCAGATGCAAACATAATTCCATTATTCTAAGCATATTTCTGAGCTAAAAATGGAGATGCAAAGAGATGCCATGCAGATAATAGTTAGGTAAGTCATTGTCTAACTAGGTGTCTGAGATTTTCCACAAGTATATATAAGTCTACTTATGTTGTAGGCACTGCTGCTCACCTGGGAGAAATAAGCTCGTTAATCACGTTTTAATACAACCCAGGTGGGGTCAAAATCAACAGAAACATGAGTGGGCTACTTTCTTTTCTGTCTTTTTCTGCTCCCCCATCCAAGAACACTGATTGAACAGCTTCTTCAGGATTGATAGGGTCATATTCCATAGGCAGAGAAAAGGAGCAAACCAGGTTAGGAGGAAGGTGAATATTTTCCCAAGACAATATATGCACTGAATGAAGCACATTATCTCTCTGATGTTCACTAGATTCCTATTTGAGAAGCAGTGAAGGTATCCATTCTTTTCTAAATTGTCTTAGGATCCCTGGCGTAGCATAAAAATGTTACAGCTTTGGCCGTTAGATTGGTTGCAGGCAGATTCTTTAGTGCATCCACCAGGTTTCTACGAGCATGTGTTTGTTTTGGTTTCAGAATGAGGTCCCACACAGCTTCATCATCACCAACTTGACGGAACCTATTCATTTCTCTGCCCACCTCCATGTATCTCTCCATCCAGATCCCGACACTTAAATTCTTAATTTCTGAGTTTATTAGCTCTGAGAATTCTCCTTCATTATTCCCAGCAGTAATGGAGGGGGGCATTCTTGGTATTTTCCCCCCTGCTGCATCTTTAAATTTTCTTGGCAGCTACTTTGCTCCCTTTTTCTCATAACCTGCTGTGGAATTTTTGGGAGTTGAATAAGTTATAGGTCTGCCAGCACAACCTTTCTCAGGCCCAGATCTACCCCCTTCGCTTGGCATTGCCCCACCTGCATTCGAATTACAGGCTACATGTCTGTGCACATTCAGAGGAAGGACAAACCAAACCAGCAACAAATCTTAAAAAGCTCTCCAAACAACGAGATGCAAGGGAAAGGGAGAGGGGGCAGATTATCAGAAAACTGCTGGATGTGCAAATGCCATTTTATTGATAATACGGATGGCATGGCAAGAAACCAAGAATTAAAATGGGGAAAAGGGTTGGATATCCTCAGAATCAGATCATGCAGCCAAAGCTTGCCACCCACATCCTCTCTCTCTTTGTCACTCGATCTCAGACAGCCATCAATCAGCAACCAGAAATCTCAAAATAGGACAATCTTAATACTTTGCATATTAGCCTACTTGAAGAGAACCACAAGATTTTGGTACCAAAAGATCAGCCTATGTAAAAATGAATTTACTGATGCTGGCGACATAAAAACCCAGCAAAACCAGAGGGGACAAAAGGGAAAGAAGGATAGAGAATTTACCCAAGTGCAAATGAAGCAGACACCTTGTCTGTAAGAAACAGAATGCAGATTCTGTGTATAGATAAACATAGAATTTTAGTCTTCCTCATTATCTTTACAAGGATTATTAAATTAAGGAGCTTCTTTTCAGAAGAATGTAGATATATTTTGTCAAGGAGGCCATCCTTATTGGACAAATGACTCCTCTATTTGCTGCTAGATCGGCAACTTCATTACCCTACACTTCATGTCTGAAGCAAATACTCTGAAAAGCCCTATTGATCCTAAGAGCTTCTTGAAAAAATTGAATTAAACCATTTGAATTGATGAGAAGCATGGAGTCACCTTCAACTATTAGATTCTTTCAGCCATGAATTTTTGCTAATTGTAGCCTTGGATAAGGGGAATTGCTTCTTCCTTGTTATTCGTATTGGAGCCTATTTGGAAAATGTACACCATCATAGGTTACACATCTTAATTTCTAAATTTCATCTACACTTGCAAGTCCCGGGTTTCCTTTGGCAGCCCCATCAAAATTTAGTTTATTCACTATTGAGAGAGATTTTTTCCAATTTCCTTTGGGCTTTGAGGCCCTATCTGTGCTAAACCCCATTAGTGGGTTCAACTTAATAATTTATTGGGCTGGTATGTACTATTATAGTGTCTGACTGTCTTCTTAGCATTATATCTCAACCATGTTTTTGGTGAGCTTCCTGCAATAGTCAACTGGATATAATTGGTCATTGAGGAGGGTTTTGAAGAAGTCCAGGATGATAGCCATCAATTTGCTTCATGTAAGGACATAATCTTCCATATTGACTTCAACGATTGCAGTATTTTGTTGATCAATTATTTGTTGTATCCTATGTCACAAGATTCGCCGGTTTTTCGGCTTGAAAATAAAAGTTAGGCAATTTTTTGCCATGTGCAAAAATTTCAGCCAATATTTGGTGCCAGTTTGACAGAAAAAGGAGGGAGAATTGTGCGTGCTAAAAACAGTGCAAAAAAAACCCTTGCTGTGTCTTTATAAGGCTGCAAAATGTTCCTTTTTGCAGACAATAAATCTGGGAGGGAAAAATAGTCTATTAGGCCTGAAAAACCTGCTGCTCTAGGCCAACAGAGGGGCTGGAGAGATGAGTGGAGCTGGGTGGCGTTAATGTGGTTGTGCCAGGCAGTACCATGGCGCTGAGGTGAATGAGCATGTTGAGTCACAAGAGGAGCGACTGAACTGGTGCAGGCCCTCAGGCACTGGGAGTCGTCGCTGCAGAGAAGGGGAGAAGCCATTGTTGAGGTCCAAGGAGCAGCTGTTTACACCGCTGTTTGTTTTTAGTTTTTTTTTTTTTTTTAAATTTGTGTTTTTTATAAGTTTCATTTTATGTTTTATATTTTAATTTGATTTTTATTTTCTTCTTTTATATTTATTTGTTTTTCTTTGCTATTTTGTTTTTTGTTTTTATGTGTTTTATTTATTTATTTTGTTTATTTTACTTTTTTATTATGTATTCTTTTTATATTCATTTGTTCATTTGTTTGTTTATTTTATGTAACAAGTAGCCTTTAAAGCTATAGGGTGTGGTTTGTATGATGTTTTAGATTTTGAAACACTTAATTTTTCAAAATATTTTGATTTTGACTTATTTTTATCTGGTTCGAATTTAACGGTGATTTTTATTTCAAACTTTATCCATTGGCGAACTTGAGCCGAATTTATTCTTGTTGAACTCGAACTTGAGCCTTGTGACTTAGGTTGTATCTAAAGGTATGCTTTCAAGATTTTGATAGACGCTTCTTACTATTTTTCGTTGACTGTGCCATCAAGCCAAGAGATGCTGATGGATGGGAACTATATTTGTTCTTTGTCCTAGTAATTTGTGGAATGTTATCATTGCATATGGTTTCTAACTTGATCATGAGTTGATGGATTTGGTTCTTCATATTCCTCGTCAATGTATTATTTTGTATGTGATGATGGATTAGGCTTGTGAGCCATGCTACCTAAATTATTCAAGGTGTATGCCTGCTGATTTGGGTCTTATGGCTGACCCTTGATATAAGAGAAAGTTAAAAGAATGCTTTTTTACATTAATGGACTTTAAATCCCTTTTGATGCAAAATTATTATGAAAAATCCTATTAAGGAAAGGACCTGTACAATTATCAGTTAAACTTATTCAATTGACATCGTAGATTTACTGAGAGACAATTGATTTTTTCGTCTGTTGTCACATCATGCTTCATTTTTAGAAGTGGATATTCCTAGTCAGAAGCATCGTGTTGATTTCATCAACTGAATTTGAATTGTATGTAGGTATAACAGAATATTATTACACCAGAGAGGGACTTCTATGTATCTATCAGAAGTGTAAATTTTTCTTATACAAGATGGAGGTTTCATAAAACATTTCTTGTGTTGACTTATATTTTGAAAGATATGATTTGGTGGATACTCTTAAGCATCTCTTGGATTGAAATGCTTTTTTTTTCAAATATTTCAGCTTGCAAAGGTATAATGTGTTATCAAAATATTTCTTTACCTGCCTTAATTGGTCATCCTGATTTTGGTATTGTAATGGGTGGTCATAATTTTATCTTAACATTTGTTTTCTCTTCATTGCAGTTCCTCATGCTGGATTTGGCTTGGGCTTCGAGAGGCTTGTTCAATTTGCAACTGGAATGGATAATATTCGAGATGTTATCCCTTTCCCCAGGACTCCAGGTTCTGCAGAATTTTAGTTTCTTATCAGAATTCTTATAGTTGAAATTTAATATGGTTGTAGATTCTATTTTTGTAATTGAGTCTTTGTATTCTATTTAGACTTGCAAAAATGTTTTTGGCGCCAAAAAAGAAATAATAAAATTTTGTCCACAATTAGTATATTTTTATTTTTGGTGTCAAAGCCCCATCTTGTCAAATACAAATGGTTTTGGAGACTGTTCGAAAAGGAGAAAAAAGGGAGAAAAAGGCATAAGAGGTAATTTTGTAACGAGTGCCTCATTTGTTCTCCTGGAGTAATAGGTGGATATCAGAGTTTGATATATAAAAAGACTCTGTGTATACCAGAAACATATACCAGAAACAAATATACATTTACAATCATCACGATGATGCCTGTCTGAAGAGACGAGTATGCGTTCGCTAGTAAATGTTAAACTTGATGCCATAACAGTGATTCCTTGGCATGGTCTGTTCTTCTGTTTGGTTTATGAAGGAACTAGATAAAAAATATGGTTTTTTGTCTCAAGCTATGCATCAAGAGGTGTAAAGTCAATGAAAAATATCTTGGAGGTTGTGATGGCATTCAATTTATTCATTTAGGCAATCTCCCATTAAATTGACAATGATTGCTTGTTCATTAGGCATTGTTTTACACACTATGATATGGCCTTTTGTTCTTAGTATAACAGCCCAACATTACATACTTGGCACCACCTTATTTCTTAAGTTGTTAATGCGATAATGCCTTTGTATTTCTATCATATATTTGTAGCCTTTCAGCAACAGCTTGATATGTCGAGCACATTTTCAACTGTAGTTTACCATGTACATGGCAAGTTAGGGACAAGCTTAACCTGGACTAGTACTTTGTCTTCTTATTTTCTCTTTACATGTGCACAACATCAAGGGTTATGGTTTGTTCCTATCTATAACTTATAAGTGATCAAGGGTCACAATTTGCGCTTAGTGATACATATGATCTTACATGATTGGGTGTTTCCCCAACGAATCCTTCCTGTAGGCGGAAGTTAGGATTCTCATGTGTGTTGTCATCGAGAGCTCTTGTTTGTATTAACAAAAAGAGTATACTTGTGCCTCCCTTATTAAGATTATATGTATCTTCCTATTTCAATTACTTTCCTGATTCTTCGTTTTGAATAGTGATATTTCTTGGTAATGATCCTAGCATTTTCAACATAAATGTGGTGTTCAGACTAAGTGTGAATGTTTGCAAAGAGCCGATTTCACTCTTGTTTCATGTAAAATGTTCATGTGTTCTTTGACCCCAACAGGGTCAAACAATGCTGTTTTGTTTGAAAATTCTTAAATCTGTTTAGTGCTTGAATTAGTGTAGTGAGTTGTAGGGAATATAAACAGAACTTACAGCAGTGAAATACGAATGAAAAACAGTCATGAACAGTAAACATGAACAAGAACAACTTTGACACAAACTTTTGACTTGTAAACCCTATTTATGGGGAAAACCAGCTGGAAGTGGCAGCAGGTCAGCTTCCCTTTCTTCTTCTAACCAAAAAACTAGTTTACAAAGAGTTCAATGGAACTAGTACAATAATATTTTTTGTTCACTCAGACTACTCTCTGCACCTTCTTCCTCACATACAACCTACTGAAACCACTAATTTTGACTCACTCTCTCTTGCTTGATTTTGGATTCATGCTTTTTATTTATCATATGCTAGGATTGCCCTTTTGTGCACTAAAGTACTCCAAAAAAATTCATAATTGAAAATACATTGTCGTTCTTTTGCCGCATGCAGAATATCTACATTAGACGGAAACGGCACTGGCAGTTTCATCAGATTACAAGTTATACTATGTTTTGAGCCCTGTTCTTGACTGATTGTAAATGATTTTTGGTTGGTTGATGAAGGGTTGATGTTCTTGATCCTTATAGATCCTCTCTCTCTTCTGGAAGGATTTTGGGCCCACAAAAGCTTAGTGGTTGAGGAGATGTGGGAAAAGTTCTTCCACTTTTTCCTTGAGGTACCATTCCACTTGTCTTTCTGTCTTCCCCTTGATGTAAACCTGTCAAGACTCCTGAGGCCCCTTCTAGTCTCTCTCATATCTTTTTGCAGCACCATATCCTCCTCTCCTTGTGTATCCATGTCAATCTTCTATAGAGGATGTCAATTGTCCTTCAACTTCTTCATCCAACATGGATGGCTCATATAGATGCAAGTTCTCACAATTTACTAGCGAGTACATCTTGAAAGCAGTTTCTCCAACCTGCTCTAGTATGGTGAAGGTACATACATTAGATGCTTAAGCTTATTAGCTTGCCATCGAAGCCTCTCTTTGCTCAAATATATAGCCACAACTTGTCTCACTTTGAGTGTGTGCTTTTTTCAGTGTCGATCATGCCCAGCGTTGTACTTGGCTTGGGACATTTCGAAATGTTCTCACTTTGAGATGGATTTGTTTTATTCTCTCAATGAATCTTGCTGCCCTTGTCACCTCTGAATGTAGTTCATTTTATCTTCTTTGTTGTCTCATTATAAAATAAAGTGGGTTAGTAAGCAGATAACCCAAGCATGCTTCAAAAGGTGATTTACTAGTGGATGCATGTACCACCCAATCGTATGAGTGTTGCATATCCCAAATACTTGGATGCTTTGTTGTTATAGCCCCCAATCAACTATACTAAGGTCCTATTAACAACATCCATTTGCCCATGGGTTTAAGAATTAAAGTTGTATTATTTTGGAGCTTGGTATCCATCTTTCTCCACAAGGTGGTCCAAAACTTCCCAAAAGATTTGGAATCTGTCTTATACGCTGGACTTAAACAAAACAAAGTGCAACCAAACATTAGAAAAGAACAATTCACCTACTTTGTGCCCTTTTACTGTCTTCTTACATGGAATCAAAACACACATTTTGCGGAAACTATTCACAACACCATATAAATAAACATGTCTATGTTTAGACATTGGCAGAACCCCCTTTAAAATCCATAGAAATACTTTCCTATGGTCTAGTAGGCATGTAGAAACATGCACAAGCTTTCTTTTCTAACCTTAGGTTTACATGTGCAGTAGGATTCACATTTTCTAGTGATTTTTTCTACTACATTGTGCATTTTGGGTCAATACACATACTTTCACGAATCGGCCACAGTTTTGCCAAACACCAAAATGCCCTGCCACTTTTGAACCCTCATTAATGGAAGTGATTTCTCTATTTGCACACATGGTTTGTTCAACTTGTAGAGTAGCCCATACTTGAGGCAGATATCAACATTGTCTTCAACGTCAAACTTTTTGTGTCTTCAACTGCTGGAATGTCTCCTCAAGTATGCATCTCATGCTCATGCTTTCTCATAAGCCTCTTTTGTGAAAGATCCAAGCTATGAAATTGTTGTGGAAGTTGAGACTCGCTTTGAAATTAATGGCTTAGATAACATATTTGCTACAACATTTGTGCTTCCTTTTTTGTACTTGGTTATAAAATGAAATTGTTGAAGAAAACCCATCCACTTGTAGTGTCCTCCCTATTGCAATTTACTTTATGGTTGCAAATAATGAAGAGGTTTGTGGTCAGTATGCACAATAATTTATTTCCCTAGCAAATAATTCTTCCATTTCTTAATTGCTTGAACTAGCATGTACATTTTCTTATCATTAACAAGATAATCTCTTACTGTTGAAGAAAATACTTTGAATGATAACAAACTAGTATACCTCTTTTCAACAAAACTACCCCCATAGCATATTCATTCACATGTCTGATTCCATCTCAAAAGACTGTTGTAAATTAGGAACAGCAAGCACTCGTGCATTAGCGATTTTGCATTTTAAAGAATGCGGAACACTATCATGTCTTTTACTGCAATGAAAACTTTTACCACTTGTTGCAATGGGTATGTAGAAGTGCTGTAATTGTTGAGACCACTGGAATGAACTTCCTCATATATGGCACCCTACAACAAAGCTTCCAGTCTCCATAGCACTCCTAGGTGTGGGCCAACTGGTGATAGCATCAATGTTTGTTGGATCCACTCTTAGTTCTCTTCCATCCACATGTCCTAAGTAAAGTAGTGATTGTCTTGCAAATTGACATTTCTTCATGTTGCATAAAAGTTATTTTTTTCAATACTTGCAACACATGCTTCAAATGAATTGGATGTTCTTCTCATGTATAATTGAAAAACAAAATGTCATCTAGAGACACTATGACATGTATCTATGAAAGGCCTTGATACATCATTCATTACTCTCATAAAAGTAGGCAGTGCATTACATAAAGTAAATTGAAGAACCGACCATTCATACAAATCCTATTTTGTCTTGAAGGCTGTCTTCCACACACCCTCCTGCCTCATGAACTTGACAGTACCCGGATTTGAGATCCACTTTTGTGAAATATTTGGCATGTGAAAGTTGGTCCAACAAGTCATTTATTCATGGGAGCGGATATCTATGTTTAATGGGGATGTTTGTAGTGCTTGAATTAGTGTAGTGAGTTGTTAGGAATATAAACAGAACTTGCATCAATGAAATATGAATGAAAAATGGTAATGAACAAGAAACACGAATAAGAACAACTTGACAAAAACTTGTAACTTGGAAACCAATGTAGGGAAGACCAGTTGTAAGTGGAAATGACATGTCTTCATTTTCTTTTTCTGGCTAAAACAACTTACAAAGAGTTCAATATAAGAATTAAAATAATCTTCCCACTGTTTGCTCACTCAGACTACTCTGTGCATGTTCTTTGCCTCACCTACAACTAACCAAAACCTCTAATTCTGATTATCGCACACTCTTGCATGCATCTGGATTTGTGCATCTTATTTATTATATGTTAGAAGAGTCCTTTTGTGCACCAAAAGGCTCCCAAAAGACTCAAAATTGAAGAGACAATAGCTCTGCATCTACTCTGCTTGTTATGCTTTTGTGTGCAGAACCATCACTGTAAGCAGGACAGAACTGCCATGGGGGTTGCAGAACTGCCACCCTGTTTTAACTGGCAATTTCTTTAGATTACAAGTTATACTCTACTTCTAGCCACTTTTCTGAGTAATTCTGATTGATTCTAGTGGGTTGTTGAAAGAAACGTTTTCAATATTGTCTATAACTCCTCACAATGGGGCCAATTAATGTGTGTCATCTAGAAACCTATCCGACTACGTAGTTTTTAGAGGACATGACTCTAAAAGTCACCTCAAATTGTTTCAAATTTATGGTCATAGTTGAGTTTAGTGCTCGTCTTCTTTTACCTTAATCATATTCATGTGATCATTAGGCTTACAATGTCTTCTATTACCTATACTAATCAACATCCATATGGCACTTCCATATCAAACCTTTACAAAATTGTTTATCATTGAACCTTAGTGGACGAAAGTTCAATTCAACATATGAGTTGCTTTAGTCATCACCACTAACATTGTTGAATTTGTTGCAGATGGTACCTCCCTATTTTGTTGCCGTACCATAACATCCTCTACCAATTCTATATTGTTTGAATACATACAAGAACAATTTAATTGAATTCAATGCGATGTTTGTTTCTAGTAGCATTTGCAATGTACCACCTTTATGGATAAACATGCCTTCACTTGAAGAACCTCCTCCTATGTTTGGGGAGACGAGGTACGCTTCATTATTGTTTTATCCCATTCAAATGCATGTTCCATTAGTTTGTAAAAATATATACAATTCATGATGGAAGTTGAAAAGGAAGTGTCCCTATACCCTTTTTCGATGTCTTTGTAACCAAGAAAATTTTAATGGTACTTCAATAGCAATTAGGTTTATAGAAAAAAAAAACCTACATATATTAATAGCTTAATGCCAATTCCAACCACCACTTTGACCCAAATGTCAATGATCTTAATACCATTTCATCCCTTGTCTTTCCACATTTTTGATGAAGTCCACCTTCAACATGAATTTTTTCTAGTTTTCATAGTTTTCAAAAAATATTCAAACAAAAAGATCAAAAAATCTTTCAATAATATCGTTGAACTATGCATACAATCCACCAAATTATGTAAAAATTTCATCCCCATGACTCTTTCCCTTCATTGAAAGTATTACTAATAAGATCTCTAAATGCTTGCACAAGAAAAACATGAAAACAATTTCCATTCAATAACCTTCAAAATTTCCTCAAACACTTCTTTAATAATATCAACATAGAAGATATTCTTATCCTAGCAAAGCTTTACAATCCCTTATTAGTAGAATAATTTACTGCCTTTGCTAATAACTTTATTAATTTTCATACTTAACAATACAAACCAATTGATGGAGCTTCTAAAGACATGGACGGTGAGGGACCCTCCCTCCTAGAGGAAAAGGGCACTTCTTATGTAACATTAGGGGCCTATCTGCTCTACTAAACAAAGATTGCTAAAAAGGAAGGCCCTTATTTAACTTGACATATTCATGATCCAGAAAACCAAGATAAGATTGAATCGATGATGAAGTGCATAGGTAAGTTTTTATTATTCTAAGCTCAATGCTACACATGGGCTTCTTTGGGGATAATCACAACATGGAACCCCTTGAGGATCCAAGGATCGACAATTTGCCAAAACAACATTGGGTGGTTACAACAATCATAACATTCACTGATGGATTTGTATTTTCACTAGTTAATTTATATACTTCCACTCACTTTTAATAGAAAAAATAGTTCTAGAATGACCCTTCAATGCTCCTTAATCTTTCATTTGAAGGATAGAGTTATACTAGGGTAGATTTCAATAGCATGACGAGGCCCTCTAAAAAGAAAGGTGAAAACATGAGGATGGCTCCTCAAGAAGAATTCTTAAACTTCATAGATTTGACATTGCTTTGGGATCCACTCCCTAGTAGTGGGAAACGCACGTGGACAGATCGATGTAAGGGCACTCGAAAGGCTCATGTGGCATCTTAGAGAAGTTTGACAACTTACGAGTCTCCAATAAATGGATATATTATGACTTCCCCCCAACCTCTTATATCCTTAGCTCTAGTGATTTTGACCACTTCCCCATCTCCTTATCCATCGTGGGGGGTCTTAGTCCTTGGGATAACACCTTCAGCTTTGAATTGATGTGGCTAAAAGAGAAGTTATTTTATTTTTTATTAGAGGCGATGGTGGAAGGAAGCAAAGGACTTTAGAGGATTAAATATGTTCATCTTTGCACCAAAACTAAAGTATGAAAAAACAATTTTGAAAAACAGGATCACGAATAGATTTGTTAACATTTTGAAAGCAAGAAGAAAGTACAAGAATTGTGTTAGGTATACATCAAATCATCTAGGAAGAGGGCTTAAATGATGAACACATGGATAGCAAGAGAAATAAAAATCTTCTCAAGAGTATCTTTACAAGAAAGATATCCTTTGGAGACTATTCAAGGGATATGCCTAGTTGAAAGAAAGTGATCACAACACCAAATTCTTGCACCAAACCACCATCCTTAGAAGAGCTATCAAAATATTGAAAAAAGAGATGAGACGTGGTAAAATCATTGAAAATTATGAAGCCATAAGACAAATGGTGGTTTATTGTTTCTAGTATCTCCCAAGATTTCAAGGCCAAAATAACGAAGGCAAAGAACCTCGCTATTGGAAGCCATTCCTCTCAAAAACATTGCTTGCACCTATAAAAGAAGATATGAGGCCAATGGTCTTTAACATGCAAAAATACAAAGCCCTAGGGCCGGATGGCTTCCCTACGAGTTTCTTTCAAGGTTTCTGGGACATTATCAAAAAGTATTTGGCAGAAACTATAAATGAATCCACAAAAGCTTGAATTGTTTTGAAAGAATTCAATAACACCTTCACTTATTCCTAAGTAGTACTCTAATACTCGTGGAAACTTTAGACCTATTTGCTTGTATAATACAATTTATATAGTCATCTCCAAGGTAATTGTTCATAGAGTAAAGACCATCTTTACTCATCATATCTCATGAGCACGATGGTTTCATCAAAGGTAACTAAATTTTGGACAGGGTTGTCATGGCACATGAACTTCTACTCTCAATCCAAGCAAGAAAAGGAAAATGTATGCTCATAAAACTTGATATTAGCAAAACCTATGATCATGTTGATTGAAATTCTTCTCCAAGTGCTTAAATTTTTTGACCCCAAGTGGTGTGAATGAATTGAAACTTGCATTATGTCATCCACATATTCAGTCCTGGTTACCTATAACATTATAACCATTTGGTGAAAGATCGTGTCAAGATTGAGGAGAAATTGGCTTTGTTTTGGAAAACAAAATCAACACACATCATCATCTGAGTCAATTTAGATTAGAATCCTTCTTGCTCATTGACACCATTTTTTAGCAATAAAATTTAGTGGTGAAGTTGGCATTGTTTGACACAATGTGCATCCAAGTTCTAAAAATAAGTTCATTTTTTCAATTTTCATTTCTAACATTATTTTTGTCAAATCAACAAGAGAGAAGTGTGTCGTTTATTGCATCAATATTTGCGTCAGAATTTGCATAAAAAATATGGAGGGATTTGTTCTATTCGATTTCAGTTTGTGTAGGAATTTTTTGCATCATGATTTGCATAAGGTTATTGAGTTAGATTTGTTTATGATTTGGGTTTGTAGATTTTTTCAATTTTTTTTTCTCATTCCACAAATAATAATTGTATATTGTTTGAAATAATGACTAACATTGCATTGGGTATTAATTTTTAAAGTAAAAATTGAAATTAGGTTAATTACATTATTATTGTAGATGTAATTCGTCTTTGGTATTGGAAATTATTGATGAAGGTAATGATGAGGATGAGAAAGATTATTCTATTAAAAGAATTGCAATTAAAGATAAACAAATTATTTTTAATTAAATAAGACTAAATATTGGTGTGAATATCAAATATTTTTACGTAAAAAGATAATTTTTATGCAGAGAAGTCAAAAATTTCAATTCATCAATTAGTAATGTTATAAAAAACAAAGCATGTTTAAAATTAATTCCAACATACAATAATTGAATGTTAACTAAAAGAATAACAAAATTCAATGAAATATTATAAAGTTTTGCTGATGATCGTTGAAGTATTTAATAGATATCAAATGTACTCACCAAATCAAAGTTTTACAATTGTCACAAATGTTTAACAAGCATTACCATCGTCAATAAAGTACATCAAAGATTCATAGTATCCATCATCAAAGCGTATTAATAATCGCCATTGCTAACATTATTGTTATTGCCATGTTTGTTTTCGTCATCCTCCTTGCAACTAATTACCTACAAAATACACATTATATACTAATAGTTTGGAAATAAAAATTATTAATGGAAACTTATATTATTCAATATAATTGAACTTATTAGATTATATTAGTGGGTTTATAATCGATAAATATTGAAGTAATCCAAGCAATAGAAATAATACATCATAGATATGTGTTGTGTCAGAAGACACATTTGAAGAATAATAATAAAATATAATGAATGAATGGTGGAATAGGTGGAAGGTATTGCTTTTATATATACCTATCAACATATAACAAAAGGGTAGGTTGCATAGATACATTGAAACTCTTTGCTGACAACACTTTTTTGGCATATGGCTTGTTGACACATTAATCTCCCCAAGTGTATACATTCGCATACACTGGGATCAGGGTGGGCCAACCTCTTAACACTTCGTGGGAGATTTGTTTTGGTTTCCCTTCTTATTACCATATTCATTTCACTTTACATCAATAGTTTTCTCTACTTTAGTCTTCTAATCCTTTCTCTGACCCCCATTCTTGTATTGGTTTCTCATAACTAACGTCATTAGCCCAATTGACAACATTCCTTAGCACCCCTGAATTGACCAACATTGTCGGTTGGATTGATTATTGTCGGTTGGATTGATTATTTTCTAATTTCTTTGTATGTCATCAATAAAATTGAGTTTTAAATTTTAGGTATCTGAATTGTATTTATAGATTTCCCTCCATTTATCAATGATATACAACAATTTGCTTTTTTTGCATTCACAATTCTCCTTTAGCAAGAAGAGGATTTATGGTTAAAGGAGCTTAGCCAAATCAAGACAAGATAGGGATAAAGGCCTTAAATATTTCAAGAATAAGAGTTGTGCTAATGAGGTAAGCCAAGTCTTCAGAGTCCCCAAGTGTGGTCTATTTAAGGTTTGTTCTATCTTTCTTGACTTCACCTACAATCATCTCTCATAAAGTGCTAATATTCAAGAGGAGATTAATTCATCGACAAGTTGACTTGATGTAAGTATCCCTAACCACAATCTCTTTCCTTTGTACTTTAGTTGATTTGTAAATGTTGTATGTTTCATGCATGGTTGTGTTGATGCACACACTTGATTGTATTAGGTTCCCACTAGAGGCACAACCGTATTATACTTATCCTTGCTACCAAGGCACACCCAAGGTAGCTTAACATACTCTACACATGTTGAGTTCACTTCCATGAATTTCATACACACCCCATAGAAAGTGAATTATGCAAAAAACTAAAAACTCTAGAGTTAGTTTTATACTATATCATTGAGAGTTAAGTATTTACTACAGATTTTGATCGATACGTAACAATAAATAATTTTTGATTATTTTGGATATCATTTTGTGATTGACTCATGATACATATTGATGCACGAGTTTATATAATCTGATATTCTGTGATATAAGTGTATAAACCAATGTTAATATGATATAACTTCTATAACTTAATGATAATATGGTAGAATTTTTAATATATCTGATTTGATAAGTTTCACAATAGTCTTATGTTTTAACTTTTGAATTTCAATTTATAAGTTTGATGTTTAAGTTTTGATGTCATAGCTTACCATATTTTAAGTGTTATGCATCTTGCATACCCTTGCACAATCACACACATGTACCCAAGTTTTCAGAGGTCACAAAGATAACACATTTATTTTTAATTAAATAAGACTAAATATCGGTGTGAATATCAAACATTTTTATGTAAAAAGATATAATTTTTATGCAGAGAAGTCAAAAATTTCAATTCATCAATTAGTAATGTTATAAAAAACAAAGCATGTTTAAAATCAATTCCAACATGCAATAATTGAATGTTAACTAAAAGAATAACAAAATTCAATGAAGTATTATAAAGTTTTGTTGATGATCATTGTAAGTATTTAATAGGTATCAAATGTACTCGCCAAATCAAAGTTTTACAATTGTTACAAATTTTTAACAAGCATTACCGTCATCAATAAAGTACATCAAAGTGTCATCATATTCATTATCAAAGAGTATTAATAATCGCCATTGCTAACATTGTTGTTATTGCCATGTTTGTTTTCGTCATCCTCCTATTCACAACTAATTACCTACAAAATACACATCAGATATCAATATTTTGGAAATAAAAATTATTAATGGAAACTTATATTATTCAATATAATTGAACTTATTAGATTATATTAGTGGGTTTATAATCGATAAATATTGAAGTAGTCCAAGTAATAAATATAATACATCATAGATATGTGTTGTGTCAGAAGACACATTCGAAGAATAATAATAAAATATAATGAATGAATGGTGGAATAGGTGGAAGGTATTGCTTTTATATATACCTATCAACATATAACAAAAGGGTAGGTTGCATATATACATTGAAACTCTTTATTGACATTTTTTTTGCCTATGGCTTGTTGACACATTAATCTCCTCAAGTGTATACATTCGCATACACTGGGATCGGGGTGGGCCAACCTGTTAACACTTCGTGAGAGATTTGTTTTGGGTTTCCCTTCTTATTACCACCTTCATTTCACTTTTACATCAATAGTTTTCTCTACTTTAGTCTTCTAATCCTTTCTCTGACCCCCATTCTTGTATTCGCTGCTCGTAACTAACGTCATTGGCCCAATTGACAACGTTCCTTAGCACCCTTGAATTGACCAACATTGTCAGCTGGATTGATTATTTTCTAATTTCTTTGTATGCCATCAATAAAATTGAGTTTTAAATTTTAGTTATTTGAATAGTATTTATAGATTTCCCTCCGTTTATCAATGATATACAACAATTTGCTTTGCACTCACAATTCCCCCTTAACAAGAAGAGGATTTATGGTTAAAGGAGCTTAGCCAAATCAAGACAAGTTAGGAATAAAGGCCTTAAATATTTCAAGAATAAGAGTTGTGCTAATGAGGTAAGCCAAGTCTCTAGAGTCCCCAAGTGTGGTCTATTTAAGGTTTGTTCTATCTTTCTTGACTTTACCTACAACCATCTCTCATAAAGTGCTAAAATTCAAGAGGAGATTAATTCATTGACAAGTTGACTTGATGTAAGTATCCCTAATCACGATCTCTTTCCTTTGTACTTTAGTTGATTTGTAAATGTTGTATGTTTCATGCATGGTTGTGTCGATGCACACACTTGACTGTATTAGGTTCCCACTAGAGGCAAAACTGTATTATACTCATCCTTACACCCAAGGCACACCCAAGGTAGCTTAACATACTCTACATATGTTGAGTTCTTCCATGAATTTTATACGCACCCCATAAAAAGTGAATTATGCAAAAAAATAAAAACTTTAGAGTTAATTTTATACTGTATCATTGAGAGTTAAATATTTACTATAGATTTTGATCGATATGTAATAATAAATCATTTTTGATCATTTTGGATATCGTTTTGTGATTGACTCATGATACATATTGATGCACGAGTTTATATAATATAAGTGTACAAACCAATGTTAATATGATATAAATTCTATAACTTAATGATAATATGGTAGAATTTTTAATACATTTGATTTGATAAGTTCACAATAGTCTTATGTTTTAACTTTTGAATTTCAATTTATAAGTTTGATGTTTAAGTTTTGATGTCATAGCGCACCATATTTTAAGTATTATGTATCTTGTATACCCTTGCACAATCACACACATGTACCCAAGTTTTGGGAGGTCACTGTTGTCACTTGGATTTGCACCTTTTGAGGAGATGACAAAGCTCTCCTCATCTAAGTGACACAATGGAATCACTTCTAAGCTTTTGGGCAGCCTAAGGAATGATGTGAGTTTCTAGACAGCGCTAGCTCCCTTGATGTACCACTTAGGATTGCAACTACTACTAACTTTGGGGGGTGAAAAGAGAGAGAGATAACTGAAAGTAAACTAATCTAAGAGAGGTGATACACCAAATAGATTGATGACATCCAACCATATGCATATTACACTTGAAGTCAAAGGACAAACTAAATATACACTCTCCAATCTATGTCTTCTTGCATCAATGTTACATTGTGGGGTTATGGATGAATGTGCAAAGCTAGGAGGATTAGACAAGAAGCCTTGAATGGCACTAATGAAGAGACTAACTCACTTAAACTTTGACATTTTTTGGAACACATCACATGCCCTGCAAGAAGAAGTTGCAAATAGGTGAGAGAATGTGACAACTTGCTAAGGAATCCATTGTCTTCACTAAGCAAATTCAACATTCAGGTAAAGCAAAATATGAATAGTCATGGAAGAAGTAAAACTTAGTCATTTTATTGATCAAAAGGTATAGAAATGAACAGGGCTTCACCATATTCAGGTGGAGCATCCCATACAGTGCCAAAATGACTAGTTCTTATAGAACTTGAGAGAGAGAGAAGAAGAGAGAAGTCTAAGGGTCACAAAGACACTTGTCAAGCTAATCCAAGGAGTTACTTGTGCATGTGAAGAGGATACAAGATGAACCATGCAAGGTCAAGAGATACAAGTGTCAATTCAAGGCATAAACTTCATGAAAAGTGGCATAAAACTCTCTATTTTGCATAGAAAAACTGCCTTCATGATTGCCTCTGTTTGAACGTCCCATAACTCATCAAGACCAAGTATGATGATTGGAATGCAGGGTAGGGACATCAAACATGCCTCTTCATGCATTGGTTGCATGCATGGTCTTCTGGAATCAACTGAAAAGGAGCCATCATCATCTGTAGTCCAAAAAAGAACTCCTTTCATGCACCCTACACATTTGGCCTCCAAAATGCCTTCAGTTTCTCATGCAAATTTGTGAGAGGAAGTGAATGACATTTGTCAAGAACCTTCATGGCCCTAGAAGTATCCGGGACACCTTAAAACAAGCTTACTTGAAGTTTTCCATTTTCTTCACTAGTTTGTCCAATATGCCGGTTTTGACTAGTTGAGTTGAAACACCAGGTTGGGGTACTTAGAAGTTGATTTAGGGCATGAAATGAATATGGGGAGTTAGCTTAAGTCTTAAGTTCTCACCCAAAGTTGGTTTCATCTCTTGACTCCTTTTAGAACCTGCAAAACACAAAAAATGCTAAAAAAGAGTATTTTGCATCCCATCCGTACAAGTCCGTATATCTAGTTGGCATGTGAAGTAGATTGAGGGAGTTCTTTCCAAGTTTCAATAGGTATTCTGGTACAACTAGCTCATTAGATTGCATCTCCAACTCCATTTGCACAAACTGGTTCTTTTAAGGGTTTTGCAATTGTTTTAGGCTTGTTTTTGGTCTTAAGGTTGATTCATAAAGATCTGACGTTAAATATTCAAACTAATTCCATAAATGAGAGCCTAAGGACCCCTGATGACTCTTCCAAAGTTCCTAGATTCCCATGCAAAGCCTTTAAGAAGATCTAAGCATTTCATCTTGGCCTATTGAGCTTGTTCTTCCATTTTGCATAGGTCTGAGTTAGTTTCTGAGCCAAGAATGATTTATTTGCCTTCAACTAGCTTGAAAACTTCTAAAATGACTCCATTATCATGCTCCAATAGGTTGGAGTGCACATCCCAATCCAAAAATGAAGCTGACTCTCTTTAAGATGCTAGGCCTAGACCTTGTTTTATAGGTCTGCCTGTAACTTTTGGTGTTTGGATCTCTCCATTTGATTTCCTTGCATTTGAATATCTTGAACACATCTGAATTGGTCCCACAAACATCTTTCCATAGGTTATAAATCATATGAAAGGCTAGAAAAGTGGTTGACACCTCATTTGGATTTAGGCCTAAAACTTGCCCAATAGGCCTGCCTGCAAGTTTGAGGGCATGGAGGACCCTGTTTGATTTCCTGCCTTTGTGAGGTGTTATTCATGTTTGTAAAAGTGTTTTATATCTTTCCAAACCTTCTTCGATGATCTTTATAGCTTCTGGTCACTCCTTTTCATCCCTACTCTTCCAACTTTGCAGGGTTGCATGAGTGGAAGTACCCCCTGTCTGAAACAAAATAGGGGTACTTCCCTTGTTTGTCTCAGATAAAAAGCACTTGTGTGGGCTTCCTCAAGTGGCCATGATTCCCTTCACAAAAAAATAGCTCTTGATTGCCTGACTAGACCCTCCAAAGGTATGTAAAACCTAAAAGAACTGTGAAGAAAGTCACTATGTGCAAGGTTTACCAATTTGACTGCGCAATGTTTGCTTAGAACCTTTCACTTGTTCAAAATTCTCTTAAGAGAGTGTCATTATACCATTTTGATATGGTAAAAGGGTTTTCATATGTTTTTCACATCATTTCCTTTCTTCATTTGCCCCTCTATACACCTTGCATACCCTGGAGTAAGCTTCATGTTTGACTGAGTTTTATGTTGATACCATACCTTTAGGTAGAGTTAGCTTGTTTGGGCTTGAAGGAAGTGTTTATAGGTTTTCCTATAATCCCATAAGATCACTTGATGCTTGTTAGATCCCTTCATCTTGAAGCTAGTCTAAACATCCCTTGAATCACCCGTCTTAGCTTATTGTCTAACTATGTGTGCTTTTCCATGGAGTTAGAATCTTGTAGACCTGTTTCTCACATCCCAAAAGTTTGTAAAGGTTGTAATTACTATGAGGAAAGTATTCATAAACTTGTTTCATCACTTTAATTTCCTTGCTTTGCACACACCTTGCCAATGGTGACTGTGTGTCCAAACATGATGGTGTTTCTTGTTGAAACTGCCCTTGCTGTAGGTGTTCATGGCCTAGATGGACCTTGGTTATGATGTTTAGATCCTCCCTTGAAGCCCTTTGAGGTCACAAAGAGAATGATCATCTTTTCACACACCTTGGATGCCCTTTAAACATCACCAAGCATCAACATAGCTCACTGTTTGCCTGCCTAGCTGTAGGTGAGCATTTGGGGTTGTTGTACACACTGATAGGTGTGTAGAGGGGCTAAACACAATATTCAAAACTCTTTAGATGATCTTTGTATCATGAAACATTTTTTCAACCACCTAGGACCATCCCAATGTGAAGACATGACCCGACACTACCAACCTGGATGAAAAGTGCTTCTTTTGGGCTCAGACCTATAGGTGTTAACTGCTTGGGTTCAGTGTTTTCTTAGGCATGTTTGAGGTCTCAAACAATGCATTTTCCCTCACTATCTGACCTTCAAACTTGGCATGGGTATAGTCTGTACTAGAGGCAAGAAGGTTATCCAATCTAGATGCTTTGGAACCCTATGTAAACATGTAATGGGATATACACAAAACCTATTGGATCTCTATTTTGTCAATTCAACGACAAAAGGCCTAAACACAGTCTTCATCTTTTCAACATGATTTGATACTAAACTTGCCATCTTGATACCTTATATGGATTGTCAAAGCCTTTTCATCATACAAGGTTTTTCAAAAGTGTCAAGTTGTATCCATCTCCTCAAGTAGGCTTTTGGTACCCTGCTCAGCCATCTGTAGGTGGATATTTTGGTGCATAGGCGGTGAACTCGGCATGAACAAGATGAAACCTTCTACGAATGTGAACTTTGTATGCTTCCCTTAGGCATGTCAATGCATCTTTGGCAATGCTAAACAGTTGGGGTACATGTCCACCTCTCCACACCTCATCATGATGTCATTAGGGGCATGCAGGTGAATGTTTTGGGCAAATTAGGCAGACAAAGCATGAAATGTGGTAAAATGTGAGGTTGAATAGCTTCACAATTGCTCAAAATGCATTCTCATTATTCAAATACGTGAAATTCATCAAGAAACACCTTGGAACCAACTTCAAAACACCTTTTCCAACTTGAAAACACTTGCATACATGTGAAAAGAGTAGACAGATGCATCAGATGACTGCGTTGGCATGGAATATGAGCATATGGTCAAACTTACACCTCCCCAACCATACGAAATAACTTCATTCAACTCCTAAAGTCTTGGATAAGCCAATACACCTCTATTACCACTTCATAGATAGGATGGACAAGCTTATGCATGGGACTGCAACTGAAAATGTGCAAAGAGTTGACAATGGAGGGAAACAAGCTTGGGAGCAAACCAAGAGGTAACATGGTGAAACCCAAACATGAAAGGAGGTGGTCACATGACCCAGAGGCTTATGGAACACTCTTTTCCAGTTAAATGAGACACCTACATGAGAGAGACACTTAGCAAACAGAAGCACTCCAACTAAAATTGCACATGGTGACACCTTCTTGCATCATAGACCAATTTGTTCATCCAAACCTCATGAATCGTGAAAACAAGAATTAAGACCATTTGAGAAGGAATCCAACATCCTTTAGAGTGAATATTATCAACTGGTTCATACGAATTTGGCCAAAATGAAGCAAAACCTATAGGGTGCACAAAACAACTAGCAAAAAAACATAGTCAACTTGTTAGCGATGGTTCATAAATCACAGTTGATCAATATTCAAAATCTATATATGAAAATTAAGGTCTCTTAGTTTACTATCATCTCCCAAAAGCATTTGTCTTGAAACTACTTGTACTGTTCGTATCGAGAAAAAGCCTAAGTGTCACTTCAATTTGTCTAGAAAAACAAGAAAGGTGCAAAACGGTTTGACATCAAAATGGCACTTTCAGATCAAACCAAGCATATATATGAGTATTTGGAAGGTGAAGAGGCCCACAAGATCTTTCCCCATGTGGCACACTTCCTTATGTGCCATACAAGTGCCATTTCCTCCCTTTTTCAGTTGGTTTATGTAATTTCAGTTAGACAACCTGCAATATTCCAAGTTAACTAACATCTATGACATCTTAACTGACTTCCTGAACATTTAACATGAAAAGAGGACACTTATTCACTTTGGGAACCATGCCACTTGCATTTATGACCCTTAAAAGCACATTTAATGACTCAAAATGATAAATAAACTCATGAGACCATGACTTAGGCTAAAAAAGGACTAGATAACATTAAATAAACTTTAATATAGCCTATGACACTCATATTACACCCCCTATAGACCTATAAATTCAGGTTTTTACCTATAGGTGCCCCAATTTGACTTAAAAGTCAAATTTGGTCAACAGTCACATTGAGTGTTATGTACTTGTACCTTGTGTACCCTCACACCTACACACTCATGTAACATTGGTTTAATGTATTTGAAATAATAGTGCATGTTAAAAATGCTATTTATTTTATTGTTATCTTTATATTACTATTATCATACCTTTTTCTTTAATCGCTAGTGACACCCTAACTTTTGGTTTACCATCTAGTGACACTATAGCTATTGCTTTATTGTCTAATGAAACCCCAGATATAATAAGGTACTCCACTCTATTTCTCTAAATAGTGATTGTATATGTAGGTTCCTCTTGTAGACCCATTACAAACGATACTTACCTACAACCTCGAACCACTTTTGGGACCAATATTCTTATGTCTTGGACTTCTAATGGTCTTCTACCTTTTAACTATTTAGAGACTTGTCGTATTGTAGATGTCTATTTTAGACCCAATGCATTTGATGAACTCGATGTGAATCTTCCCCACCTTTGATTGGGGTATCGTCATGCTTTTTTATTTTTTTTAACTTTAATTCCTTTTCCAATCAAATTGTCAAGCATTCTTTACTTTCCAAATCTCTCCTCATTTAGATTCCCTGATGGTTTTCTACCATTATGACAATGGAATGTCTCCATGGTACCCATTAAGACACTGCCCAATGGTCCCCCTTCTCCCAAGCACAATCTCGTCTTAAAGTAGATTGAATTATGGTGTCTCCTAATACCAAGAAGGTGTTAATCCCTTCTCCTAAGATCAACACTAGATCCAAAACAAATAAAAAAATCACTCTGCAAGAGGATAGTGACCAAGAACGAGAAAAAATGCTGATTTTACTCCTAAAATATCACAATTCCTAAGTAAAAATCGACACTATGTGAGATTTTTTTTTTTTTGGAATCCAACTCCTCATGAGTTCTTGGCGTAACACTCATTCCACCAGTAAAGCAACTAACCTTTTATCAATCTCAATAGCAAGTCATGCCAACAACATGATTTCCTCTACATCTTCTGAACCACAATCCCCTAAATTTCCACAACCATAGTCGGTGCTATACTTAACACTAAATCTCCAAGCAACATTCATACCAATCCCAGTGCTTAACTAAATCAACCTCTTCATTTAGATCATACTCAAATGTTCATCTAAGTATTGGACCAAATGGCCTAAATTCAATCTTCAAACACCAACCAAATTGTGCAAATGCAAACTTAACTTATGCAAATGCCAAATTGAACTCAACAAATCCCTTCCCTCCCCCTAATGGATGTAAATGGAAGCACCTATCCCACAACAACTATTCAAAATAATATGCTTAAAAAATTACAAAATGAACCCTTAGCCCATTATATAGCAGTGATGGTCTTGGAGGAATCACCCCAATTATCTCATATGGTGGGTCCCCTGATCCTACCTTACAACTTAAAGTTTTCATAAATTTTTACAAAGATTGGGTCAAGATAGATACCTATGAAACTACTAAGCTTATATCAAAGACCCTAAATGGGATTGCTTTAGAATGGTACAATCAACTTAAGCACCATTCCATTTTCAAACTAGAAGGCTTAGTGAACACCCTTGTGCAATAATTTCAATACCATGACTTGCCCGGAGATAACTTATTCAATTTTGTCAGCAATGGAAGTCTATTAGCTTATAAAACAAACCATAACATGAATGGATAAATTCTCTTCACACTATTCACAACTATCTTAGAACCTAATTTACAATACAAAGTCTGATCCTTCAGTCTTAAGACCTTGAAGGAAGCCTTTGACCAAGCTAAAAGCTAGGACCATCTCATGCGACAATTTGAGAATCTTTAACCTCAAAAACAAGGCATTAGAATTCCTGTGAGGAAAAAAATAAGCATGTCATCGATGATGGTGTATCTGATACTTTTAACCATAGCTTTGATTCTAAAAGAGCAATCAATATTATCATGTCTAATGGCCCTCCAAATATGGCTCTTTCCCAATGAATCATGGGAAATCAATTTCACCCCAATTCTCAACCAAGAGAATCAAATCATTAACCTCTAAATATAGAGGAAACCAAGTGTAAATTGCCTAAGCTTCGACATCAAGAATTCAACCTAATAAGTTGGTCCCTCAATTGTTCAATCCTAAAAATTATTATTGGTGGCACGTAAACTAGGGCCACTCCCATGATAATTTTCATAACCTTAGTTTCCTAACACATTCCTTCCTACAATAAAATAGTTTGATCATGAAGGAATGATTCAAGAAAGATATTAAGAGTTTCTCAATGCCAATAAATATTCTAATACACAAAACAAGTGCAAAACTATACACCAAGCCAACACGCATTTAGGTATATAAACCAATCCATTTTGGGATTATTCAAAGAGAAAAACCAAATCTCCTCCCCAATGCAAACAATCTATAAATTATTAAAAGCCTACCAATCCTAGCCACACAAGTAATGTAATTGAAACAACAATAAACCCTAATCCCTAAACCAATGAAGAAAGAATAATGTAAATGCAAGGTATAAAACATATCATTGCATTTGTTGAATTCGATTATCAAACCTTAAATTGACCAACAAACATTCATAAATCTATATGACTATCCAAGCGAATCTAGTATCCCAAACAATTCTTGAAAACATCATAGAAAATCCAAAATTTTAAAATTTGCAAATATAGAACGTCGTTGGCCAATATGATGATGTATAAAAAGGAGAAAACCCTTCACAAATGCCATTAACGAGGCCGAAAAACCCATTTTTAGTGACTCCTAAGATTAAATTAAAGATTATTATGACTACCCATCCCATGGTACAACCAAAATTAGAGCAATGTAGATTTGACGAATGGGACCCCATTGTAGAGCTCTCTAGTTTATATAGTAAGATTATGTTCATTGAGTTAATGCAAACATATTCCAAACACCACAATTTACTTATCCAACTATTATTTGACATGAACATCCCCTAGGCACCACCAGTTGTTCAAAAAGCCTCCTTATAATGCAATAATGTGAAGAGTTGTCAATATAAATTGTAATGTCCATAAAATCCCCATAAGAAACCAAGGTAAAACATGTTTTTTTTTGGAAACAAGAAACACAAGAAAGAAGTTAAATTCCCAATAAAGGGTTCTTGTGAGCATTCCTTCAGTTACGTGGGTTTAACTCTCAACCACAAGCCAAAAAGGGTCCACATCAGATTCAAATAACAAGTCCTAGACACACGAGTGTTATAAACATTCACACACTTTAGGAAGAGGTTATAGATAAAGTGTTAAGGGGGTGTTTTCATTTATAAAGTTATTTTACCAGGGTGTCACTTAAGTGACATCCCTTACATGTGATCCATTAAAGAAAAAAATAATGTTTTAAAAAGGTCCTTCCCTTTATAGTCCTTAATGTGTCATGTCTAAAAAATTAGGGGATCGACATGACTTAGTGGATATCAGTAGACACCTAATTTTGGAACAAATCTTGTAATTGCAATGTTATTATTTTATTTTCGTGTATATCGATTTTTATTTTAGATTAGGCCCTTGTTGACATTTTCTTGTGTTTTTTTCTCTTTATTCTTCAATGTGTTGCAATGTGCTCTTCCCATTATTTTAATTTTCTCTCTCCTCTATTTTTTTGTGTCTTGGGATCCATGTGATTCTTCCTCTAATCTATGATTTATCTTTTTACATAATAAAAAAAAATATGATATTGGTCTAAACTATATTGGAATTCTTTGATATTGGTCGGTGTGCTCATTGGGCCCTTTTGGCACTTGGTTCTACTTTACCATTGCTTGGCCCTTGTTTTGTTGTCTTTTATATCTTCTCTCTACGTTGACTTGCATGGAAATGTCCCTAATTTGAATTCATGTGTGTGTGTGTGTGTGTGCATGCATGCGCGTGTGTAGGTACCTTAAGAAACTTCATAAGAGGTAATCAAGATATATGTGATCATATATACAAATTTGCCTTAAGGAATTTCATGAGAGACAATCAAGAGATATGTGATCATATATTTACAAAGATACCTTGAGGAATTTCATAAGAGACAATCAAGAGATATATTATTCACACCCTATTGCAATTACAACGAAGACATCTAGATATCACATCTATTTATTTATTTTTAATAACTGAAGAATTATTGTTACATACTTGTACCAAAAGATGAATTAGTGAAACCACATATAAATATCACTCTAGTTTCATCTTGCACCTCATATCATAGGGATAAGGGATGGCATTATCATATACATAGATATGATTGTTAACATGCATGAGTGTTTATTTTCATCTTGTTAGAAAGTAAGGGGTCGACTGAGGCAGGGCCCTAATAACAAAATACAAATTTGTATGTTCGTTCTAGGTCTCCTTGGCACATATTAAGGATTGAGAAATTGATAAATAATTCAATTTGTCTCACAGAACTATTTTCAATTTTGGAAAACAGTTTTGACAGATAGTTGCTAACGAATAAGTTCACAAAGTTTCAGATCACGCAGACACATGCAACCATTATTAGAGAACAATTACCCTCGTCAGGACATATTGTCACTATTGGGACAATTCAATATTGGTTTGTCAATACCAAAGGGTTCCAATATTGGGTGCGTCAACAAAGCTTAGTCATCTTTTTGAATTATCTTCTGAACTTTCCCAGAGCAAGTTTTTGATTATTTACAGTGACTGTTAGGATACTGGTGAGTTTGAAATCAGTTATGTGCCCATAAACCCCTTGTCAATTATCAATCATTCTAGGTACTTTCATTCTATACTACTTTTAACACATAATAAATTCTTTATTTACCATATTTAGATCAGATTTACCTTATGTTTATTTTAATAGATTAATGTAATTTTACTCCATGTAATATCCCTTTTGCGCTATTTCATCAAAAACATTTTGGTGAACCCAATCCTTTTGACCACCCAACATTTGGGTTTCATTTTCCTCAACCTTATAGGGAATGATATACCTATACAAGTTTTAATTTTTAGGGCTTCCTTCTATTCTTTGCCTCTTAGGGTGTATTATTGTTTGCTTATTGGGTTGTGCATTTGCTTAGAATACTTCTTTATTTATATTATCAAAATGGATTCATGCAATGGAAATGATGCATTTATTTGAAATAAATTATGCGTGCTTGTAATTGTAATTTTTATTCAGATGAAAAGCATGATGATGAAATTATTTAAAATCTTAAGAATTATAAAAGTTATAAAAAAATCATCTTATTTTGTTAAAGTTATGAAAATGATGAAAGAAGTAATTAGTGTAAATAATCTTTGCATTTTAGATGATGTTCTTATCCATTGAAGTGATGGTTCTCCTTCCTCTTCTAACTCTATGCCTCCTAATACTCATGTTTTTAACCAATAAGAAAACATGCCCCTTGAATGATCCCCTTTATAGTTTAGTTTTACCAACCCATGAGATAGTCACTATGATACATGTGATGGGTGAATTACAAAGACAAGTTCATGCTTTATCTCTTATTTCTATTGTATCACATGCCAGGGCTGCTTCTAATGTTATAATATGAAATCCTATATCTTTTAAGGTTGTCAACACTCCTTTGGCACATGGTTATGTCATGCCCAATCTTTTTTAGTTCAAAGACATGAAGATCCTTACGTACACCTTAAAAACTTGTGTGCTTCTAATGAGGACTATGCTCATCGTGTTACATTATTACTCAATATATTTCTTAGAAGCTTGATTGGTGATGATTTAGATTGGTTTCATGCTTTACTTAATGGATCCAAGCATTATTTCCTTATGTTAGAAGAGGCTTCCTTATCAAGATTTATGACTAATAGAGCTTACGTGCTAAATTTTAGCATATCCCATCACCCCAACAACGTTAAATGAGAACATTCATGATTATATTCTTAAATTCAAAGGTAGCATGCATTAGTTATTTTATCAACCATCGTATTTAGAAAAACTAATACATTTTTAGTTAAAGTCTCTTGCCTCTTCTCAAATATAAAGAGATTTTTAGTGCTTACCATCTTTTAGTCATCTTTGTTATCAGGTCACAACACTTGAGAATGAGATTTTACAATCACAAGTAATTACATATGAGACTAATGTTTCACATTCTTCTGCTATCCAAACTATTGAAATCTCAACACTAGCTATGTACAAATCAAGAAAAATCCTAAGCCATTGGTTAAAAGTAGATGGACACGTACAAATAGAGAGACTTACACCTTCCTTTTATGGATCTCAACAATTTCAAAGGCTTAATGATAGTCAAAGTAAAATGTTGTAAAAGTTACTTGATAAGAATAAATTATCTTATTGTCTATTAGGTGATGTGATATGACTTCTCTACCAAAAACATATGATTCAAAAACGTGCTATAATTATCATAAAATCAAAAGTTATACAACAGATAAATGCCTTTCCTTAAAACATAAGATTCAAGATATTATTGATAGCAGTGAAATTGAAATTTACATACCTATTAATATACCACAAGTTGTAAGTCCTTCTAAGGTAGACCAACTAATACATCAAGATGTTTCACCCACAGTTCCTAAGGAAGCTACATGGACATATCAATCTTATTCAAAACCATTAGTCATTTGTGCTCTTATAGAAGAAAAACAAAGAAATGGAATCATGATAGATGATAGAACTGAAAATAACATTTGCACAATCAATTTATTTAAAATTTTTGTACATGGTTCAAATGATTTAACTCAAGTATCAATATCTATTCTTGAATTTATTGCAAAAACATTTGGGTTATATTACATTACTCATAACAACTGGTCCTCAAACCATTTATACGTTGTTTTTTGTGATGCCTCCCATGATGCAACATGATGCTATACTTGGAATCCAATGGTTAAAAAATATGAAGGAAACTCTTTCTAGTACAAAT
This sequence comes from Torreya grandis, assembly GCA_037957365.1. Taxonomy (NCBI): domain Eukaryota; kingdom Viridiplantae; phylum Streptophyta; class Pinopsida; order Cupressales; family Taxaceae; genus Torreya; species Torreya grandis. Next base: position 975,961 of record JARHVA010001673.1, read on the forward strand.
AATCATATTACATTCAAATATCAAGGTGATAAAAATACAATTTTATTGGATAGAAGACAACCAATGTAATATTTAAAACATTCCAAGGCATATTGAATTAGATCCCAACAAGAGTTTAAATTGGTACCCAAGCAAAACGTAGCTAAAAATAAAATCCATATGAAGAAGCTTGAAAACACACAATCATCTATTAGTGCATATCTTAAGATATTTGAAATCAATAATACATAACAGTGCATTGGAGACATTATTTAGAAAATGATGATTTATTAAAGACATCTTTTAGTAGTGATAGGAGTAAGAAAAAAATGCCACAACGTATTCTTTATTTTGACACTTCAACACTTATATTATTGGTTAACGGGTTCACATACTTACATTTGTGCCTTTACTTATCGAAAGTTAGTTAGTTAGTCATCATACATTTTATGTCATATAATTTGGTTATTAAATAAAATAAATGATCAATTTAGAAATCGAGACATACATATGCAATTTGTGCAAACAATTCGATATATATATATATATATATATATATCAAATTGTTTGCACAAAAAATAGTCTTGCCAAAATCAAAGTCACATGACTCATACATATCATCTCTCATGAGGAAGAAAGTAATGTCCTCGTCTAGCCTTACTACCCTTAGAAGATATAGATGTTGATGATTGGGCAACATTACTCCTAGATCTATTTCTAGATGAGCTTGCCACTCATTCTCTCTCTCAATATCTCTAACTTGAGTAGGGCGGCCTTATGCTTTACATGTAATCCCACATACTATGTTAATATGGCCTTCCCTAGACCATCTTGTCTAGCTACTAATACCATGGCTCCTAGATTAGGTGCTACAACTCAAATCCACCTCACACCTAAGATCCAAGTCATGCTACCTCGATCTCCAGCGCCTCTTCTGCCTCTAGTAAATATGCTGATTTGGATTGGCTCATGAGGTCAAAAAGATATGAATATACACTAGCCTAGAAATTCTCTCTAATTAACTAGGGACACCCTCAGGTATATTATGTGTTAGTTGTCTGACTACCACCTCGATAAGAACAACCTATCATGTTTTCACTATTAAAACAAAAATGCAAGTTGTTAAAAAACAAATCAAATAAAATACATATTATATTTTTAACAAATGAAAATAAAACATGTCTACCTTTGTCCTCCATTAGCTCATTAATCATGGGATATGTGAGCACTATCACTCTCTCCCTTTTGTCCTCCACATGCTCCATTGGGGACACATACTTCTGCATCATCTCTCCCTTGAAACTATTGCTCTAGGTGGGAGCACAAGTGTAAGACATGCTCCCACTCACCATACAAACCAAACATTGACAACACCCCACATCATCCACACCAGACTCCACTATGGGGGCATCAACGTCATCATCATCTATGTCAATAATCTCATCCTAGGTGTGGACCTCTTTCATGCTCATGCGAGGCATTTGTTGATCACCTCCATATATAGGATGTCAGAGATTTATCTATAACAACCTATAGAGCACAAATGATAATATATTTAGTTAAAAGGAAACTCATTACATAGGCTAATATATAGCCACATAGATAGCCAAACAACTTCCTATAATATAGGAAGCATGAATAACAAATAAACCAAAATAGTCTTCGGGTGAAACAATACTAAAACAAACTAACAATAATGTGCTATATTGAATTAATCACCATTTATTTTAATCTAACACTCTCCCCCTTAATTCAACATAGCTTGAAGTGAATATGAAAGAAATTCTCTAAATGCCTCAAATTTGTCACGTACAAGTGACTTGGTGAAGACATCTGCATGTTGTTATTCTATTAGATAATACTAGAGCTGGATGTTGTGTTATTTTACATGTTTGCATATGAAATGAACTTGCATCTCAATGTGCTTTGTGCATTCATGAAAGACTAGATTGCGAACATGTTTGAGAACACCCTCATTATCATAATACAGGATGGTAGGTGTCTTTTGTGTTACTCCCAATCCTTCTAGTATGTGACATAACCATAATGCTTCACAGAAAGCTCCCCCTGTAGCACAATGTTCTACTTCAATGGAAGATCTAGAAACAAAGTTTTGTTTCTTGCTCCCCTAGGATATAAGACCAGATCACAAAAAAAACAAATATCTAGAAGTGGATTTTATGTCATCAGTGTTTTTTGCATGATTTGAGTCTGAATATCCTATCAAGAATAAATTATCATTCTTATTATACTATAGGTTGAAGTTCATTGTTCCCTTATTATATATCAGTATTCGCTTTGCTGCTTTCTAATGAGACATTTTCGATTGCTGCATGAATCATGAAAGATAACTAAATACAAAGCTAATGTCTGGCCTAATATATGTTAAGTAAATAAGACTCCCAATCAACTGTCGATAGAGAGTTGTATTTACTTATGGTGATGGATATGTATGAGACAATCGAACCCTTATCTCCATAGGTGTAGCAATTGGATTACTATCCATCATCTTGAATTTCTAGAGCATTGTCTTAGCACATTTCATCTGAGACACAAATATGTGGTGTTCCTTTTGCCATACTTCTAATCCAGGACAATAGTGTAGAAACCCGATATATTTCATTGTACTACCGATGATGTCTAGATCATCGGCATACATTATAATGATCACAATCTCTCCCCCTTGTTGTTTGAGGCATAGATTTGGATCATAGGGATTCCTCTAGAATCCACGTTGAATGAGATACTCATTGATTTTTATGTACCAGGTTCTAAGAAATTGTTTGAGACCGTATAGAGATTTGATGAGTTTACATATTTTTCCTTCATTACCAAGAGAAACAAAACCTTCTGGATGTGTCCTATAAACTTCTTCTTGTAGATATCCATTGAGAAAGAAATTTCTTACATCTATTTGGTGGATCCTCCATCCAAATTATGCAGCCAGAGCAAATATCATTCTGATAGTCTTGATATTAGCCATAGTATCAAATGTCTCCTCATAATCTATGCCTCCCTTTTGTGCATATCCCTATTTCACGTAAATTTTACTTTATTTCATAGAACAAAGTTGTAAAACTTAAAAGAAAGGGTGAGGTTAGTATAACCTGGATTTGGTTTGCGCTTCATGATCTAGATGGTTGTAGATACTTCTCTTTGGCTTGGAAGGAATGACCTAAAAATAAGAAAAACACTTAAGAATGGGTTGATTAGTTAGATAGTAAGGTAGATTGCCTAGAAAACTAGATCCAATAAGCATGAGCTTCCTTATAGGTTGTCAATCCACACTTTTAAAGAATCAAATTTTAAAAATGAGAGACAAATTACTTGCATAAACAATAAAAGATACTGAAATCAAACTACACGAAGTGCTTGATAAATGAATAGATAAAATTAACTAATTATAACAATAAATAGATTGATATTAATGCTAAATGAATCAAGTATGGTTAAAAAAATAGGGTGAGACTCTGTGATCAGACAGAGAGGCAGAAAGTGGAATTTGGTTGAGGTGTGATGGGTGAAAATAATTTGTTGTTTATTAATCACATAGTGACTATGGACGGTTAGGGTGACCGTCAACGGTTAGGTTGATCGTTGATGGTTGGCAACTGTTGACGGTCAGGATGACCATCAATGATTAATGTGGGTTCTAGGTTGGGTTAAGAAATTGGCTGATGAGGTTGTAGAATGAGATTCTGAAAGGTGGGTTTGGGCTGGGTTGGTTGCGAAACAAAAAATGAAGTAAACTAGTTATTGAAAATAGATACTTAGCTTATTGATCTGAAGAAGGGTTGAGGTGTGTGGTCGATATATTATTGGAGTCAAGATCAATTTCAATAGAGTAATTGTATTTAGTTGTTGACGGATGAGTAGTGATGCTTCAGATCTCTATCGCACTCATTGATGGTTGGCTGAGAGGATACCTGCAAAAGGAAGCTCTGATTGCAAAAAGCTCTGTCTCTGGATACGAATTAATGATCCATTTCACCTCCTTATCTCTTTTTATAAGAAGGAAGGAGAGGTGAAACAATAGTTCAACAAGGTGTTTAATAGGGTGTCTAATTTTAGCTTTTGCATGCATTAGCTCGCACATGAATTAAATAAGCTAAATATAAAAAAATAAGTTAGAGTTTATTGGAGTTAACTGTTCAGGTGGTTGGAACCTGATCATCGATGGTCAAGCCTAATCGTCAACGGTTAGGGTGACTGTCAATGGTCGAGGGCAAGGTCAAGTTTGGCCAAGGGTGGGTTAGTTAGTTAACTTGACTCAAGTTTGTGGTCGAGACGTTACGAAAGAGTCCCTAAGGGGTCTGAAGATGGTCTAGGGGTTAGTTTAACATCTATAACTATTGTATGTAGTTTTTTAGTGTCTACATTTTCTCTTTTTTTGTTATGCAGTTTGTATCAGTAAGTTGCAAAACAAAAAATGAATTACAGGTCGAAGGTTAGGTTGCCTCGAGTATGGAAGGAGGTACTCCCCCTCAAACTGAGAATCAATGGGGTGAAATAGAATCGGGTGCATATATGATAAGTGGGTAAATTGGTGACAAAGTGGGTGGTAGGTTGGGCACTAAAGTGCAAACACGTACACAAAGTGTGATAGCTAAGATTGTGTAATGACTAGGTTGCTATGGTTAGTAAAAATAAGGTCAATACTATAAGTGACAAGTGGACCACCTGATTGTATGTGATGGTTGGATGACACTTGTAAATGCAAGTCTCCTAGACAAGGTCAACATTTTCGTGGGTATTCAAGGTAGGAAGTGCTCCTATGAAGACATAATTAGTCAGTTAAACGCAAGGTAACATAAGTTCAAAATGCTCAACATGGCAATTTAGTTGGTGTGATCAAAAGGACCAAGACAAGGTCATCGCAAAATATGTGATAGTCAGGCCAAAATGGCTAGTGGGAAGGTTGAAATCATTTTTGGTCAAGGTTGGTAGAGAAGGGAATCTCCAGTGGTGGGTAGTTGGATTAGGTTTGGGTAAAAGATTTTGTTTAAAAAGGTGTGGTTGGGAGGGAAAAATCCTTAAAAATATGACTGTCAACAGTCATGGTTGAGACTCGGGGTTAACCATCGGTGGTCACCCTAACCATCACAGTCATATGTCAACCCTAAAAGGGCAAAGACAAAAGACCGTCTAGGGTTCTATTTTCTCATTGGAGCTATCGACCCTTGACGACCAGTTCTTGGTATTTTGTGAGAAAATGGTGATAGTGTCACTAGTGAGTGATCGAGTGAGTGAGGTGGATTGAGTTGACTGAGCATTGTTAGAGGTTTGACCTAATCAGGATGTAAAGGGGATGAGGGAGAATGAGGGGTCAGGGGGTGGTTCCCAGGGTTTCTCCTCGATGATGATCGAGGAATGAGGTAGGCAATGTTGTTGAATTGATAGTTGAGTTTCATGTAGCAAATGAATGCTGATTTTAATTTGGTTGTTTGTTTATTGTGTGGGTGGGTTTGACCTAGGTCTAGGGCTTGGGCAATTTTTTTTGTGTTTGGAGTTGAAATGGTAGGTTAGATGCAAATTTTCAAGGGTAGGGTAGATAAGGGAGGGTAGAGGTAGGTTTGTTTTAGCTGTTGTGAGGTTTGGTAGGTATATTGGGAGGGTAAGGTTTGGTTTGATCATCGATGGTCACTTTATAGTGATCATCGACAGTCATTTTCGGTCATCACCGATCACTATTGATCATCGAGAGTCGATTATCAACCATCGATGGTCGATACATGATTGTTGATAGGCCATTTTATGGTGACCATCATTGGTTGACTATAGGAATAGTCGATCGTTAGCGGTCGATGGATGTGCTTGAAAGTTTTTAAGAGTGACCATTGATAGATAATAATTAATGGGTAATAGTTGTTGTTAAGGGGTTAGGGTGAGATCAATGGGTTAGGTGAAGGTAACATGTATGGATTAAGAAGGTCAAATGATGGGGTAAAGAAATATGTATAGGTCATGTTAGGTAAATGTTATGAGTTTGATAGTTTAGAATAACAGGTAGGTGCCAGTGGTAGAATTTGTAGTCAAATATGTTAGTGAACTAAAGTTATTTCTATAAAATTTTATAGGCACAAGAGCAGATACAGTTGAGGGATATAATGTCCTAGATACTAGATGAGATTCAGTGTGGGATTACTAATAATGATTAGGAGCACATGGAGGACATGGGCCTTGGAGGCATGAGGTACTACCATCATGTACCTTGGGATGATACAATGTTAGTGACACTCATAGAGAGATGGGATCCTACCACTAACACCATCTTGCTTCCTACAAATGAGCTAACTATCTTGCTTGAGGACATCCATATGATAGTGTAGCTACCATATGGGGTGAGCTGATCTAACACATTGAGAGTGATGAGTGGGATGGGAAGATTGAACTCTTGTATGGAGTGGACCTCAATTTTATGAGGTGGTACTCTAGAGGCTTTCAATACACACCACTGTACTAGAGGGATAGGGATATGAGGTGGCTATTCATGATGATGATATCAGTCACATATTATGTGTTACCAGATTCTAGCAATAGGAGATTCCCTTACTTATTGATGGGGGTTCTTATGGAGATGTGGTTGGGTCACACATTGTTTGTATGGGCACCTATGCTATTAATACAGATTTATCAATAACTACGGGGCTTCTATGCCCACAGGAGATATGGGATCAGTGTCAGGTTTGCTCTCTATTGCTAGGCTTACGAACACATTAGGGTGCTGAGACCTATGGGGCTACCCTAGGAGCATTTTGCGTAGATGGATTATAGGGTTAGATAAATCAAGGGGAGATGTGATTATGTCCTCTCAAGACCAGGAGGAGGATCACATGATATAGATTGGTACAGGGACTAACTGGATGCCTTGGTTATTGGAGACATGATTTGGAGACCATATGTTAGGTTTTTAGAATGGGCACACTATAGGACGCATAATTTGTCTCTTCATGGATACAGATGGATCTATGACCGACGAGATCAGAAGATAGAGCTGATTCTATTTGATAGGGTATGGAAGCAGTTCAGCCTTGTGCAAGGTATACTTGGGGCGTTCTCAAGGTATAGGAGGGAGGATGCAAATTTTCCATTACCCACTCCATAACTAGTGCATGATTTTATTGATTATGAGGAATTACCAATGAGGATAAATATGGATGATGCAGGTGTGATAGATGGCTATCCTACATAATACCAAACACACTATGTCATGGCCAATTTTGGTGGTGATGATGGTGGTCAGTAGGATATGGATGTCAATGTAGGGGGAGACGATCAGTAGGCTCAAATGCAGGGGGTTGATCCAAATGTACAAATAATAAACACTGAGAGGGACCAGACACAAGTGGTCCTAGGCACAACTCAAGTATCTCTGGCAGTGACAGGCATCCTTGGTAGTAGCACAGGGTCAGGTGGCCATTCTGATAGGGGAGAGAGATCATGCTAGGTCTCAAATAGCCTTGGTGATGTAGGATAGAGTTTCTCTTTGATAGATAGGAGGTGGAGTACCAACAACTATGGGACTAACAGGGACTATCTCGATGCAAAGATATGTAGTGATCGCGAAAGAATTGTGGTATTATGCGGCCTTGGTCTTCAAGTGTTTAGTAGATGAGCCCTGATGGGGTGAATATAGGGTTGGGATTGCAGGAGGTGCTAGCATAATGACAGCAAGTTTATGGGCCACATCTGTAGATAGACAAACCGGTATAAGAGGACAGACTGTAGGAGGTGGTGATGCCCCAGGATCATATATTTGTTATGAGACATGATATTTTTGGATGTTCCACATGATTTTGATACTGGCTTGCAAACCGATGTAGCAAGATATATATTTTTTGAGAGACATGTATTTTTGTATACACCATGATGATTATTTATGAGATACAGATGTAATCCTTTTGTTTATGGTTTGTGGTTCATGATTGTGATGTTCATGTTGATTATTGATGATGTCATATTGATTATAGTTATGCTCATGATGATGTTGATGTGGATTCACCTAGCTAGGCATGTGATGATATGTCTCTTGAATTTATGTTCATGATGATGTTTGATATGGATTGATGTGATGGTTATGGATGACTATGATAATCTTGATATGATTATGTGATGCTAATGTGATGTTATTGATTAGGATGATGGTTATGACATTATGATTATGATATTTGATGATGTTTTTAATGAATGTGATCATTTAATTTCTTATTTGAGATGATCATATTTATGATATTGATATGATTATGGTTATGGCTACTTGTTATGCTTAGGTGGACAAGGTTATGATGTGATTATTGTTATAGTTTATGGATTAAGGATCATAGTTATATGGATGTAATAAATGGTAGGGTGTTGATGATGTTATGATGATGTTTAGGATATGGTTATGATTATGGTGTTCATGCTGAAATTTAATAAATATATGCTTCCTCATTTAGAGTTAAACATGTGGTATATATGGTATATGTGATTATGAGGATGTGATGGTGTTAGTTGATTTGTTTATGGAGGTGGTGATTATGCTAATGATGTCTATTTTTGTTTATGATATGATGATATTATGTGATGTGGTTATGATTATGGTCATTTTGTTGAGGTTAAGGTGAAGCACATAAAGTAAATTAAGTAACAAAATTAGATGTGAGAAAGAGAAGACAATCAATAGACAAACGTCTAAGTGAATGTATCGACTAGTATAAAAGAATAAGAAGGCATAATTCTTTTTATTTGGCAAGGACTAAAACAAACTGAATTTGGATCAGCTTAAAGAACAAAAACCCTTTGAATAATTCACATTAGCATTAATTAATTGGTTAAAAAGGTGTCTTGATCACATAATGTCAAGTAGGATCAAAATTCTTTGCTTATTGAGCGTATAAAGAGGAGGGAGAGGAAAAATGGAACCTTCTTGGAAGATTATCTTGCCTCTTCTATAGGTCTCCAAAGAGTCAATATAAAATAAGTCCATATCATATAATATGTAGATTGATCGATGCAAGAAGTCTACTTATGAAAGTTGATTGCAGCTTTCAAATTATATTTGTATGGTCAAACAGGTCTTTTGATCTTTTCTTATTGCTTGGGAAGGTTGGGAATGCTGATCAATATAGAAAGCTTCCAAAAAATTGCTATGCTTTTTAAAAAATGCTTTACTCAGCCATCCTTCAAGGGAGTGGTCTAAGTTTGTGTGCTTTGTTTAAGGCTATTGATATCTATCCTTCAAGGGAGCAGTCTACCTTATATTGAGCAATTTTGACATGTTTGTGCAACTGTCCTTCAAGGGAGTAGTCTGTAAATGACAAGAATGACCCCTGATTTTATTTGATGACTCTTGATTTTGACTATGATTTATTTTCTCTTGATGACATATAATTGCTTATATAGCCTTAGAGGCTAACCTTTAGGAATGCAAGATTAAAAGCATAAGAAGGTTAGTGGTTGGGGGAAGAGAGGTTTAGGTGACAATGACCATGTGAATCCATCTATAAAAGGTTCAAATAGTACCATGAAAATCATGTCATGGGTAGAGTCATGGTACCCATGTTTAAGATTATGCAAAGACTGTAGAAAATAATCACATGATTCAGTTGTAGTTAGTTGCCCTTAAGAGAGGGAGATAAATATGGGTGAAGACAATGGATGAGCTTAAGCTAGACAAAAAGGTGAGTTTGATTATGTTTTCTAACAAAAGAAAGGGCGTAAATACAAAGCATTAAGGGGCTCAAGTTTTGGGTTGCCTTCAAGAGAGGACAACCGATAAGCTTCTGATCTATATTTGTGTGTTATAAAATAAGGACTGAGCCAATTGAAATCAAACTTGCCTCGCTTGCTTTTCTCCATATTGGTGACATGTTGATTTTTATTAAAGATGAGGTTTTTGATATTAAATTCTCACACTTTAAGGTATTTGTTATAAGCACACTTGATTCGTTCTTGATAGACACGAAGGTGGGTAAGTGTGGATAAATGATACTCGTCAAGTAGTTTAAGTTGGACTAAACATTCTTGACGATAACCATTCTCAGAGATGAGATCGTGCATGGATATGTGAAGAGAGGGGATTTGGACTTTGAGAGGCAAGAAAACCAATGCTCCAAACACAAGGGAGAAAGGGTTAACACCAGTAGGGGTTTGAATGCTAGTACTATAGACCCATAAGGTGAAGGGGATGTGTAGATGCCAATCCCAACTAGATGTATTAACCATTTTAGTGAGCATGTTATTGAGGGTTTTGTTAGAGGCTTTTGCCTATCCATTTACTTGTTGGTGATAGGGCGATGATAAACTTAACTTGATACCAAACTTGTCAAAAGACCTTGGACTTGTTTGTTTTTGAAATATTTTCTATTATCGATGATAATTTTGTGAGGAACACTAAAATGATAGATGATGTGATGGTTGATAAATTCAAAAATATTTTCAACTTTTGTTGAGACAAGGAGAATAGCCTCTACCCATTTGGTAAAATATTTGATCATAGTGATAATATAATAATGTCGCTATGAAGAATGAGGGTTAATTTCACCAATAAGGTCTAGACCCCATTGTGAGAAGGGAAAGAAATCTTTGGATACTTGAATACTATGGAATGTAAATTAACATGTTGACATTTGACACATTTTTTCACATAATTACAACAATTTTGTTTAAGGGTGAACCAATAATAACCAAGACAAAGGATGCGTTTAACAACGGCTAGGTTAGTAAAGTGTCCCCCACAGATTCCATCATGAATTTCCCTGATAGCACGAGAGGCTTCATGGCTACGTAGGCAACAGAAGAGGAGACCATCAAAACCATGTTTATAAAGAATTCCCTCTAGTATGGTATAACATGAGGTGATATGAATAAACACTCTTTTAGCATTCTTGGAAACACTGGAAGGAATGATGGCAAGGTTGACATAGTCGAATGTCTACTGATACCAAAGGTCAGGTTGGGTCTCCTCCACATTGAATATGGTGGGAGAAGCTGATTGGACATAAGAGGGCTGGGTAAGTCGATGGATAATGATAGCTTAGAATTAGAGAATGCAGACAGGATCTGAGAAGCAAGGGAAGCCATCATATTGACAAACTTGATCATAGATCACAGGGTGGTTTGGATACATTAGTGCTCAAATGATGCTAAGAGTATGTCAGCCAATTGTTTGTATTTCTGCAAGACATCATTCTTTCAATGATAAGAGCCATTTATTTGATTGACCACAAGTTTAGAGTCACTAAAAATGTTGATTGTTTTGACTTCCAAGGCTAATGTAGTTTGGAGACCTATCACTAGGGCTTCCTACTCAACCATATTATTGGTATATTTGAAATCTAGATTGAAGGATAAAGGAATAGGTTCACTATGAAAGGGGATAAGGATGACGTTATCTCCCCCACAATGTTGACACTTTGACCCATCAAAGAACATAGTCACTTGATAGGTGAAGTTTGCTTGAGAGAGGGTCATGATGGGCTCGTCTGGAAACTTGAGAGGAGTCTATTTATCTACTAATAGTGCTTCGACCAATTGGTTGAAAATGACTTCCCCTTTAATTGACTTTTACTGAAGGAACTCAAAGTCAAACTCAGGTAAAAGCATAAGCCACTTGGCCATATGTTGGTTTTAGTATGTCTTGGAGTGCATATAATTGAGTGGGTCGGCATTGGTTATTACATAGGTCTTATGGTTAAAAATGTAATGGCGAAGCTTGGTGGCCACAAAGACCAAAATGAGATAAAGTTTTTTAGTATGGGTGTACCGAGTCTCATACTTTACAAGAGTATGTCTAATATAATAAATAGTTTTTCTCTTTATGCTGCTCATCCTAATGAGCCAACATTGCCCATAAGGAGTGGTCGGTGGCAAAAATATAAAGGTAAAAAGGTTGATCTTCCTTGAAAGGAATGAGGACAGGTGGAGATAGAGGTACTTTTTAAGTGAATCAAATGCCATTTGATAGTCATCATTCCACTTGAAAGATACATCTTTTTTCAGAAGGTGGTGGAAAGGTTGGCATCAATTCAAGAGTTGAAAGATAAAACAATGAATGGATTGGAGCTTCCCCTGTAAGTTGCAGAGTTACTTGAGGTGGGTAGGATGAGGCATGTCGAGGATTGATTTGATTTTGACATGATTGACTTCAATTCTCTGCAGGGAGACAATAAAGCCAAGGAGATTTACTAATAAGACCCTGAAGATACACTTCTTGGAGTTAAGGTGGACATGGTAATGGATGAGTCATTCAAAGATAATCTTAAGAATGGTCAAATGATTTTTACAACATTTGGATTTTTCAAGAAGGTCATCGACATAGTCTTTAATGATTTTGTGAATAAGGTCATGGAAGATGTAGGTCATAGCACATTGGTAGGTTGCACCAATGTTCTTCAGTCCAAAAGGCATGGCCCTATAGCAAAAAGTTCTCCATGAGGTGATAAAGGCAATTTTATGTTGATTTTCAGAGGCAATTAGGATCTGATTGTAACTTAAGAATCTATCCATAAGAGATAACATCTCATGGCTGACTGTAAGATCAATAAGTTGATCAATGCTTGGTAAAAGAAATTCATTCTTTAGGCAAGAAAGGTTCAGGTCATGGAAGTCCACACAAATGCACACTCCCCTTATGGCTTTGTTATAAGTATGATGTTTGAGATCCATCGGGGATAGTCAATGGATTGAATAAAATTGATGGATAAGAGACATTAAATCTCTTCTTTGATGAGAAAGGCTACATGAGGGTGCATTCGTCAAAGTTTTTATCTAAATAGCTTGGCATCACGGTTGGTGACTATGTTGTGGGTAGTGATAGAGGGATCAATTCCTGGCATGTTGTTGTAAGACTAAGAAAATGCTATGTTATGGTCTTGCAAGAAAGATGGAAGTCCCGAAGCTCCTCAGAATTTAGCAATTGACCAATTTTGACAATGCACGAGTTATATAGAGTGCCCAAGTTGATATCCATGGTGGATTTTTTCAACATGGTTGAAGTCTCAAGAGGAAGAGATTTGTGGATAGAGGCATCTTCTGCACCAAGATAGGTGAGAATGGAATCATCATCTTGACACTAAACAACATTAATGGTTGGAGTGTCGTCTCCTATCATCACAGGGTGAGTTAGAGGAATGGTTATGATTACCCCATCCTTTTGATAAGTCAGGGGTCTGAGACTAATCATATTGATGAAAAAAAAGTTAGGGGGGATGATGTCAGAATCCTTAACTATCGATGGTGGAGTGGACGGTGAGGATGGGATTTCCTCGTCAATAATGGTAATGGGAGGTGGGTTGGTTTGGTCTTTAGGTGGCATGTGTTGGGTTCATTTAGTTAGTTCTACTACGATGCTGAAGCTTCTCCCTAATAGGTTGGTGCATTGACCCTTATCATGCAAGAGGTAAGTCTCACATGCTCACCTGAAGCATGCAATAGAAGACCAGTTCTTGAAGGATTTGAATCACAATGTTATATGTTTGTTTATCCCTTGTAACACAAATCTTAAGTTATTCGATACCATAAATATACCACTATTATCTTTATTATCCCAGACATAACTACTACGAAAAATAAGATCACTATTATTATTTAATAGTAGCAAAAATGAAAAGATACCCATGACTTAGAAATAAAACATATTCATTATTCAACACTTAAAATGTTCATGAATCATCACAAGTTATGGAAAATACTAACTATTCATTGATTGCTTAACACATTATAAAACAAAATGCTGTATTTATTCTCCAAAGGTCCACACTCACAATTGATTACAACAGGGATTTTTATACTTGTTTTACCCTGACCAAGTGTCAAGATTCTAGCTATCATGAAAAAATGGCACACAGACTTCCAATAGGCTGAGAGTCATGGTTCTTACAACTGGTTGGTCTTATAAAATTAGGCCTCTACGCCCTTAGATGTTTTCTCTGTGTTATGTTCTAGTAGCTAAATATTCCATTCTTCACAGGTTGGTACATAAACTCTGATTTGTGGGGTCGAAGTGTCCTACTCGAGGTACTCTTCTAACTGCTTCCACATTCCTCACACTCTGCTTCACTCGCACTCCCCTTGTCTCTCACTTTTTGTTTCGAGTCCTTTATTCCTAGGTCCCTCATGATACATTCTTCCTTGATTAGGTCCTCTCGTGTTGGGTCTCCTATGCCATTATCCTTTCACACTTGTCAAGTTCCACACCACAATACTCCTGCATGCCATAGTCTTCCCATGCCATGGTCCTCCCGCACCATGATGGTACTTGCATCAAAATGGAAAATGGTCCGTTTGAATCATGAACTAAAAATAGAACAAACTTTAGGGTCCAACATCACCTCACACTAAGTCTTTAGTCTATGCTGGGCTAAGTCACACTAATGTCTTCCAAAAATTCTACCCCCTTCTACTCGAGTTCCTTCTTCAGCCCGTCCCAGTGAGACATTACGTCCAGGATTTTGGAAGTTATTTGTTCAATGGCCTTCTTTGCTTCTTTTAGCTCATCCGACTGAGTCAGAGTCTCGATATTTTTCACTTGTTCATCCAGGGTTGTGTTGGCTTCCTTCTGGACATCTTCTAAGTCAGAGACCTCCTTGTCAACCTATCCTTGGAGCATGGAAAAACTTGTGTTTATTTGTTGATGATGTTTATTAATGGCATCTTTCATCATCTCAACATCATTAAATTATTTTGCATGCTCGACATATTCATTTATTAATAGGTCAGCATCAACTGCTTGTTGTCTCAGGGCCTCCTCATCATTGAGCTGGGCATCTGCTATTTTATTTGGATGCATCATACACACAAAAATGCCATCCAAGATTGGGATAACCTCCCCGAATCTCTCTAAAATACTTTTGTAGATATCTGCCACCATGGTGAATTGTTCAAGTATTTCTTGGGCCTCATCTCTAGGCGTGGGGTACTCATTTTTTTTAGCAATAGCTCAACCAATGTTTCTAATTTTTCAATGACATCCCCATCTAATGGTATACCATCCATAAGTGCCAGATCCTCTTTCAAAATTGTCTTGTAAAGGTTTAAAACCCTTACCTTAGCCTTGATGTCCTCTTGAATTTATTGCTTCAAGGAGACCACTTCCTTGGCTAGTGCTTGCTTTTTTGCATACACTTTATTATACATTTCTACAACTCTGACATGTTTTTTTTCTATCATGCACATGTCTGATTTTGACAAAATGTTTTGGCACGTCATTTCTATGTCTAGTTTCAAAAATGTGGTACTTGTCATTATTGGTGAGAGCCATTATGGATCAATCCTCATAAGGTCTGGTAGACCTAGAGCATATGGGCCAAAAAAATGAAATCCAAAGGAATATCAAACTAGGGCTCTTCGCTATACATTTCCAAAAGGAAGGATAACTGCTTCCTTATTTCTAGGGTTGCATCCTTAGGGTGGAAATGATTCTGAATATAGAGGTTTTTGTCCTCTACATCAAATGGGTATCATTCAAATAGAGTGGACAACCCTCTCTATTCTTGTTCCCCCTCACCTATCCCCTTTCCCCTTTTCGGGTCTCACTCAAGTTCACCTTCTTGATGGCTTCTGGTGGCCATCTCATCCACTCCCATTCCATGAATATCAACTTGATCACTAGATGGGGCCTCTTGTACTAGGGATGGAGTCTTCTCTGAGTTCGATCCCAAATTATGAATCTGTTCTTGAGAGGGGTCCCCTTTGGGGCACTTTACTTGGAGGGTGTTGTGGCATTGATTTGGTGGTAGTATTTGGAGAAGGTGAAGGTGGTTGTGGAGGAGGATAAGGTGGGGAAGTTGGATGGGGAGATGAACGGTTCTGGGTAGGTGAGTGGGAAGGAGTGGAATGAGAAGGTGAAGATGAAGTAGATGGTGATGAAATGTGGGATGGAGATGGAGATGATCGAGGTGGTGAAGGTGAAGGATAAGGTTGAGAAGGTGAGGGTCGAGGTGGATGTCGATGTGCTGCAGATGGTCAAGAAGTAGTGGGTTGAGAGGGTTGTGCCTCTATCATCTTCTATTGTTTTTGAGGGGCCAGTTTCCTACTTATACTTGCACTTGGTTCTGACTACTGTGCCTAGGGGAGCCTCTCTTTGGGGTTTCCATCATGAGGGTACTGGCAGGAGTGTAACATGTAGAACAACTTGTGGACTTGCTCCTCGACCAAAATATTCTTAACCTTGATGTCGGTTAAGTTTGTTTCCCCTCTCTCCAAAAAGGTCTTTTTGCCTAGATATACAAACATTTTCTAAAGGGTTTGCCACTCTACATCAATCCATTCTGCCTACATACTAATTGGCTATCCATCACAAATATTGCTGATAGAATTGATGAAGTAACATGCAGAGAAGTCATATGGTAGTTTAATCCATGCTGAAAGTTTGCTCAAAGGGTTCATTTGAATTCGTACTAGGGAGTAGTGCTGCTTCACAACAAATTTTGCTTGATTTGCGATCAGGGTGGGCAAATCTTTGAAAATGTGCCATTCATTCTTGATAGCCACCTTCATCCCATCAAAATAGTACCTCATCTTCAACTTATATGTTAGGGTGATGTGTGGGGGACAAGTGAAAGTTTTAAAGTGCTTGGCAGGGGACTTGTGAGTGGGAGGGTACACCCACTTCAATGATCCTGAGCTATAGTCAAACACCCTGATCTCATAAAAAACTAGAAAATGGAGGATTGCCCTTTAAGAAAACCTATACTTAGGTGTCTTATGCACCTTCTCTACATCTTGATCTATCTTCTAGGTAAAATACAATGCCTAATTATATTATGTTTCCTGAACCACTTGGTGAGCGATGTACAAGTGGATGATATCCACCTCTTTCCATCTATTGATCCCTTTGACCTTGGTGGAAATGATCCACAATGCGACTCTAAAGGAGGGATCATGTAGGTTATTTATATGCATTGCATGTCCTTGTTTTTGGTACATCAATGTGGTGGTGGTCTGCTGGATCTCCTCTGTATATGCCAAGTCATCCAACACATTCACCTCCTAACATTGAGCCCCATGACTTTGCTTATCCTCTTCATTATGATCTTCATTTTGTACCCCATGAAGTGGATGTAGTCCTCATGAATGTGAAAGAGGAGGAACTAAACTAACTCAGTAGGCTTGCTAGAGTATGACAATTCAAAGAGTTGAAAGAGGCCAGCCTTGTCTAATTGGTTCTTGGTGGACAAGTCATAAACCACTTGATTCCTAGTGTTGGTGGTCTGGACTTGATAATCATTTTACAACTCTACTTCGTTGCCCAGATGATGGTGGTTATAGTAAAAAATGGTTGTAGTTGAAAATTTAGAGACGCAGTTCTCCACGTGTAAGACTGACTCTGGGTACTGCATCTCTTCTATTAACAAGGATGGAGGGGAGATGCTAGGATGTTTTGTGATGAAGAGGCCTGCACCTAATTTGCCTTCTTCACCATCTTTGTTTCTGTGCTCTCTCTCACTTCTTCCATGCTTTCCCTCATGGATTTCATGCACTACACTTCTTCTGGTCTTTTTTTGGGTCTCCCAAAACCTCTTCTCTTATAGGGAACCAAGCTCCTTTGGTCACCTCTTCCTCCTTTGGTATGGTTGGAAGATTTTCAAGTATTTAAGATTTTTTCTTCCATTGAATTACCCTCCATGGCACTCGAAGGTTAACCCATGACCATCCCACGTTTCCAAATGAGTTTGTGGTGGAGATCCAACTTTCTTTAGCTCTCGAGCTTCATGCTTTAACAATGGTGGAACCTGCAACCTAGAACTTTAACTATCTCCACTCCTACACATAATTTCAAACTTAGAAACCTCTCCTCTTTTTTTATAAACCACCATCGTGTCTTTGTCAATATTTACAATCACTTTGTTCTGCAAGAAATTTGGTTTTATTGATCTCTGGTTCGCTGGTTTGCCGATTGCACTTAGCACTCAAAGATTTAAGCAAGGTAAAGTATAAAATGACTTAGGCAAGCTTATTTATAGGCCATACAAGGGGATTTACCTTCATTAATTCTTTCCCTCCCCTTGTCACTTCTAGTCATTAATGCATATCTTTTAACAACCTTCATACTTTGAATCTTGTAGCGAGCATTTAGTGCCTTAACCAATTTGTCCCATCATTCCACTTGCATGCTTGTCACCATAACTAACCTTGTCATATTTATAGTCCATTCCTTCCCACACCTTTCTTAGAAGTGGATGACAACTGTGTCCCACCTTTCTGATGATGTGGAAGACAACTATTATCCAAATAGTGGGAACCTTTCAAAATGCTTTCAAGGTGCATTACATGACTCATGTGCCCTTAATCACTTGCATGCCATAGATGACTTTCATGCCTTATGATCCTTGCGTGCTAACTTGTCTTATGTCTTATATTCATATGCATGATGCCTTAACCCACACTAAAAGGGTTCATGGTCCTCCATGAAATCACAAACACAAACTCAAATTATATTAAAGAGTCATGCACCTCAGGGGTAGTGCTTTTTATTAAAAGCAATAAATCGTAACCTAATGGCCTTAAGCCTTATTGATTACAAAAGTTGAACCAAATATAATCATAATATGACCGAAGCTGACTCCCATTATAGTGTCCTTGGATAAATTATCCATCCATTCACTTTAGATGGTAAGCTCTGGTAGGTCGAATGCTATGAACTATAAATGGTCCATCCCAATGGATGTAGAGCTTCCCAGGGTGGCGTGCGAACTTGGAATCATATAGTAGAACTTTTATGCTTGGATAAAATGCTTTATTATTTAGATTGTGATCATGCCATGCTTTTTATTTACATTTCTCAACATCTTGACTCTAGTGGGTGAGGAATCAAGCATCATCTAGTTTCATTAAATCATTGATATGAGCTTTTAAAGAGGCTTCATCATCTAAGTTTCCCATATGCACTATCCATAGAGACAACACTAGGAGATCCACTGGTATGAAAGATTCCTTTCCATATACTAGGTTGAATGGTGTACTTTTGTTGAGGCACTTGTATGTAGTTTGATAAGCTCATAGTAGTGTAAATAATCTATCATCCCAATCAATCTGGCCAACATTACAAATTTTTGTCAAAGTGGTACCGAGGATCTTATTGAAGGCTTCAGCGATTCCATTGGTCTATGGGTGGTATGGTGTCATCTTATGGTGCATGATCATGAACTTAGATAATAATATGCAAATCATCTCATTCAATAAGTGGGTGCCAGGATCACTAGTGAAGCTTAGGGGACATCCAAATCATGTTATAATGTTCTCCTAAATAAATTTCATAATAGTTGTTGCAATACAGTCTTTTATTGTTGCTACTTCAGCTCACCATGTGAGATAATCAGTTGCTACAATGATGTATCAGGAGCCCGTTCATCATCCTACTGGAGTGATAGGCTCCACAAAGTCAATAACCCATTTCTTGAATGGTTATTGAGAAGGAATAGGGTGCAAAGACATAGCCTCTCTTCTATTTGGTTTTCCTACACGTTGATAGACATCACATTTCCTAATATAAGCCTTTGCAACTTTGAATAAAGTTTGTTACCAAAGTCTAATGAGCAAGACCTTGCGTGTGGTAGCCTCTCCAATGTAATGCCCTCCAGTAATATCTTTGTGTATTTTTTGGAGCACTTCAAGGCACTCATGTTGCATTACACAGCGGTGAAGTACCTCATCACAATCCATTTTGTATAGATTGTTTTGTATGAGTTGATAAGGTGCAACATGAACTGCAAGTTGCTTTTTATCTTATGAAGTCAGGGAGTCAGGCATGTAACCAACATTGAGAAATGCCACAACATCCTCCAGCTCTTTAGGTACCCTAGCAACTCGAAAAAGTTGTACGTCAAGAAGATCATCTTCTATGGCATGTGGGGGTTCTCCATTGTCAATTCATGATAAATGATAAGGTCCATATTTGGTCTTTCGAGGATTTACTACTACAAAAAACTAGAATTTTTAGAAGAGTACAATGCAACAAAAAATCCTTCCATGTAGTACTAATTTGTTGATAAGATACTTCATGGCCTCATGGTATGTATAGAATATAAACGAAGTCACCAAGAGGTACTGCCTAAACTTTTGTAGAGCGTAAACCATAAACAAAGCTTCATGCTTAGTAGTGGTATAGTTCCATTCTATTGATGTTAGCTTCCTACTAGCAAAGTAAATTGGGTGTTCTTAAGTTTCCATCACCTGGTTATGTAAGTATAACACCGATTGCCATCCCAGATGCATCGACATGGACATGAGAAGGTTTTGTCCTATCAATAAATTGTAATTTAAGTTTTATAACTAACCTTTCTTTGAGTGTTTTGAAGGTTCCTTTGTAAGAATTAATCCATATAAAATGTTCGTTGTGCTTTAAAATCTCTTCCAGGGGTGCAACAATCTTGGCATAGCCCTAAATAATTTTTTTGTAATAGCCCATGTGTACTAGGAAGGAACACACCTCACACTGAGTTTTGGGCACTTGCAGATAGAGAATAATGGAGACCTTGATTGGATCCACCAAGACTCCCTCCTTAAAAATGATATGCCCAAGGAGTACACCAAAAGGTGTCACAAACATGCACTTCTTCAAATTCAGGAGAATTTGCAACACTCGACAGCACTCAAGCATGAGTCTCAGATTGGCACAATGGTACTTGATTAACCTATATACCATCCAGTCATCTAAGTAGACTTAGAGAAACTTATAGATAAAATCTTTGAAAGCCTCAACTACTATTCGTGGGAATACTGTCAGGGCATTTTTTAACCAGAAGGGCATGACATATAGGTAAAAGATCCCCATTCAGTAGCGAAAGTAGTCTTGGATCGGTCTTCCTCAGCTATCTGGACTTGGTGGAACCCCAAGAACCCGTCGATAAAAGAGTATATCTCAAAACCGGCAACACTTCTAGGATTTCCTCCACGAATGGTGTTGGAAAAGGATTTGTCACACAAGATGCATTTAAAACATGGTAATCCACACAGATCCAGATACACCCATCCTTTTTAATACTGATTATCATGGGACTCAAACAATTAGATTCATCAATAGGAGTAATTACTTTGGTGTAGAGCATGTTATCAATCTCCTATTTTACACATGCCTGGAGGTTAGGATTCATCTTGTAAGGATGTTTTTTCACTGGGCAAGCACCATCAATCAACTTTATGTGTATCTTCCCTAGATAAGGGTTAACTCCTTTCATTTCACTATAATTTCTTAGGAATACATCCTGATACTATTTTAGTAACTCAAAAATATGTGAGATTTCTATCTTAGTCCAATAGTGTTCAATTGAAACCATTTTAGGTTCTTGATCCGTACCAATGTTACATTGAATAGCTTGAATGGGCCTATGATAAGGGTTGTCCATTGGAGAACTAGTGTCTTGTATAGTTCATGAACCAGTACTTATAGGGACATCTAGATGGTTTGTCAAGGGGTTAGTGAGGTAGATCCTTCACTTTCATCTATTTAGAAGATGAGTTTCTACTTTTCCAGGGGGATCTCTTTACGATGTTCTTCATTTAGAACTATCGATGGCACAAGAACTGATGGTGTGGGAGGCTCAATAAATAAATGCATGGGTTTTTCAGGTTCTTGATGAATATGGCATAGCCAGTCTTTGACGGGACTTGGATCTCCAATGATTGCTTCATGCATGGATTGAAGGGTGAGGTGCAAGTCCATCCTTGGTGATAATTAAGAAAGTGTTGACATCATGTTTTCTTTTAGTAATTTCCAAAATATAGTACCTTGTGCCTTTCTTCATGAATGTACCAAGCCCATTCCCAAGTGCATAAAGTCCCATAGAATGCATGGACCCAGAGGTACTCCGATAAGAATGTTTCCTCAGCTCACCATATTATCTCACAAGCTTCAATGTGAGGTTCAGGTGCTTTCATGCCACTATAACTAAGTGTGCCTCTGATCTTGTTGTCATGGTGAAATCTATGTTGTAGAGCAGCTCACTCTTGATCCAAATATAAAAGGCACTCTTTATGAGTATGCCACCATCTAGTAGTGGTGCCATAAAAAAATTGATCTAAAGACCTCATTCGATTATTTTTGGTATCATAGAACTATTTGAGGTGCTAGAAAAAGTCACACACCTCCATTTTTCCTTCTAACCATGGAGCATCATCTAGTCTCTCCAATGGTTGTCCTTCCAGTGGCCCTCTCATTGTTAAACCCATGAGGTGCATAGACTTGTGACATTTAGGGAGATGGCATAGGATGCTTTCTCCTTTGTTTATGGTGCTGCAAAATATTTCAAATGAAATTGTAGTTACCATGGGCCTAATAGTTGCAAGCATTACTTGTAGTATCTGAGATAGACTGGTTTTCCATCCATTAGATAATACCATTTGGTGTTGGATCATGGTGTTCATCATTTTGAGCAGTCACATTATACAAATTATTGATGTATTCATCAACACTCACGGGCTCGATATAGGGTGGTCCCTGAGCTTGGTCTAAGGGTATTACCATGTGTTGATTGATATTCTCAAAGCTAATGTATCAGTTTTTAAAGCTCAAATCTGCATGATTCTTATAGCACTAAGGCCTTCCCAATACGACTAGATAGTCATCAGCTTCGACCAACTCCAAAACCTCAAATTTTGCTTTGAAGGGAACCCTAAGTATGTCAATGGTGGTGCTATTGAGGACTCCAATAGGATGTGCTTGAGTTTTTTTCACCATGAACAGGATGTGAGGAGAGGATTACAGGGCCAGACTAGACATTTTTTGCCAAGCATCTTTAATGAGAACATTCACCTTCATGCTGGTATCTACTAGAATATCTTGGATTACCCATTAATTGATTGATGCATTAAATAATATCTCTCCATATTCAGGGGAAGAGGAACTACGACTTTCTTGATGTTAAGCATGATTTAAATAGCAATCTTCACTTTACTGACTAAGGTTAGGGTGGACTTCATTTGGTAGGTGAGTTTGAGCTTTAAGCCAAGCGTTGAGCTGGGGAATGATGTCTTCATCGAGTATACATTTTCATAGTCCTTGAAAATTATCCTGCACCATAGGAGGTCTGGCTTCTTTTTACACTATGGTACATTGTATGGCATCCTTGTCCTTGAGGTTTTGAATCTCACCTTGGGGTATGTGCACAAAGTTGGGGGACAATTTTGTGGACATACCCTACAACGTATATGCATTATAAAATAACATGTATGTGTTATTATTATAATGTGTACGCATTATGGCTTAGAATTATCGAGCTATAATGTGTATGCATTATAATAATAAAATGCATGTGTTATTGAAATATATAATAACACGTACATGTTATATCTATAAAACAAAAAAAACCCTCATTCTGCCATTCATGTTTTGGCTTCCCATTCACATTTTTATTGCCCATTCACATTTTGGCTTTCCATTCACATTTTGTTAATTATTAATTCACGTTTTACCTTCCATTCACCAGATTGACAATGCCACTATGAAGAAGAGGTACGTTTTTTGTAGATTAAATCATTTTTATTTTTATTTTTTTGAATGTGAATTGCAAATTAATTTTTTTATTTTTGTGCAACAGGTCAGCATGCTCCATGTAACCTTCCACCTAATCCTCTGCCTAACCTTTCGCCCAACCCTCCTAATCCTTTGCCTAACCCACCTTTAGTTCCCCTAGATCCCCTAAGCAGTCACAAGGAATTAGTTGATCACATAGTGGAGAGCAAAATTGAAATTGAGCAAATAAGTAGGAGAATAAGGGAGCCTACTTCCACAAACACTCACTACACCTATTTGGATAATAACCTAGAGTTAGTATTAGGTCAAGTTGACTCGATAACAAGTCAAATTGATAGATGGAGGTCATATAAGGATAGTTTTAGGGCTTACTATGCTAAAAAATTGTCAACATCAGAGGTGAAGAACAAAAATATAACAAAAAATCAAATTTGTGCCTTATTTATTGACTCGACCACCAATGCCCTATTTCCCAAAACAACCAAACATTTTCCAATCCATTAATGCCAACACGATTTGATTAAGGCCAATTTTTGGGAACGATGGTGGATGGTGTTTGACTATCCCCCTTGTAATAACCATGAGGTCCCTTTATAATTTTTGAGAAAACTCTATTGCGAGTTTATCCTCAATCAAATTCCAAACTACTTTAACTATGGTGATTTTCAGGGCCAAGGGAAAGGCTCTGCACATTATTGACCAAGTGCATATTATGCACCTAATCGACTTGTAAGGATCCCTACCCAAAATTTACTTCATCTGGAGATTCCTTCTGTGGTGATATAGGTTGTGGAGATAGATAATTTGCATGCGTTTAATGTGCTTACTGATACACTCATTCATCATACGAGTAGACTTTCAGAGATAGATGCTTGAGATACTCCAGCTAGTGGTCATACCCAACCCCACTGATGCAGATGTTGTGGTGATATATGCACTAGACCTTTAGATGATGATGGTGGTGCTTCAGGGGGATTGGAGGATGTGGTCTTGATTGATGAGTTATTGGCACACACATTTGGTTCACATACGTTGGGAGTCTCTACGCACATGCAAGTATCTTTTACAAAAATTTAATGTTAAAATTTTAAGTTATATTTGCAATTTAAAAAAGTAAAAACTAATTTACACGTTTAAATTAAATAATATATATGTAATTTTTTATGTTTCAAGAGGAGACGTTGCCTTCGACATCACAACTAGGTAGTGGGCCAACCCAGGCTACTACATCTATCCATGTCAGTACGACACCATATACATTTGCATAGGTGAAATTTCAAGTGAATATTATATACTCTAAATGTACATTCATACACCTTAATTGCATCCTTGGTAGATTTTGTTTAGGAATTTATATAAAATACCTAATATAATTTTGTTAGACTTTTTATTGTTTGATGTATTAACATGGATTGGTGTAACTTGTTAGAAACTCATCTTCAATCTCAACTATGTTTTCAATAATCAAACTAATGAGTTGAACATTTGCTTGATATCCCATTATATGTAGTTTCCATAGTGGGTCAATCCCAATCAGTAGGATTGGATGTACACACACACACACACACACACACACACATATAGAATTCATTTGATAAAAGTTTTTTGGTACAATATATTTATATCAATTTACCAATCAAACATAACATGTTTTCATCAATATGCACAATACTCTTTTCTTTTAAACACTAGACTCCTGGCCAGACACTTGATTCCTTGTTATCCTAATCACATATAATGGTTCAATCTCTATGGTCGATATCAAAAATGGTCATAGCTAGAAATTAAATTCCCATCTTGATTCCATCTGAGCATAATGATTTCATTTCTATCTATGGAGTTATAAATTTAGATGGCATAGCCTCTTAATCCCATTGTACCTAGTAAATTCCATTGGTTTGTTGGGAGAGTACATCCATTAGATCCCATTGGTTTTTTGGGAGAACGTCGACTATAAACTACAACTTATATGTATATGGCATAGGCCTTGCGACCATATACAAATAGGGGACCTCAACTCCATATAGATAGATTGGGTTAAGTATTTTGTTACCACCAACTACTTAGGGGGCCCAAAGACCTATTATATCTAGTTGGGGTAGAGGTTCTATCTATACCTATTGATGCAGAGCTATATCAACTTCTATACCAAACTCTGCCTATATCCCTTCCTTTCAAGGTTCTCCTTCATCCATTCATAACTCATTCCCTTAGTCCTTTGGGTAATCAAATAACAATGATAATATTAGTCAAATAAATCCTTCTATCTTCTTATCACTCTCTCTCTACATCCTTGGTTATGTCACTAACTCAAACTATTTGTCTACTTACCCCTCACATATACCTTTCTAGCTTTACCTTCTACTAGCCCTGATTTTGTGTAAAGCTCCTTGTTGGGAGCATCTGACAGATCTTCACTAGAAACTAATTACATATTTAAGGACCCATTTGGCCCATACAATTCCCACATTAACTCTCTGACATAACTCTCAAGGAAAATTGTACTTCCTTCTTTAGGCTTCTCACTAATTAACCCTCCATTTGTGTAAACCTCTTTAGTACGAATCGTGTATGAACTTTATCTATAATCTATTGACCTTTATAGATACCCATTTGGCTCTTTCATTTGAATCAATCATTTTTTGACCCCCTTCTTTGGATAAATTCTCCTGTTTATATATCACCCCTTCTCCCTTAACCTTTCTCTAGGCTTAACATTAGATCACAACGTCATTACATAATTTTATGTACTTGAAAAGCCTAAAAACATGTCCATTAGTGAGAAGACATCAAATAATGTAAGATTACAAGTTTTTGGAAATTTTCACCGTTCAAATCTCATTTTATACACTAAACCCTAGTATCAGGGTTTCTAGGCCATTACCAAGGTCAAGAGCACACTAAAGGGGATAAATCTTGTTTTAGTGGGTTTAAAAACCCCAAACCTTTTTCATTCAGTCTATATTGACCCTATATAACTTTCTCATTTAGACATCAAGTTCTGAAAGCCCACAATCAATTGTAAACTCAAAACTCTTTGTTTATAATGCTGCCTATACACACAGGAAAATAGGGTATAAGGTTACTTTTCCTTTCTTTCATCTCCTAATATATTTAAAACCTAATATGGGATTATATAAACTTCCATTGACTATCTTATACCCCTTACAATCTCAATGGAATCCCAAACTAGTTTCAACATAATATAACTTACTCCTTTGACTGTATGTTACCCTTTAACAAACATGGTACTTAGGGATTGTTTCCTCTTTCAATGTCAAAGCACTTTAAACCTATATCAAGATGATCTCCCCCTTTCTATGATCATTCAAAATACTTCTTTAAACTGTTTTTAATCCATAACAAGTTACAAGACTAAACACAAGGCACATAATTTCTTAGTTTACAAACTATATGTTTTCCAAAAACAAGGACTGTGGACAAATATGATTTTACCACTTCTTAACCAATTATATTCCTAAAAAGATTATTCTCAACACTCGTATGCATGTTCCTTAGTTAACCTTCCACAAAACTTTATACCAAAAGAATAAAATGCTTGGACTATAGTTGAGTCTTGGACTGTATGCAAGACTAAGTTTGTTAGCAACTTGTTTAATCAATGAAATGCCCAAGTTATTAATTATTAGGTTGTTTATTTAGATGATGACTAGGGTGGACACTCCTCCATCATTAAGATTTGAGACAGACTCTAGACTTTCTGCTGTGATGTCATCTACATAGGCACTCACTGAGGTATGTATATTGACTTGTAATTTTGAATTGTAATTTAGTTCTTTTATTTTAATAATTTTACTATATACTTTAACAAATATAACTTATATGCACGAATGTATTGTGTATGCAGGGCTGTCATATGACATTTTATAGTTTGATTCAAACGATTACTGTGATAGCTCCTCATGTTTCTTCATCATTTAACATGCCTATTTGTGCAGCTAAACCTGGCATTGACCTAGTCGAGCGTCAACGATAAATTGAGGACCAAGAGATTGCGGTAAGTGCATGTTTAATTTTTTTTTTCATTATAGTTTAAAACATGAGTTTATTAACTTGGTTTCATGTATACTTGTTCAATTTATAATAATTTTTATATTTGAACAAGTTCGGCTGCAAGCGAGCTATGAGCATAGTACCCATAGTCGAACCTTGGAGCAATCTAAGGTATTCATAATATCTCCATCTAGAAGCAAGGCATCCCAAGGAGATTCTTCTTCAAAGAATGCAAAGAGAGGGAGACTATTTGATGATTAGGATGTTGTAAATGTACTTTTTTGTATGCCTATATGACAATGTACACATTTTTGGCATTGTACATGTGTATATGATGTAATCACTCGACATTAGATACTATATTGTTAGACATGATATATTTTTTTGTATGCCTATATGACAATGCATGTATTATTGACATTGTATGCGTATATATGGCATCCATACATGACATTCTTATTTTGTACATGAATATTTAAGAAAAACAATGAAGTAAATCTTGTTTGAATCACTTGTGTTTAGATTATTATAAATGATTGGTTTTGAAGTATTCTTAAGGATTACAAATGTTATGAGATTGAGAATAACTTGTTAGGATAATATTACAAATCAGACCCTTATAAGGAATTAAGACCCAAATGACATTCACTTGATATGGTTTGCTATGCTATGATATGGTTTCCTATGCTATGGTTTGTTAGGATAATGTTGCAAATCAAACATTCACTTACTATGGTTTGATTTGAATCTTCTTTTGTAAGCTAGCTCCTCTTTTGACTCTTTGGACTTAATTTAGCTTCTTACACCTACTTATTCCTTGTACTCTTAGTATGACCTCCTTTATGGCGTTGATCTCTATCCATACATATTTTACCTCATTCCATTCATGTCTCATTTAGAAATTTCCTCTCAATCTCTTTCTTGTTTTTTCCTAGGCACCTTCTTTAGGTCTCAAGGACCAAATCTTGGTCTATGTTTCAAGAGCTCAACCTATTGTCACTTATGGCTTAGATGATCATAACATACCTAGTATAACCCCCTACAATTAATCAAACAATAACATGCTCTCATTCCACACCTTATGGACACAAGGCTCTCTTAAGGCTTGTAGCCTTTTTTTACTGTATTTTGCCTTGTATGGAAATGTTATGATTTATCAAGAGATTATAAGGGCATTTATATGTACACTCTATTCTTTTTCATGTCTATGTAAAATTTCATAGCCCAACTTGACTTTTAACTATAACTTCCTTCATTGGCCTACCCTCATTTAGGCCTAATTAGCTCTATTCCAAACCCTTAGTACTATAATCCATACACATTCATACAATCTCAGGTTAAAACCTTTTGATTCACCTTGTATATGTATAGGGGAGTAAGATTACAAAGTTTTATTAAATTTTCATTGTTAAATCTCTCAAAAATACCCAAAGCTCGCTAATCTAGGATTTTTCATGCCCTGTACATACTCTTCAAAGGACCAATTTGACCTTCCCACTGATCTTATTTTGTTGAAAACATACTCATGACATCTAAAACATACCAATTTGACCTTTTCATTGAAGGCCCCAAGTCTTCCTTGTACCTATTTTCCACTTTTGCCCAAGTAGGACTATAAGGCCTACTAGGCCTAACTCATGTTTTTAAAGATTATTTTTCTCTTGTGACCTTATTGCTCACTCTTGACCCCACTCTCACATATAATATTGACGTTTGGCCATATCTCCTCCCATAGACTTACCCCAACCTCCAAACCACCTTCAACACTTGCATTAGGGAAGCCATACATTTAGTTATAATAATTGTCATTACATTATGTTAAATTTATATGTTGTGTGAAAAGAGGGTTTGTGGGTATATATTTGGTGGAGTGGCATAATTGATCCATCTTTCTATTCCTCACCAAAAGTTTTGTCATAATGTCCTCTACCTTCAACTAAAAACTTTGCCTCTGGAATCGGTAGGTATAAATCCACCACTTCGATCACGTCTATATAAGAAAATTACACGTGTTCCAAGAACCTTGACACCCACTTCCACCTGTAAATGAATTTTCACTATTTTTTTGGATCACGAAAACACTGACAACAAATATTGTCAAAGTTGAATCTACGGTTCAAGAACTCAATTTTTGATGCTTGTTGGCTGAAAAATGGTACTATCAACACGTTTAAAGGGAAAAATAACATCTAGAACTAGGTTCTTGACCTCTCATCTGTCCTGGATGACAAACCCACCACCCATTCTGGGCTCAAGAATGCTCTTCCCAATACAAGAGGCTGATTTTTAGCCTAACTTCAAGTATGCATAAAACTAAAACTATAGGTCATATTAAAGAACTGTAAGATCTTTTGTGTTTGTGGGAAAGTTTTATAATTGTACCCCAAATCTAGTTTAAATCATGTCTAATATCAATCCGTGTCATAAGTTATAGTAAAGGGTCCTAAAATGCAAATTTTTGGTAGTGAAAAGATAACTTCTTGACCTACAACTAGCAACTTTGCATCCCAAAATGGCAAGTGCAAATCCACTAGTTTGAGCACATATATATATGAAAATTACATGTGGTTCAATAACCTTGACATCCACTCTCACCCGAAAATAAATTTTCACTACTGTTCCAAAGCACGAAAACATTGACAACAAATATTGTCAAAGTTGAAGCTACAGTCTGAGAACTCAATTTTTGGTACTTGTTGGCTACAAAATGACACTGCTAAAACATTCAAAAGGGTGAATAATTTTTAGGAATAGGTTCTTGACCTCCCATCTGGCCTGAACGACAAACCCACCATCCATTTCGGGTTCAAGAACGCCCTTCTCAATACAAGGAGGTTGATTTTTAGCCTAACTTTAGGCATGCATAAAACTAAAACTATAAGTCATATGGAAAAATTGTAAGATCATTTGTGTGCATGGGATAGTAATCTAATTACACCTTAAATATATTTTTAATCACCTCTAAGATGAATCCATGCTAAAAGTTGCAGTAAAGGGTCCTAAAATACAAATTTTTAGTACTGAAGAGACAACTTCTTGACCTGCAACTAATAACTTTGCCTCAAAAATTGGAAAGTAAAAATCCACCACTTAGAACACACCTATATAGTTAAATTACATGTGTTTCAAGAACCTTGACACCCACTTCCACCTGTAAAATAATTTTCACTACTATTTTGGAGTACAGAAACACTGACAACAAATATTGTTAAAGTTAAAGCTACGATCTGAGAACTCAATTTTTGGTGTTTGTTGGCTAAAACTTGGCACTGCCAACATGTCTAAAGGGGTGAATAACATTTAGAATCAGGTTCTTGACCTCCCATTTGGTCCAAATGATAAACACACCACCCATTTCGGGCTCAAGAATGCCCTTCCCAATACAATAAAGAGGCTTATTTTAGCCTAACTTCAGGCATGCATAAAACCAAAACTATAAGTCATATAGAGAAATCATAAGATCTATCATGTGCTTAGGAAAGTCTTCTAATTACACCTTAAATCTAGTTTGAATCACCTCTAAGATCAATCTTTACTAGAATTTGCAGTAGAGAGTCCTAAAATGCAAATTTTTGGTAATGAAGAGAGAACTTCATCACCTCCAACTAACAAATTTGCCTCCGGGACTGGTAGGTGCAAATCCACCACTTCAAACAAATATATATAGATAAATTACACGTGTTCCAAAAATCTTGACACCCACTTCCACCTGTAAGTGAATTTTCACTACTATTATGGAGCACATAAACACTAACAACAAATATGTTTAGAAGATTATAAGTAGAAATAAACTTGTCATGAGCAATTATTTAGGAGTGCAGAAATGCCATGTAATTTTAGCAAGCTTATCTTAGCGTCAAGAATATAAAATTATTTATTAACAGTGCCAACCACGTGAAGGTGGAGGCTAATTTGGCACCACTAACCTACAAAAAAATGTTAATAAGTAATTAAAGATGAAAATTATGCATGTACTACCTACAAAATAAAAAATATTTGGTAAAATTGATTACATCTAATTTTACAAGTCAACATACCTGTGCATTTCAATCCAATGAACCTCTTGGATTTGCTCTAATCTTAATAGTATCAAGAATAGCTTCATGGTCTGACTCATGAACTTTCCATAGATTCTTGTTTCTTGGCCTCCCATGATATTTTTGCAATTGAATATTCATTGCAAGAACTAAATTTGAATAATGTAAAATCTTTCTGTGAGTTTTAAATTCTTCAAACAACCATACATTTGAATTTTTTTATAGGATATCATCGAATCCAAGTTCTAGTGACTATTATAGATGCAGTGGGATAATAAATATTTTCTCCATCTACAACTTGGGAAGTCAATTTTTTCTTTCCATCTACACATTGACATAACTAGTAATTTGTTTCCTCTTCATTGTTCTCATCTGTAATAACTGCAAAAACATGGTCTGCATCATAAAAACAAATTTTAATGACATTATGAAGATAGATTATGAGAATAAATAGTCCATAAAGATTAATCTTCTACCTGGCTATAATAGATTGGATACATGGTCAAAGTCATGTGAGGATGCCATGCCAATAAGTTACAATGCTAGTGAAACTTGATATGTGTTGATTAAAATTAGATGTTTGGAACTCCATTCATCTACCCACTCTTATGACTCACACTCATTTAAAAAAAAATCCATACATGTAGAATAAAAACATGCCAAATGTCACTTATGAACAATCCAAGAACCTGTTTTTTAACTATGAAATGAGTGGAGCTCACTTGAACCTATTAGAGTCATACAATCCTCATAGTTTGCCAAGTCTTTTTCATCCATTAACCAAAAATGTCTATGAATAGTATAATTTGGTTGAGCACCATGACATATGTTCTCATTGCACCAATCAACCACACTTTTTGCATCAATCAAATTAGCAACATTGTCATATTTTAACTCTTCCCTTGTATTGGCTCTTTTTATACATGCTCTAGCACCATCATGCTCCCCTTTTCCATGACCAACTTCAATGAAAATATAAACATGTTATACACTAGTGGTAATGTGCATCCTACTTAACCAATAAAACATCCATGCATTCTTAAATTATGATGTGTAATTGTCTGACCAAATGTAATACCATTTGAAATTAATGTTCCCCTGAGTCAACTGTCCATAGAACTTATCAAAACAACTTTGTACATACTCTGTACAATGTGATCGGTCA
Source organism: Torreya grandis (assembly GCA_037957365.1). Classification (NCBI taxonomy): domain Eukaryota; kingdom Viridiplantae; phylum Streptophyta; class Pinopsida; order Cupressales; family Taxaceae; genus Torreya; species Torreya grandis. The sequence continues at coordinate 1,008,608 of JARHVA010001673.1, forward strand.
TTAATGATATAGAAATGGTACTCAACATTTTTTGATCTTTCTCTGTACTATCAGATGCATACATGAATTCTATATGCACAAATATGGAAATTTATGTTGAGTTGTAATACTGTGATTAAACTTCTATTTTTGGTTTGAATGTATAATTTTATGCAAAGTCAACTAATGAAATAATAGAATCAAGTGGGAACATGTCTTTGATTAACTTGAAATGTTCATCCAACCATCTAGCCCTATGTGTGTGCATTGCATACTCATAAATAATTTTCTTCATGAATTTGACTATAAAATTTGAAATATGTATCTATTTTGTAATAAGCTCACACCTTTTAGATTTTTTGCCATCTTTTACTTGATAATTCATAGATTTATTTTTGCTCAAACCAACTAATTCTTGTCCAATTTCACTTTTATACTCCTCATGGATATATTTTTTCAATTTTAGCAATCCATCACAATTTTTTCAATTTCCATCCAAGCATGCTTTTTTATAAAATAACTGTCCATCTGGTCTTTCACAAAAAAATATTTAAAATAAATTCTCAGACTAATTTTGGTGGAACTTCTATGCCACACTCTTGAAAAATGTTATTAGTATGCAAAGTATAATGAATATGGTGAAAAATATCATAGTGCATTGTAAATTTAACATATTATCTACAAAAAGTGGTGCGTGTGTGATTTATTTTCACATAAAAAAGTTTGTCTATCTCAAAAAGTCTTTAATTAATAGTAATTTATGAATGTTTTTCTAAAAATTTAAGAGTACAATTGTGTTTGAGTCATATCCAAAAAATATTTTGGATGCGGTTCACGATTATGAGAAACAACTCATTTTATCACTACATCTCTTGTATTGATCAAAACTCTTGTATTATCTTTCCAAAATTGTGCAACTCTTTCAAAACATCGGCTATAGCCTTGTCCTTTTGTAAAAGTCTACTAGAAAATGACTAGAGCTCTCTCATATTGGGTTCATTAAGTCTTTCACGTCTTGCAATTGCTTTCATTAATGTTTTTCTATTTATATCAAGTTTTCAACTTGTTTTTGAAATCAATCATTTTTTGTTTGTTTTACCACTTATTGCACAAGTTTTCATTATACATCAGGTAGCATTACAATTTTTGTTGTGTGATTTTGGGCCTACAATATGATACGTATCATGTAGATTTTCAACAAGCTCATCATTTTCATTATCCATGTTAGATGTTCTTAGTCCTAATGCTTACACTATAGGTCTTGTCTTTAGCAATTTCATCAATGAAATAAATAATTGACATCTTTGACTATCATACTCCAATTTATGAAAGAAATTATCTCAAATTTCTTGAGCCAATCTTCTTGAATGGTGGTCAGACATTTTGTTATGCATTGATTTCAAAATATTTTCATCAACTTCAATTAAGTAATTATATTTTTTATGCATAATTCTTGGAGGTGTTATTAGTGGAATTCGTTGAGAGGGTGTTTCAAAATCATTATATGTTTTCATGAAATTTTATTCAAATGTGTTTATTTATTCATTATGTGTTTCCATGAAATTTTCTTCATTTTTAATTTCATCATTATTTGAGTCCATTAAATTTTCTTCATTATTTGTGGGTAAAGTATCATGCATAGGCTCTTCATCAACATAATTAAAAAAAATTAAACTTTGAATGTGAATTTTCAACATTATCTAATTTTCTATTCTCAATTTCATCATAATTAAATTCATTATTGTGAATTTCATCATAATTAAATTTATTATTATAAATTTCATTATTATTTAATTGATTATTATCAATTGCGTCATTATCTAAGGCATTTGGCTCATCAGGGTTAGTGTTTGTACCTTGTCTAAAATAAATTGCTTGCATTCGTACCTTGTTTTTTTCTCTCAACTCTTTTAATTGCCATGATTTTCTATTTTTCAACTTCTTCCTCCTCCCTGAATGCGAATTGGATCCCATTTTGACAAGCAACCAAGAAAGTACTTCAAATGTGAGGTCAATAAAAAAATTGCAACCAAGAAAGTACGTAGATTATGCAGTTTATGTAGGGAATGTTTGTGGGGACAAGAATCTTGATTAGAGATAAAAATAGACGTTGAATAGTGATTTTTTTTTGCAACAAACACATATACATTCCTTAAAGTATAGATGTATACTATACAAACAAGCAAAAATGCTCATATTCAACTATTTTTTCCATTATAATACAATAATACGATGGAATAACACTCAATAAAACTATAAAATAATGCATAAATCCTTCATATGATGAAATAAGACTATCAAATGTTACAATAATGCTATCATATCATGTAATAAGGCTTAATATGATGCAATAAGACTATCATACAATGTAATAAGACGATCATGCGATGTAATAAGACTATGATACACAATAAATCTCCAATATGATGCATTTAGGCTATCATATGACATAATTAGGCTATCATATGATGCAATAAGGCTCAATATGATGTAATTAGGCTATCATATGATATAATAAGGCTCAATATGATGCATAAATCCCCAATATGATGCATAAATCTCCAATACATGATGTAATAAGACTCTTGATAAGTCTAATGAATGATGAAATAAGGTTCAATATGTAATATAAAATGAGCTAATTTTGCCCAAAATCCCATCATAGGCCCTTACAAAACTAGGTGAATAACAGATTCATAAATTAAGACTAATCACATTCATGAATTTATGCATTTGTGATTAAATCAAGGAATTTAAGGGTTATGTTTGTTATAAAATTAGGATTTAGGGTTAGGGTTTTAGTGTAACGGGTTTGTACATGTGTATATGTCATAAAAATAAGGTTTAAGGGAACTATATACATGTTCAAGTGATAAAATTAGGGTTTACAATCAACATGTCACAAAACATGACCTAATTTAACCCTTTCAATCACATTGTAGACTCTAATTTAGGTTCAATGGGTTGAAATTGGCCACATTTACATTTAAATATGCATTTATGATTAAATTAGGGTTAGTTGAGTCATACATGTTGCATTTAATTATATAATTGATTAGGCCATAAATTTGGTTTAGGGGCTCAACTTTGCCCAAATCAATCCTTAATTGAACCAATCAACTAATTGGTTCAATTCATGATAGATAGAATCATACTTAATTTTGACCTAAATCATATATATCATGATCTTATAATTATGTCAAGAAGGGGTTCAAATTGGCTTCCCATGCCTCCTCGATTGAATTGACCCTATAATTTAACCTTGTTGTGCCATGTGTGTACCTCATACACCCAAGCTTGTGTTAGAGCTATCAGAGATGCATCAAGTCTTGGAAGTTTCAAAGTTGACAATGCCTTAGGAGGCTAAATTCAATTACATATCACCACATGTACCTCGTATGTGCTCAAAAGTGTCAACACTATTAGAGGTATCAGGTCCTAGAAGATTTAAAGAGCTAGATATCAGATCCTTATGAGGCTTGATCCAATTAGATATGTATGCATGTGTGTATCTTGTATACACATATATTTATGTTAGAGATCTAACTATCACTTGTCTTAGAAGCATCAAATTTGTTAGAGCTTCAGGATGCCAATCCAATCAAATATTTCCACATACATGTGTAGGTTTAGTACACCTGAATAAGTGTTAGAGTTATCAGATATGCATATCTTTGATACTTAGATGTGTTCCATCACCAAGCCAACCAATCCGACTAAGGCCTATTCACAAATTTAGCATACATAAATAGAAGCCAATAATGTTTAAATATTGACATCAATCCAATCAACTCATGTCTAGTAAATAATTCACACATGTGGTGTGAGCCTTTGATTTGCCATTACTGTATGAAAATTATCACGTAGAGCCCTTGAAGGTCTCATCCAAATTTCAAGCAAGCATTGAATGTTATCAATTTTCTACATGTATACATATTCAAATTATTTATATCCCTCTGCCTTGAATTACCTCTAGAGATCCCAAAACTTAAATTCATATTAAGTCCTACATGCAGGAGAGAACATAATTTAGCAATGGACAAGCCTCAACCTCAAATCCTAAGCTAGAGCAAGAATTTTGAGACATGTACTACTTTATTGTAATCCACATCATAAGGTTTAAGCTAATTACAATGAAATATGAATAAGATGGTTGAAGATATATGTACAAAATATATATAATCTTGAAACCTTCAATGAGTGGGTGCACACCGATATTTAATTTTGATCAACCATCTATATGAGGTGAGTAATTCATCATCCACATGAATAATTATTGGGTCTCTCTACTCAACATCATCCTTGAGGGGAAGTAGGTGTTAGGTTTTAGAGCTAAAAGCTTCACTGATGCAGACATTGGAGGAGGGTGCTGAGTATCACAGTCGCTGGCATCGGTCAGGCCAACCGACGTCGGTCAGGTGGAGACAAGAAGCTGCCGACATCGGTCATTGATCGGCCAACGTTGGTCACCCCCAGGTAGACAGGGACCAACGTTGGTCGCCTGTGTGGTTTTAAACTGCGAGTTCCATGGATAGTTCATTAACGAACTGGTTGTTTGCATGAAGAAGGCCAATTTTAGACTTGAAGTTATGGATCTAATTATTGTAATTAGATGTCTAATTATTGTTTGCATGAGATCTATATAATAGACTCATGGGCTGTATTGTAAAAGTGTCCTAGAGAGTAAGAGAGCAAATATTAGCTCCTTCTATGTGTGAAGAGAGCATGGTGTGTTCCTCCTAGTGCCACAGTACCAAGTATGGGTGTTGGTTTGGAGAATTAGAAGGATTCTTCATGTATGTAGGATCTTGTTCAGCAGGTGTGCAAGGCCATATTTAGAGATCTACATGGTAAGTAAGATCATTGATTTATAAGTGTATGTGTGTGCATGGTCTAGGTTTGTAGGTGTGAAGAACCAGGTTGATCTACAGGTGGCAGCAGAATCAAGGTGACAACAACACAACAGGGAGCAAGATCAGGTGGGATCTACTTGGAGTACACTGTGTACTCAGTCATAGAGTAAAGAGGAAGGCAAGGTAGTTCCTTCCAAAGTAAGATCATTTGAGTTGCAAGTTGTTGCAAGTTCATGGGAGATCTACTTGAAGTATGATTGTGTACTTGGAGTGCGTGGAGCACTTGTGGAGTGTGTGGAGCACTTGTGTACTGGTAGTAGTGATACTGACTGGTTGGAGGTGAACACCAACTCTGTGTCTGAGTTGTGTGTTGGGATCATAAGAGAGAGTGATATCTTGAAGAGATTTACTATTTATACTCTAGATGTGTGTGAGCTCTAGAGATGTAAAGAAGAAGAACTGTGGCAATCTTCTTTATTGTATTTCTTTCTGAAAGAGTATTAATACAAGTTATGTATTGTCTCTCATATTCTGTGTTATTTCTGAATTCTAGTTACTTGTGATTCTGGTTTAATTCCACATATTAAGTTGCTTGTACATGGTAATCAATGGTGCTTCCATGGGGTTCCTAACAATTGGTATCAGAGCTAAGGTTGTAGGGAGCAGGTTTGTGTTTGATTATAGGTCACTCTCAGGGGTTTTTGATTGAGTGGGAGTAGAGCAATGGCAGAAGAAAGTACACTAAGAATGGAGGAATTGAAAAGCACGAATGATCAATTACGGTGTTATGAAAAGAAAGAGCAGGTAAAGAAAAATTGTTGGTTGGTAGAAGATTAGCATGAAGAAACTGAAAAAATAGATGTTGCAGGTGTTGTTGTACAGGATGCTCTGAGAGGTTTCTTTGATAAAGTAGAATCTTATCTTATAGATTTTGTTGCCTCTTTCCATGTAGCTCGAAATAGAGTATTTTTCCATGTTAAGGTCTTTGGAGACTTTGAAAAGATTTATTTAGGAGCTGGTGTGCCTTGTCAAAGAATTGGCAAAAGGGAAGTGAAGCTGAAATTGTAGGCGGCCAACACATGGGTGTTGAAGGAGGTCATGCAGGTCCCAGTTCTGAAGATAAGGCTAATTACTTCAAAAAATTTGGGTGATGAGAGATGCACAAGAACTCTCACAGCGGATACACTTGAATTAGAGTGTGGTAAAAAAATAGGTACTCTTTATCTACTTGCTTATATTATTGATTCTTCTTCTATTGCGAAGACGTGGCTTTGTAGGCTTGGTCACATGAGCAAGAAAGAGATGCATGTTCTTAAGCGAAAGATAGATGTGTTTGACAGACTTAAGAACTGGAAAGCCTTGGTGTTTTTAGAGGAGATGATGGATAGAGATCAGTAGAGAAGGCTGGACATCTCTAAGCAGGATAGTTTGGACAGGGTTTTAATCCATGGAGAGCTTGCAGGTAAAAAGTCATCACTCATAGGTGAACACAGTTACCAGCATCGGTCAAGGGGAACCAACATCAAACAGATAGGTGTCGATGTCGGTCATGTGCAGACTGGAGCTAATGGTGTTAGGCAGGGTGGCTATCGATGTCGGTCATAAAACTGACATCGGTGACCAAGTAAGACCAACATTGGTCAGAAAATTGGCATCGACAGAAAGGACAGTCACATGGGAACCGATGTCAGTTGGATGTAGATTGTGTGGTGACCGAAGTCGATCACTGAAATGGATTTTGGGCAGACAGCAAGCTATCAAGGAGTCTTAAATGCCCATGGGGAGGACTGAAAGGGTAAGCCTCAAATTCATTGTTCTTCTTCTTTATACTCGTTGCTCATTGTAGAACAGGAAGGATCCAGGAAATAGTGGGAACATGGCATGGATTAGGATGCAGAACCAAACAGGAGATTTGGTAGGGTTGCCAGCTGGGATAAAAGCACTGAAAGATGAATGGATTCCTTAGTTAAAGAATAAAGAGAATGGATACATAAGACAGAAGGCCAGGTCATATGGTCTTGAGGAAGCTGCAGGACAATGGTAAAGGGCTGATAGGTGGTACCAAGTGGATGACAAAGCAGGGATTTAGTCAATGTCAGTATAACCATTGTGTTTGTCTTACCAGGTGGATGATGGTCACAACATTATCTTGTTACTGTATGTGGAGGATGAGCTTGGTGTAGGTTCATACATACAGGGTTTTGCTGAGCTAAGGGTAAGGTTAATTCAGTGGCATGTTATGAGGAATTTAGAGCAGCAAAATTCTTTGGCATGAGAGACATGGAAGATCACAGGTTGATTTTGTCTCCAGTGGGAGCTGATGTGAATCAGGTGTTGGCAAGGTTCAATTCACAGGATGTAGAATCAGAGCACACCAAGAGCTAGATAGTTCAGTGTCTAAAATCACATGAGGTCTGGTATAGACCTGAGTTTGCCCACGCAGTGGGAGCTGTTAGAAAGTTTGGAGCTGATCTGAGAAAGAAGCACTGGAGGGTAGTTTAGCGGATTCTCAGATATCTGAGAGGGACCAGCAGTAGGTTGACATGCTATGTAGGGTTAAGTTCTTTTCTACATGTGTTTGTAGATGCGGATGTGGCAGGTTACTTGGATGACAAGAGGTTCACCACAGGCGTTGTGGTGGTTGGTCTTCAAGGTTGAGCTTAAAGAGGGATACAAGCCAAGAAATAGATTAGATAAGGTACAGGTATAGGTACAGTGTAGCTATTTATCTCCAAGTGGGAGATTGTTAGGTTGTGGAGCTAAAAGCTTCACTAATGCATACATTAGAGGAGGGTGCTGAGTGTCATAGTCATTGGCATCGATTAGGTCAACTGACGTCGATCAGGTGGAGACAAGAAGCTATCGACGTTGATCATTGATTGGCTAACATCGGTCACCCCCAGGCAGACAGGGACCGACGTCGGTCACCTGTGTGGTTTTGAACTGCGAGTTCCATGGATAGTTCATTAACGAACCGATTGTTTGCGTGAAGAAGGCCAATTTTAGACTTAAAGCTACAGATCTAATTATTATAATTAGATGTCTAATTATTGTTTGCATGAGATCTATATAATAGACTCATGGGTTGTATTGTAAAAGTGTGCTAGAGAGTAAGAGAGCAAATATTAGCTCCTTCTGTGTGTGAAGAGAGCATAGTGTGTTCCTCCTAGTGCCACAGTACCAAGTATGGGTGTTGGTTTGGAGAATCAGAAGGATTCTTCATGTATGTAGGATCTTGGTCAACAGGTGTGGAAGGCCACGTTTGGAGATCTACATGGTAAGTAAGATCATTGATCTGTAGGTGTATGTGTGTGCATGGTCTAAGTTTGCAGGTGTGCAAAACCAGGTTGATCTACAGGTGGTAGCAGAATCAAGGTGACAACAACACAACAAGGAGCAAGATCAGGTGGGATCTACTTGGAGTACGGTGTGTACTCAGTCATAGAGCAAAGAGGAAGGCAAGGTAGTTCCTTCCAAAGTAAGATCATTTGAATTGTAGGTTGTTGCAAGTTCATGGGAGATCTACTTGAAGTATGATTGTGTACTTGAAGTGCGTGGAGCACTTGTGTACTGGTAGTAGTGATACTGACTGGTTGGAGGTGAACACCAACTCTATGTCTGAGTTGTGTGTTGGGACCGTAAGAGAGAGTGAGCTCTTGAAGAGATTTACTGTTTATACTCTAGATGTGTGTGAGCTCTAGAGATGTAAGGAAGAAGAACTGTGGCAATCTTCTTTTTTGTATTTCTTTCTAAAAGAGTATTAATACAAGTTGTGTATTGTCTCTCATATTCTATGTTATTTCTGAATTCTAGTTACTTGTGATTTTGGTTTAATTCTGGATATTAAGTTGCTTGTACATGGTAATCAATTGTGCTTCCATGGGGTTCCTAACAGTAGGTCTTAGATTTAAGGGACATTGGACAACATGTTTAATGTATCTTGAATAAGTTCAATAGAGTTTGAGCTAGGATAAGTTATACATGTGTTGTACTTGGTCAATGCTAGGTCTATGCCATTCATCATCCACATGAACAATTATTGGGTCTCTCTAATCAACATCATCCTTGAGGGGAAGTAGGTCTCATATTTAGGGGACATTAATCAATAGGTTTAATGTATCTTAAGTAAGTTCAATGGAGTTTGAGCTAGGATAACTTATACATATGTTGTACTTGGTCAATGCCAGGTAAATGGTTTTGAACCCTAGTGCAAATAGATATTTTCTAAGCTATACATTCATCACTAGGCATATCATCTTAAAACAATGTCTTAATAAATTACCACATCATCACTAATGGATACATGTGACCATTTCAAGTTTATTGAGCTGAAAACCACATCTTATACAAAACAAAATGCATACCCAACTTGACCAAAATATTTAAGAATTTAACACATAAATACATAATAGGTCCATCATCCTACTTTCATATCTTACCATCCCAATTACATAGTAAGGTATAAAACTCTATGGTATTGATAAACATTAAGTGTTGTCTAGCTTGTTTTTGAGCTTGCAATTTTTGCATCCATGGTGCACCTAGGACTAGTCCCATGTCAAAGACACACTCTTTAGATGACATGGGAATAGATGGAGTGGTTGATGGTTATCCCATGTGTGATGAAGGGGTAGATGAGGGATGTGCACATAATGGAGAATTAACCATATTTTCACAACAGATCTTAATTTTAGGCAAAATTTGAATAATGTATTTGAATACATTAGGGGAATCAAGTGAATAATTTTAATAATATAAGACTCTTTTTATACATTCAATTGGGACCTCAAAATGCACCTATTAAATTAGATGCACTAAGTGACCTTAGAGGAAACTTAAGTGACTTTATTCAACATAATTTAGAAATGTTTTTTGGACAATCCAAGGCATAATTCATAGGTATTAGGCTCCATTAGATAAAATTATTGAAATAGATATCAAAGAGATGCACTGTTACACCAAGGGCTCAATTCTTATTTCTACTTACACAAGATTATCTATACTACATAGTCCAATTCAACGGGTTTGCCACTTAAACAAATTAGTTCAAAATTTATAAATAAAGGGGTGTAGTAAAAGATATCGAAGAAACAAAAAAAGGGTAAGATAGGATTTTAGGCAAGTAGGATAATATCAATAAGAAACACAAAATTTAAGGGCAAGTAGGATTTTAGACAAGTAAGGTGGTAAGCTATATCCTTTCCCTACTAGGGGAAAGATTCCAATAGCTTTGCATGTTTCAATTGTCAAACAAGGATTTTGTTAACATGTGTTCTATTAACGAAACATATTGGTGTATATATTTATATATTAAAGTGTACCAAAAGCTGAACATGTAATATCTAATACTTTTTCAACATTTATTCTATAAAATTAAAAGTAACCAATCACATCTTGACAAGTAAAAGTCAAGTATTGATACTCTAATGCACAATGATTGGTACACTAAAGGTTAAGTTTTGATCATAGGTTTAAAAAATGCATTTTATTACTGCTTGTAATAAAATTAGTTATATTATCAAATGTATAATGTGTTAGACCTTTAAACCTTAGTTATAAGTAGTTAAGAAGACATATTGAAATAGGTAAAAATTTCAAAGTCTAATGTGATGTTATGGTACCTTGATTCACTGTCTAGAGCTAATGGGACATTTCCCCTATAAGAAATATGAAATTTGACATTTCCCCTATAAGGATGCATGGCTAATGGGACCTTTCCCCCATAACAAACATGAAATTTGTTTATTTCATTTTATGTCTAAGAAATATGTACACTTTATATAACACGTATGTATTGTATATTACATTATGGAACACATACACATTCTATAAAATGTACGTGTTATTTAAATTCAAATTTAAAACTACCCTTTTAGGCTAAAAAATGGCTTGGATTTCTAAGCCTATGTCTTGAAACTGTGCATCTATAGTAGAGACCAAGAGTTTTAGGAAAAACCAACAAATTTCAACTTCAATCACCAAATGCGCTATGGATTTTAACATAAAAATTCAAAAAATTATTACCATTACTATGAACACATTTTCTTCTTTCTAAATGTATGATTTTTATAATTTTTGGGCTATTTTAAGGGTTTAAATTATATTTATTTCTAATAACACCTTTTTTAGGCCACTACATGCCTCACCCATACATGCCTATTCATGGATATATAATTTGGTTTTCATTTATCCAACTAGAAAATAAATTATATGGTAACAAACTAGGCCTAATTCTACACACATTCAAAAAAAAAAAAATCAAATTTCATTTTTTTTGAGGTAGTTAGGGTGGGTCACACGGATGACTATCTATTTTTTTGTCAATTTTCAAGATATACTAAATTAAAAAATTAATAAAAAAAATATTCATCAAAAAAATAATAATAAAAGTTTGTAACACACTACAAGATCTAATCTAGAAATTCACCAAAGGGTTTCTAACAATATTTAATGATGCTAAAAAAATGGTGAGTCACATAGAATGGTACAATTCAATTTTTATTAAAAAAAATAGGAGGTCCTCTTCAAATTTTAGATGTTTAATCTATTTATACTTAACCATTTTTTGAAAAAAATAGTTTTTTGAAAACTAGAATCAAAATGCTACAATTCATGTTTTTATAACATCTTCAGTGTAACCATTTCTAATTATATATAGAATTTCATATTTCTAAAATTTTTAAAAAATCATATCCATGGGTAGGCCCTTCTTTGTCCCCCAATCTAGTGCACTTGCCCCTTGGAACTCTCACACAAGTGCCATTGTATCCTGAAGGACATCTTTTTACTATTGTGCATCAGGGTACTTCCTTGCCTATGGTTCTTCTTGATGTACCTTCTTGACCAGGTTGGCTATGGATTGAGTTTGACCTCCACTACGAGTGGTGATATTTACTTGATACACTATAGGGATGGTCGGTCATGCACATCATTATGGTTTATCTATGTGAATCATGCCAACTCCCTTTTCATTTTAGTCTTTAGTGATGGCTGTATCTAGATTAGGACACTCTTCTAATTGATGATCTTTTTTGAAAAATTCATAGGTTGGGTACTCTAAACAATCTCTTTGATAGTGGTCTAGTGAACCTCATTTGTAATAGGTTCTTGGTGGAAACAAACCACTACCTCATCCTTATCCTCTCCCTCATACATGGTAGCCACCATTATCTTGAGTATTATCAATTGAGGTTTGGCATGTGTCACATGCTCAAGCTTCATGGATATCATTGATCAATCGATAATCATTGGTATCATGTGTGTAGGCATCATAAATTTTAAAATACTTAGATACCTTAGTGTTTATAGCCCATTACAAAAGTGGACAATAATGAACATCATGTTTTTCATGACAAATCTCAAAAATTTATTCCATTACTACACTAATGTTCTTGTGTGGGCAATTGTTACTCATATGCTATTCAGTCTCATAGTCTATACACCAAACACCATTGCATGTCTCATGTGCATTGTTTGCCATCAACTTTTCAAGCTGAGATGTCATGGATGCTATTTGTGCCTCAAAAAAGGGACTAATCTTGGTATCTATGCTTTTGACTACTTCAACATAGAGGGCAACTTCCAATGCCTCACATGCACTTGTGAAGGTTTTTTGTGACAAGGTCCATCGAAAAGGTAGAAATAATCCTCCCATGAACCATTGTACATGCTGAGCAAGATTGATTTCAAATGACAGCTTAAAAATTAGGGTTTTGAATCATGCATCATATTCACGTACACTCTCTATAAGTCCCTATTTTATGTCTTTCAACAATGCTATACTCTATTGCTCAAACTCAAGAATGTCAAATTCCTACAAGAAGGCTACTTTGAGTTTGTCATAGTTGACCACTACTTGTTGAGAGTCAAATTTGTGATACCATTTGTGTACACACTCTAAAAGTGTGGTTATAAAATATGTTGCCTTTCATTTAGAAGACATGATGCCAAACACTCCAAATTAATTCATACTTACGAACATGCTCAACTGCATTATCTACCCCGTAATATTCAGGTTAATGCAGTGTCATCTCATAGTAGGCCATAGTGAGTTATGGTTGAGCAGGTGGTTGCTGGGAAGATCTAGTTCTATTTTTAGGAGGGGGTTTACTTCCTCTATTTCCTCCTCCTAATCCTCCTCCAACACTTCCAGTAATAGTGCTCATGGGAAGAGGTATGGTAGAGGGTTGATTTCCTAGGTTTGGGCTTGTATTCTAGCCTTGAGGGTCAGATTCACTAGGCATCCCAAGCTATGCCATAAAATTCCCTTGAAGAGGGAAAAATGTAAATTATATATTATCACCTAATGGCCTAGTTTCAATCTCCCTTACCTGTTCAGTTTCTGATTCTATATTGTCTGTATCCCAATTCTATATATGTATTCTATCTAACTCAAAGGCAGGAACATGCACTATGGTGGCAGAGCCTGGTTGAATTGTACTTGGTTCATCTTCTATAATCTAGCTCATTTATCTTTCAAAGGATAAAAGTGGAAAAGGATGTGGCTCAAAAGTGATGGGTTCCTCACGCTTGTCCACCTCCCTACGGATCTTCACAACACTCTTCAAGGGTTCTCAATCTCTTCCCATGACACTAACTCTCATGATCCTCTACTGAGCTTCATTATACTTATATTTTTGTGATTCTCATTGGCTTGCTACCATGTTGAAACCATAATTCTTAATCAATCATTAGTCTCCCCTACCAACTATGCGGCTCATGCATAGGAGATTTTAGCCTTCCATAGGTAGAGTTTCCAATCCAAGATCAATAATTAAATTCTTAACTTCGAAAGAAAAAAAATGAGAAGTATCATCCCCTTGAGTTTCATAAAAATTAAAACTTCACCTCCTCAAGACATGAATAGGTGGTCAACATGTACTCCAAAATGTATCTATTCTAAACACCTCTCCACCAATAGTTAACTGCTCATGTCCAGGGAAATTTAAGTAGTGATAAACTCCTCTACCTATTCAAGTGTCCATGATTGCCTTTGTCCAAGATTTTAAGATCATCCTTGAGCATACACTAAAATCCAAGAATGCAAGAGAATTAGGACCTCAAAAAATAAAGTATCATACAAAGAGTTGTAGAGATTCTACTCTATCCACCATCATGCACAAATTTCTAGTTCAAGATATGAAATAACAAAGTTATCTTCAATGCTGGTAACCCATTATTCAATATTATCTAATGTAATGTGCTCAAATATTTCCTATGATTATAATTCAATTACTTTAGGTCTCGATAATAGAATCAAAATGTTGGGTTCATTTAGTTAGTTCTACTATGATGCTGAAGCTTCTCCCTGATAGACTGGTGCACTGGCCCTTATCACACGAGAGGTAAGTCTCATGTGCTCACTCGAAGCATATAACGAAAGACCATTTATCGAAGGATTTAAAGCATAATGTTATATGTTTGTTCATACCTTGTAACATAAATCTTAAGTTATTTAATACAATAAGTATACCACTATTATCCTTATTATCCCAAACTTAACTACTATGATAACTAGGATCATCATTATTATTCAATAGTAGAAAAAAGGAAAAAATACCCATGACAGAGAAATAAAACATATTAATTATTCAACACTTAGAATGTTCATTAATCATCACAAGTTATGGCAAATACTAACTATTCATTGAGTGCTTAACAAATTATAAGATAGAATATTGCATCTATTCTCCAAAGGTCCACACTTGCAATTGATTACAATAGGGGTTTTTATTCTTGTTTTACCTTGACCAAGTGTTGAGATTCTAACTATCATGGACAAATGCACACAGACTCCCAACAGGCTGAGAGTCATGGTTCTTAAAACTAGTTGTTCCTATAAAATTGGGCCTTTGTGCCCCTAGATGTTTGCTTTATGTTATGTTCTGGTGGCTAAGTATTCTATTCCTTATGGGTTGGTACACAACTTCCAATCGATGGGGTTGAAGTGTCCTACTCGAGGTACTCTTCTAATTTATCCCATGTTCCTTGTGCTCTACTTCCCTCACACTCCACTTCCCCCATACTACCTTAGTCTCCCACTTCTTGTTCTAAGTCCTTTATTCCAAAGTCCCTTGTGACACATTCTTTCTTGATGGGGTCCTCTCATGCTAGGTCTCCTACACCATTATCCATTTGATTGGAAAGTTCTATGCCAAAAATACTCCTGTATGCCATGGTATTCCCATGCCATGGTCTCGCGTGCCATGCTGGTACTTACATCAAAATGGACAATGGTCCCTCCATGCCACATGCCAAAAAATGGAACAAACTTTAGGGGTTAACAATGTGAAACCAAGGCCATGTTTTTTGTGAGGTTTTTGGGTTTTGATTGGAAAAAAATCATGTGGCATGTGTTCATATCGACCTAGACTAAATCCCTTCTAAGAAAACCTATAAAGGTATGTCTGGGAAAACTTTGGTTTATCTAAATAGAGAAACTGGAGGTGAATGGTCGAGGTGAGAAAGAGGTGGTAAAAGTGTCAAGGGGTTTATCAAGTCCCCCATAGATAAAATTGGTTTGATAAGTTGAGGGCCTAAAATGGATAATGGTTCCAATATTAGGGTCATAACTAGGTTATTGGTCAATATTTTCATACTATCGAGGAGTAGGGAAAATGTCTAGTGTCAAGAGGATATACTCCCCTAATGAAAGATGCTAGAAGGTTGATTCTAAAGGGTCTATTGTGGGGATTTAAGAGGAGGGGGTAAATGAACTAGTCAGTGCTTCATTAGTAGAAAGAGATGGGGATTTGTCTTTGAATGATGAAAGCTTTTTAGATAGAGAAAGGATAACATCATTGGGTCAGTACGTCATGTTTCATGATGTAAAAAGACTCGGGTTAGCTTGTATGGTAATAACTTGGCCTTCATGTTCAAATTTGATGCATTAGTGCAAAGTGGATGGAACATAGTCCATGGAATGAATCCAAAGGCATCCTCATAAAATGTTTGATAGGAACTCACCTTATACAATGTAGAAGAGCTCATGAAGTGTGTAGGGTCCTAAATGAATGTGAAAGACAATAGGTCCTAGAGTCATGGCCATGGTATCATTGAATGATAAGAGCAACATTGAGGTTTTTGACATAATGTTCTTGGGTAATTTGAGTTGGTTGTATGTGTGGGAGGAGATAATTTTGATGCTAGCTCCCCCATCAATCATAACCCTCTTGATGTGAGTTTGGCTGATGTACATGGTGATGAAGAGGGAAGGATTTGGGTTGTCTGGATAGATGGAGGGTATTTCCAAATCCTTAAAGGTAATAAGATGGGAAAGTTAAAGAGCTCTAAAGAGCTCTAAAAAAGGCTACTATAGATCGTGGGTCTTCTGGTTGGACCTCTATAGATTATAAAGTCTCTATCATCACATGGTAGTGATGGAAGTGGTATTGGTCAGTTCATATAAACTCATCTTCGCCAGTGTTTAGTGAAGCTACTTTAGAACTAATCATTCTATTTATTAAGATGGATTAGGTTGAGAGGGTCCCAAGATGGACACTTTGGGTTTAGTTGAAGGTAAAGGTACTTGGTACTGGCTGGGTGATTGGGTGGTAGAAGAGGGATATGTCCATGGGATGGACACTTTTGCTTTTCCATTGTCCTTTAGTTGAGCCTATGATCATGTGACCACATGGATGGTATGGATTTAGGGAGGAGTCAAGCTAGAGGGTTGCTTCAGTTATACTTCACTCTAAGATGCGAGTGGGGGAATAGGTGAGTATTGGTTGATGACTCTTGGTTCTTGGATTAGTGTTAGGTGCATAAGAGGCTCAATTGAGAATAAGTCATCCTTATGATACATCTAATGGGATAAAAATTTGAGAGCCTTAGAATTCTTAGTATCATGCCTAGGTGTTCTATGATATAAGCATACTAATTTGTCATTATACCAAGATAGTTTAGGACTATGTGGGTCAAATGGTCTGATAGGTGGCAAGGTTAAGCAAGATGCTTGTAATAACCTCTATAAGATGGTTGAGTAAGACTCGAGCAAAGGTGGCAAAGGCATGGAGGTCTTAGTTTTGGTAGTTGGGTCAGGAATTTTGTAAGAAGTAGGCTTGGTGGTAGAGGAGCGTTCTTGGAATATAGTTTTAGTTTTAGTAGAGAGGTTGATAACTCAAGGTTAGAAGGTTTTGAGGAAGACATTTGAGAAGTAAGTGGTTTATTTATATATGATTAGAAGATAAGAGGTTTGGTTATGGGTGGTTTGGTGAAAATAGGTGTGGATGAAAGTAGGAGTGATGGCATAATCAAAAGTGGTGGTTGGCTTTTAATTGGGATGGTTGGTTTCCTGATTAAGGTAGAGGGATGTGGTCCTAAAGTAGAGGGCAAAGTGGAAGAGGGAGGAAGAGTTTTGGTTCATGAAATTTTGGGTGTTTTTACCTTATTTGTTAGCTTAGTTTGGGGTCCCTTTGGTGGGTTTGGTGGAGTTAATTCTAATTTCAATGAGGGGTGAGTAAGGTCCTAAGTAGGGAATATACCAAGGTTTTTGGTAGGCTTGGTTATAATGGTAGAAGGTGGCTTGGTTATTTTAGGTGGAGTCAATTTGGATGGTTTAGGTATAGTTTGGGCGGTAGATGTTTCTAATGGTTTGATTGTGCTAAAAGTTGGTTTGATAGTAGGAATGGAAGGTTGGTATGATTGTGGTGTGGTTAGAGGTTCTTGCTTGGTTTGGTAAGGGATACTAAGATAGTTCTCAAATGTGGCATGATCTACGTTGGGTTAGGATAAGTAGTCTAATTTTTGAACCAATCTAGAGAAAGGTCTATAGATGGGTGTGATCCATTCGATACTGATCTCAAAGGTTAAGCCCCTAGGTAGAGAGAGATAAGTGGTTACCTCATCTTTTTCCTCAATCAAAGGCTCTAAGGTTTGGGAAGATGAGTGTCTGATGGGAGAGGTAGGTAGAGTGATCACTTCCTTAAGGGTGCTTTCCAAAAGAAGAGTGGATTACTGTATGATGGAAGATAAGGATACATTGGTAATTTTTTTTCCTTGGTATGTCTTCCAATGGTTGGGTTGATGACCTAACTACCTCAATAGGTGGAGAGGATGGAGGGGTTGCTTCCTGGGCTTCATTTTCTAAAAGAGTGGAGAGTGACTCCACTGCCTCAATAAGTTGGGGGGGTAAGAAAAGGGGTTTCATAAGTGGTTTCCTCAGTAATGAGTTAACTAAGGACTACATTAATGGTATGGACTTTGTAGTTGTGAGAGGATTTCACTTAGTTATTTTCATTATTTACAGAAGGGGCATGGTTGGGAAATGGCTATATGAAGATGTCAAGTGATTGGTTTATGGGTGTATTGGGGTTCTCCAACACAAGTCCCCTTATTGATGAGGTTTTAGACAATGTTCTTGAAGGTATTATACCTAATAATGACATGGTGAAAGACGTACAATTCATTCTCCTTATACCAACCAGGTACAAGATGCAAGGACTCAAATAGCTATAGAGTTTTGATCAATGGCAGTTATATGATATTTGATTTTAATAAATTCTCCAAGGTAGAAGCATATGACTCCCCCACAAGAGTAAATTGATTTTGGTTATTGTGTTAGGGTTTCCAATTTTTTTATTGGAGGAATTGGAAGAGTTAGGTTAGTTAACAATAGCTAGAGGAGCAGTCTTAAGGACAACTACATTCATGGTTCCCTTGTTTTTGGAGTTAGTGTTGGTTTTATTGTTAGGTTTAGAAGAGGAAACCTCATTTGATTTGAAGGTAGAATTCTTGTTTCTACATTTTAGTTTCCACTCATCAATAGCTCTATTCTCTAGTTTTCATGCCATGGTGAAAGCTTCATCAAAGGTCCTAAAGCTTTAAACATAAAGTAGAATAAATGTGTTTGGCATAAGCTTGAGCAAAGAGTTTAATCAATTTAGGTTGGGGTGAAGAGAAAGAGCACTAATTTATCAAACTTATCCAATGGGCTACAAAGTCAACAATGGATTCATCATCAAATTGATGAATGGAGTAGAGATCAGTGATGGAAAATTTCTTAGAGATGTTTATGGAAAAGTGATCTATGAAAATTTGAGCTAATTGGATGAAAGAAAAGAGGGAGTGATTTGTAACAGTACTATACTAATCTAGTGCTAGACCTAATAGAGACATAAGAAAGGTACAAATAAGGAGAGCATCATCATAGGTGATCAAATAGAAAGAATACCTAAATGCTCTTATATGTTGTTAAAGGTCTTCCTTACTTTGAAACTTTGAAAATTTATGAAATTCCCATTGAGGAGGATAAGGTCAAATAGGGATGGATGGATGAATTGGCTCATTGAATATTTGGTCATAAGATAAGAGGTTATGGGTACTAGAGATAGATGAATCTAAATTAGTCATTTTATCCATTAGCATTTTGACAATATTGGTTTATGGATGTGCACCCCTGTTGTTATAGGGTAGATTATGTTGGGTTTGGGTAGGTGCAACATAAGGGTAGCTGGTGGGGGGTTGAGAAGCTACCTCATATTGGTATGTGGATATGGGTGGTTGGGATGATGCCACATATGAATACATGGAGATAGGTGGTTGGGAGGAAGGTAGAGGTATGTACCCTTTTAGGTTAGGGATGTATCTCAGGTTTTGTGCAATGGGCACCTGTTTAGAGATTAATGCAGATTGGGTAGGAGGTATGGTTGGGTCATTAGATAGAGGGTAGGTGGTAACCTTGGTACTAATGGGTGGAAGACTAGAAGGTACAAAAACCACCAAGATTTGTAATGGAGTGTAGGTAGGTAGGTTAAAAGTGGGAGGAATGGTGGTGACAATAGTAGAGGGTACTCCTAAGGTAAGGGAAGTATTGGTGCCCTTGTTGGGTTTCTCCTATACTAGGAGGGTTATTAGTTGGGGAAGAATGTGTTTGGGTGTTTCTTGGTTGAGTGGGTTGATTTTGGATTGTGGTATCAATAGGTTTATTGTTAGAGGATGAGGCTAGGGTGACTAAAGGTTAGGTGGAGAGGGTGGAAACAAAAGTGTCTCCCATAAGGTGGGTTAATAGGTGGGATTGAAGTAGGAGTATGGTGTTAAGATGATCCTAGAGGGATATGGGGTTGATATCCATAAAGGTGGTGAAATCCACATCATGTTGGGTAACCGTCTGAGAGATGTTAGGACTTCCATAAGAAAGGGGAGAACTCTATGCATCTAACATGTACTCTATAGATGAGGGAGAAGATGAAGATGGATGATTAGGAGGTGGGTCTTGGCTTGCTTGGTGTCTTAGTTATTGTCTAGTTAAAACCATGTAGGTAAAGAGGAGAAGAAGATGCAAGCAATATCACAACTCAAACAAAGAGAAGACTAGAAAAAGTCAAGGAAACAAGACACTCAGTAAAGCACGTTAAATCCAAAGGTTATTTTTACTCTCTCTTGTGGCTTATACCTTAAGCTTTAAAAATGATGTGACTCAACTTGGTTTGTAGAGAAAGAACTAGAAAAGAAGTCTAGGGTTGGTTTTGAGTTATATTTAGGATCTAAAGGGGATCTATATTAGAAATTAGTACATGGCTTGATATTGGGGCCTAATCCCTCAATTTACACACCACAATGATAAGGGTGTTTAGTGCTTTGCCAAGATATACTAGTTACCAAAGATTATACTCAACCAACGAACTAAGTTGATTCTCAACTTGGTGATGAAATCTAAGTAAGATTGATGGAAAAGGTGATCGCTAAATAATGAAATCTCAATCGAGCCTTATGTCAATATTTTTATTCTTGATTAAGTGTAAGTGGTTTGGTCTTGTGTGTGTGATAAGAGTGAAGCTATGATTAATTCACTTGATTAATTAAGTTATATGAGCTCAAATAAACAAGAAAATAATGGATGCAATCAATTTTAAGCCTAAAATGAAAATTTGATTTCATTATATGAGCATAAATACAAGAAAAAACATCTAAATGCAACTATGAACCCAAGAAAAGACTCAAAAGGTCCCACTGGGCATGCCAAAATATTTCATGTAAATTTTGCTTTATTTTGTAGAAGAAAGCTGCAAAACTTAAAAGAAGGTGAGGTTAATAGAACCTAGATTTAGTTTTCAGTCCATGATCCTGATTGTTGTAGATACTCCTCTTTGGCTTGGGAGGAATGATATACATATAAGAAAAGCACTAAAAAAAGGGTTGATTAGTTATATAGCAGGGTGGATTACCTAGCAAAATATATCCAAGAAGGACAAACTTCCTTGAAGGTTGTCAATCCACATTTTTAAACAATTATGTTCTAAAAATGAGAGACAAATTACTTGCATAAATAACAGAAGATACTAAATTCAAAATACAAGAAGTGCTTTACAAATGAATAGGTGAACTTGACTAATTATAACAATAAATAGATTGATATTAATGCTGAATGAATTAGGTATAGTTCATAAAATAGGGTGAGGCTTTGTGATGAGGCAGAGAGGAAGAAACTAGAATTTTGTTGAAGTATGATGGGTGAAAACAACTTGTTATTTATTTGTCACACAGTGGCCATTGTTAGTTAGGGTGACTATCAGTGGTTAGGTTTATCATCAATGGTTATGGATAGACCATCAATGATTAGGGTGACTTTTCATAGTTACTATGGGTTCTGGGTTGGGTTAAAAAATAGGCTGATGAGGCTGTGAAATGAGATGTTGGGAGGTGGGTTTGGATTGGGTTGGTTGTGAAATAGAAAACAAAGTAAACTAGTTACTAAAAATAGATTCTTAGTTTGTTGATCTAGAGAAAGTTTGAGGTGTGTTGTTAATAGCTTATTGATGGAGTCTGATACAATTTTAGTAGAGTAATGATACTTGGTTGTTGACCGATGAGTAGTGGCACTTTGGATCTTTCTCGTACTCATTGATTGTTCATTGGGAGGATACCTGTAAAAGAAAGCTATGATGTAGGAGGCTTTGACTCTGGATATAGATGGATGATCCATTTCACTTCCTCCTCTCTTTTTATAGGAAGGAGAGGTGAAACAATAGTTTAATAGGGTGTTTAAATTTATCTTTCACATGCATTAGCTTGCATACGAATTAAACAATCTAAATATAAAAAAACAAGCTGGAGTTGACTGGAGTTAACTGTTTAGGCAGATGGAATCTAACCATCGACGGTCAAGCCTAACTATCAGTGGTTTGGGTGACCATCAATGATTGAGGGCAAGGTCAAGTTTAGTCAAGGGTGGGTTAGTTAGTTAGTTAACTAGTTATTTAACTTGATTCAAGTTTGTGATTGAGAGTTTATGGAAGAGTCCCTCGATGGTCTTGAGGTGGTCTAGGGGTTAGTTTGACATCTAGAACCATTGTGTGCAAATTTTTAGTGTCTAAACTCCTATTTCTATAAGTTGAGTTTTGTTCTTATTGATACTACCATCAGTGTTGTATTTAGTTTTGAAGATCCATTTACAATTAATTCTCTTCTTCTGTAGTAGAGGATCTTCAAGATATCATGTTTTAGTTTCATTAGTGATTGAAATTATACATCCATGACATCTTTACAAGTTTTTGATTCTAGGGATTCTTGAATGTAGAGGGCTTAATAGATTCAAAAAATGTGCTCATTAGGGTCAAATTGACCTCTCCTCGAGTCATGCTATGAGTCCTTGGTCTAGTATTTGTGTTTGGAATTCTATCTAGTTTAGTATCCCTTAATATACTTATATATTATTTAGGCATACATTGAGTGGTACCTATGGGTAGTGGAGTTGCACCATTATTTCCATCATCATCACTATCTTATTTTGGTTGATTTCCATCTTTTGCATTCTTTATAGGACTAATTGGTGTACCAAGTGAGCTTGAAGAAGGAGCTTTGGCTTCTATCTTCTAAAAAAAATCAACATACCTACTTGTGTAGATTTTCTTGGTCTTTGGATCCATTAATCTATAAGTAAGTACTTCTCCATTATACCTTAAGAAGACATACTTTTATACTTTCATGTCAAGTTTAGTCCTTGCTTCTCTAGATTTATGGGTAAACTGTCACTCAAGCATTTAAATGTAGTGAAAATAATTTTTTGATATGTAAGAGGTACTTATAATCATGGTATTCATTTTAAACTAGCAAGGTATTTATTTTTAATTGGATACACATATTAGGGAGGATATCTTGATGATGAAAAATTAATTTCAAATTATTGCTTCACACTAGGAAGGGGTTTGGTTTCTTAGTCTTAAAAAAAGTTATAATTGTATTATCCTCTACTGAAACTGAATATACAACCCTTACAGTAACTTGCACATAAGAATTATGGTTGAGAAGACTCTTAGTTGATTTCAGAGAGGCTCAACTTGAACTAACACATATTTTTTGTGATAATAGTGGGGTGATATAATTGTCTAGGAATGTAGTTTTCCATGCTAGAACCAAACACATTTAAATCAAACATCATTTTGTTAGAGGCTTGGTTAATGATAAATTATTTACCATTGAGTATTTTAAAGTGAAGATCACTTTGATCATATTACCACTGAAGGATTGCATAAGTATATTCATGGAAGACCTAAGGAGATGATACACATTTCACTTATTTGCATAAAAAAGGAGAATATTGAGTATGATGTCAATATGAGTACTTGAGTTATATTTTTAGATTTATTTTATTTTAGGGCTTTTTTACGAGTTTAAAAGAGTATTTAATTTATTTATTTTCTAAACTAGTTGTGTGGTCATTTTGGACACTTTTCAATGATTTCTTTAAAAATAGTTAGAACTTATAGAACATAGGTTACCTAATTGGAACACTCTACCAAATTGGTTACTACCTATCTATCTATTTAGCAATCTGGTCTACTATGGATATTCTCTCAACTATATTAGAATTATCAACTCATCTCCAGTCACTGCTATATATATATATATATAAATTTAGATTCTCAGCAATGGGATTGGCATTCTTAGATGCCCAAATCCCAATCTATATATTATGTAAGTAACATAATTTCATCCCACCCTTTGATCAATTTCTTGCATATTTATCCAAGTCTAGGGCTCTAGATACACACTCTCTCCATGGTCTAAAAATGGATCACCATATAGATCTTTGAATCCCACTAGATAAGCATATGATATCTCTAAATTACTTACTTGAGTGAAAGATGATGAGTGAAAGAAGACTTTATTTGGGCCTTATTTGAGTGAGTAAAATTTGAAATTCAAAAATATGGCAATTGAACACAAGTGAGAAGCTACTACACCTACCATCAAAGCATTGGATAGAATGATTAGGATGAGGAGGGCATGTGTAGAGATGATGAATGATGATGAGGGAGTCATTAGGGATGATGAGAGATATTTGGGGTCAATGAGGGAGTGATTATAGAGGATGAGGGATCAAAGATGATGAGGGACAATGAGGGTCAATGAGGGAGTGATTAGGGGTGATGAGGGATAAGTAAGGAGTGATTAGGGATGATGAGAGATGATTAAGAAGTGATTAGGGATGGTGAAAGATGGTGAAGGTCAATGAAGGAGTGATTAGGTAAGACTAGGGAGTGATTAGAGATGATGATGGATGGTGAGGGTTGATGAGGGAAAGATTAGGGACCATGATAGATGAGGAGGGAGTGCTTAGGGTGATATAGGATGATGAAGGATGGTGAGGGTCACTAAAGGAGTGATTAGGGATGATGAGGGAGTGATTAGGGATGATTAAGGATGGTGAAGGTCAATGAGGTAGTGATTAGGAATGATGAGGGTCAATGAGGGAGTTATTAAGGATGATGAGGGATGGTGATGGTCAATGAAGGAGTGATTATAGATAATGAAGAATGAGGACATAGTGATTATGGGTGATGATGAATGAGGAGGAAGTTATTATGGATAAGGGAGGGATGATGAGCAAGTGAAATGAAAACAAAGTGGTCATTTGATGTGTGCAGGTCATCAATATGAGCTATGTTTCCCCAATCACACCAGTTTGGCTTGAGTTTAAAGTGAGTGGTTTATAAACTTCAATTTTGTCAAACATAAGACTCTTAAAAATTCCATGAAGTAATATGGAAGGCACAA
The DNA here is from genome assembly GCA_037957365.1 of Torreya grandis. NCBI lineage: Eukaryota > Viridiplantae > Streptophyta > Pinopsida > Cupressales > Taxaceae > Torreya > Torreya grandis. The sequence goes on from JARHVA010001673.1 coordinate 1,033,435, forward strand.
AAACCTAAAAAATGATTGAATGTTTACCAAAAATGTACATCAATTGAAAAAATCATACTCTGAATTCCCTATGTTCAATATTGAGACCCTAAAAATGCCTAAGTACTAAGAAAATTAGACTTTTAAAAACTATCTTCCACATCGTAAGGCATGCAGATATTAGACCAACTTTATCAGATGTAGAGTGACCTTAATTTATTATATTTACTAAAATAAATTTAAAGTATATGGTATTCCTTATACTTAACCTTTATTTTAGTAAAATATCCCACCTCCTTCCTCACACATTTTAATGGATCTTCCTTTTGTATTTTAGCCATTCATGAATTCTTGGATCATAATGCATGCACATTATATACACTATACATAGTGGAAATAATGTATACACATTATTTACACTTATCATAGTGGAAATAATGTATACACATTATTTACACTTAGCATAGTGGAAATAATGTGTATGCATTATGTGGAATGCATAACATGTATACATTATGGCTTGGAAATCTTAAGCCTAAATTTAAATAACATGTATATGTTATGGCCATAAAACATATGAATTATGGATATAATGTGTAGGCATTAGGGTAAATGTCCTTGAAATTATCTCTTAACTTTGTGCACATACCCTTAATTGATATTTAATTTTCAAATTTGGCTAAGGAATCTTGTCCCTATCAGTAACCAAATCTCAAATGATAATAATAACTTTTTGAAAGAGTCTGAGGGCTTTTATTCCTGGCCATTTATCGAATCAAACATTAGTGCCTATCTTAATAGAAGACTAACAGATGTTGTGATCATTGAAAGGTAGACCTAAACAAAAACCATCCCCTATATATTTCATGTGTGGATTGACAGCTTCAAAAGCTTGTCATATACTTTTGGCAATAAAAGAGCCTTCAATTTTAATAGGATCCATAGTGATGAGAAGGTAATAAAAGACTATATTATTTCAACTAGGTTTTCCATAGGGCATCCTAGAGGAGATACAATACCTTAGCAAGATTTTCTAGGCCTCATTACATTAAATGGTGTAAAAAACCCATTGGGCACATAAGGCAATAATCTATCTGTAAAGGTTAATAATTCCCATCCTCTTGTATCTTGATGAAGGCAAAAAATATCCAAGGACACACGATGAAAACCCTTGGTATGCTTGAAATTAGACCAAAGATATTCCCTGAGAATTTTAGCCATGTAATCATAAGGTGATTTTGAATGAGCCCAACATGAGGAATAATAGACATGGGTAGTAGCTAGAATTTTGGTGAAATTTTGGAATTTTATTGCTCAAGCTAATGGCTTAGTAATCCAATTTTTAAATTTATTGTCTATTCTACTGATGACATACCACCATAGATCAACTAGAGAGTATTCAAATGCAAAAATAATGCCAATAAATTTGAATTAGTCTCCATGCACAATTTATTTCTAATTAAATTGGAAAATCAAATTAGGTATATGAATCATACTTTATCCAAAATATTGAATCTTACTCCATTTTGAACTAGACCCATAGGCCAAACAAAAAATATTAAGACACTTCATATCATCTAGTAAGGTCCATTCTTGTTCTTCGAGTGTAATGCATGTGTCATCCAAGAAATGCCTGTTAATGAGCTAAGAAGAGGAGTCAGGGGAAAATATACCTCAAACCAAGCCCTACTCAATGTTAGAGGCAAGAAAATGCCCTAGAGCTTCTACGAAGAGAACATATAACATTGAAGTAAGAGGGAAACCTTTCTTGTTGGAGCGCTATAGACAAAGTCTATAAGACTTAAATCCATTAATGGTTAGGCATGTTAGCATCTAAAATTAAAGTTTAGACTATCAAAATAAATTACCAATTGAAACCCTGAGCCTTTAACATAGCTAGGATAAATGGTCATTCAATTATGTCGTAGGTTTTTTTTAATTCAAAATTTAGAAAAAAGGTTTGTTGACTAGAAACTCTAGCCCATTCCATACCCTCCTAGATGACAATGAGATTATCAATAATATACCTCCCTCTAATGAAACAAGTTTGTTCAGGTATAACAAAATGTAGAAGAATAAAATGGAAATGATGGCAAGATCTTTGGTGAGATTTTTGTAGGAGACATTCAATAAGGTGATGGGACATGAGATGGTAAGGAGTTTTAGATCACTCACTTTGAGTATAAACTCAATATTACCCTGATTAATTAAAGCTCCCAAAGAATGGTTTTGAAGGGCTTCTTTATAGACCTGAAGTAAATCCAACCCAATAAATTCTGATGTAACTTTATAAAATTCACATGTGAAACCATTGAGGCTCAAGGCTTTATCATTATTCATACATTGGAAAGATTCTATGGGTTCTTAGAGGATCAATGGTAATCCAAAAATTTGTTGGTCAGACATTTTAACTTTATAAGGAACCATGTCAAGGCATTCGTGCAATGCCTGAACTATTTTTGTTTGACATCTTAGGCTTCAAACATTGATTGGTAGTGATTCATGAAGTTTGAGGAGATGTTTAGGAGGGAGGTGAGCCTAGTTTGGGCTGAATTGATGGCTTTGATATGATCACAATCCTGATTGGCCCTAAGAGACTTGAAAAAGTCTTTGGAAGCTTTGTCTTTAGCCTTGAGCCAATGTAGTCAAGCTTACAATTATGCCTCTCTAGTAGTGTGGCCATCCACCACCTTAATGTGGTGTTTGAGGGTGGTAACAAGGACTTGCAAATGAGTATAAAAAAGATTAATGTTAATAGGGGATGATACCCTCTAGATTTACTTGAGAGTAACCTCTTCACAATGATTCATGATGTGCACATCTTGCTTTCTATAGTGGTAGATGAAGGAGGTGGTGCGTAGAATGACCTCATTTTACCACTCAATATACTTGGAAAAATAAGGAGGGAAGGGTGGGGGAGGGAAAATTTCCAAACTTAGAAAATCAAATGGATAGTGTCAGCATGGCCTAAGATAAAAGTATTTATTATAAAGTATAAAATAAGTAGTGGATATTTGTTCAACGCTGTGACCCATTCCACTCTGCATGATATAGAAGTATGATTTAAGATAACCAAGTCTGAATGGACAATGACAAGATGGTCATTCATGTTGGAAAAGGATAAAATATTTAGTTTTGACAACATATAATGGTTGAGTCTTTTGAGCACACATTGATCCCTAACATGATAATTAGACCACATAAACCAAGATGTGGTATGAAATGAGTGTCGTCAGAGGAGAGGGTTGACAAAATCCCATTTATTCTTGAAAGAATCCCATGATTCATGTTCCAAGAAGCACCACCTCATAGACAAGGTGCCAAATTTGTCCTTGGAATGTTCAATCTTATTAAAATCCTTGCACACTAGCCATGTGGTAGTGGGGAGGTTGTCAACTAAGGATCACCAAAGTAGAGATCTATCAAGACCATCATTAGGGGCTTAAATATCAAGGATGTCTAATGAATGGCCATCAATATCCAATAGTAGCCAAATAACCAAATGTGATGGGTCCTCTCTTGTGGCAATAATGAAGGGGGAAAACTTAGGTAAAACAATTATAATGGCACCACCATGTCCATCTTCATATAGATTGGAAATATGAGTGGTGTCATGCCAAATACAATGCAGAGAAGTTTATAGAAAAAATCTTAAAACCTTAGCTTCTTGTAAACAAAAAAAATCTAGAGAAGCTATTTGTTGATAGGGAGCACACATATAATATTTTTAGAAGGACTTTGTAAGACCTCGAACATTCCAGTGTAACAAGTTCATTGGGAAATATTATCCATGTGGAACACCCCATGTGCATCCTCAAAATCCACTAAAACTACAAAAAATATTGCATTAGTTTAGGTGAGAAGATCCTCCTAGCATGATGGAATGGTGTTTAGGCCCATGCTCATCTCGAAGAGAGTCACCACTACCATGGAGTAGGCCTACATTATTTGTAAAAAATAATATAATTCTATTTCATTAAAGAAATTGAAATAAAATATTACTCAAATCTTATGTTTGTGGAAAGATAATTGATGAGAAACATAAATACACATGACATTATCAAATATATAAAAGATGAAAATATTTTACATGAATCCTATTTATGAAAAGGGTATGAACACTCAAATTTTATGTTTATATAAAAATAATTGATAAAAAACATAAATAAACATGACATAAATTTTAGAAGATGAACATATTTAGTATAGATCCTATATATGAAATAAAACCTATTTTTTAAGAATGGATAACCTCGTGCAAGAAATAAAAAGAGTGGAAACATTAAATTTTGAAAAGGAAATTTGAAAATAAAAGGAGTGAAAAAGTTCTTAAAGGGCTGTGGGACACATGCTTGAATAGAATAAAAACACCAGAATCTCCAATATAAGTTCATAAACCTTGTGATACGCCAATATAAGTTAGGAGAGTGTTATAAATATTACTAAAAGAATCTAAGAGTGTTTTGGGTATAAAATAAACTTCATCTATGTTTGGGTCACTTTTTGTAATCCAATATCACAAAAAATCTTTACTTGATGATGGAGCAAGAATAGTATGGTCCTTGATGAAGTTTCTTTCTACAAAAAAATATTCATTAATCTTTCAAACAACAATTATGAAGAGGGAATGTTTTAATTATTAACTAATAATCATTATTTTCTATTGATAAAATGTTTATATATATATTAATTATATGTAGTATTAAAAATATTTTTTTTGAATGGAAGGATGAAAAAGAATGTGGTGAGTTGGCTTCTGCAATAGAGTGCTACATGAAGGATAATGTTGCAGTATCTGAGGAGGAATCTTTTGGCCATATTTATTGTGTTATTTGAGATGACCTTGTTTAGTTAAAAGAGGAATTTTTGATGGCTACACAAGTTCCAAACTTCTTACAAAAGTTACTTGTAAATTCAACAAGATTATCCCAACTGATTTACATGCAAACAGATGCCTTTAAAAACACTAACCTTGATATGAAAGAGATGGAAGACAAATTCCTTCCAAAGAATTGGATAAAAATTAATTATATGGGGAAAAATATTTTGGGAAATTTAATCAAAGTGGATTATAATTTGGATGTTTATTACAGTTCCAAGAAAATTTTCATTAGGTGAAAAAATAAAGCATTGTAAGAAGTTTATTCAATATAATGCAAGATGTCAATCAAAAATATAAATGAGTTGTCACTGATAATAATTTGGAAAAATAAAAATATTTAATCTCACCTTCTTCCACCTAACCTTTACCAGTTCTAGAGATCTCTTGCAATCGTTTAAACTCACCTTCTTCTACCTACCTTCTGCCAGCTCGAGAGAACAATAGAACAAAAGTAAATAGACATCAGTCTGAACAATTTTTTTTAACCAAAAAATCCAAGGTGCATAATACAAAGACAAGATATATTTATAGTTTACAACATCATTAAGTATAAGTCATAACATTAGTAAGTTCAATATAGAATTTTGTTATGTTTATGTAAACAGTAGTGGCTATAAAATTTAGAGTTTGTAATCAATTTTGTAGTGTTTTGAATTAATATATGAATATCATATTTGTGTGTGCTTTGAATCATGTTATGCATTCCTATGTTCTTTCTTGTAAACATTTTTAATTAGCATGATTTTTAAGCCTTATCACTGGCTTCAAACAAGTGCAACAATTAGTTCTTTAGTGTGTTTTATTTAACTCTCTCCTAGCTATGTATCATAGTTGTCATCTTGAGCCTATTTTCCAACACCTGGTATCAAAGCAAAGACATTTTAAAGGTTTTTAAAGATATGGATGCAAGTATTAATTCATGGTAGCAACCTTAAACATTTGAAATAAATAACTATGATATATGGTGCATCAAGATGAAGACAATATTTTGCTCACAAGAGTTATGGAAACTTTAAGAGGGTGGATACATAGAAGTTTTAGACCAAACAAAATTTAATTACCTTACTCAAGCATAATGAAATGTGTTGAAAGAGAATATAAATAAGGATTCCAAGAATCTTAGTGACTAAAAACTAATTGATAATTCTAATCTAGTTGACCATATATCCATAATAGAACAGATTGCAAGATAGATAGATAAGCGGTCACAAATTTGGTAGAGTGCGTTCTAATCTAGTAGATGATAGAGTATTTTTCCCAACCCAATTTGATGTATATCCAACTTGATATATAAATGGAATGAAGGGCATATGATTTAATCTAGTGTATTGAGGAGGAGCCACTTAGAGTTTAGGCATGACCGAGTAGGCCCTATAGATCAAACTAGATTATTTTCATACTATGAGTATTCCCTAGTCCCCAATATAGTATATCTAAGGATAACATAGGAATTGGGACCCTACCATAAATATGTAGGGGCACCATTTTGAAAGCCCTACCCTAATCTTAAACTTGCCCTACCTATTAAGGTAATTGAAGCTTTTCCTACTTAATTCATCTATGCCAAGGAGTAGGGAAAGGGAAGCTTGATTTTTTGATATCTAACTTTGTTTTACCTAATAAATTATGAAGGGAAGATTTTTGTCTTGATGCATATCAAGGGAGTAAAAGACAATCATTAAGGGATGTTTCGCTTCCTGGTGTCTAGCTTTGCTTTGCTTCTAGATTAAGGCATGACTATCAAAGGGAGCTTACTTTATGATACATAACTTTTTTCTTACCCTACTTACTTAGCTATGCCCTACTCGATAAAGTAAGGGAAGCTTTATTCCTGATATATAGCTTTGTTCTTGTCAAGCCTACTTTCCATTTTTAGAATAGATTATTATCTATCAAGGGATGCTTATTTCCTGATCTATAGCTTGTATATATTCTTTCTCTACCTACTTAGATATGCACTACCTACTTAGCTTTTATTGTTGGCAAGGGAAACTTGCCTCCTGATAGATAGAATGAGAAATAAATTTTTGAATCATGTTATATATGTAATATATTTATACCATTGAGTATGCCCCACCTAATATACCTACTTGAATTTAACCTATGTACTTTACATTTTTGAGTATGCACTACCTGATTGAATATTATAGCCATATCTTGATCTTAAGTATGCCCTACCTCAATGCCTAATCCATATCTTGATCTTGAATATGCCCTACTTACCTTATTGTACTTGAGTATTCCATACCTATGTATCTTGTATTTGAGTAAGGAGATTTATATAGACTTTGAGTTTAATTGGATCTATCTTGGGGGAAGATGGCCTAATCACCACTTATCCCTACCCTAATATAATATCCAATGCATTTCTCATCCCCTATCTATAGACATGGCGTAAACATCTAGATAGAGGTTGTGTAGGCAATATCACCTATAAAATATTATAGTTAATAGACCAGAGCACTACCTTACCCATGTAGTTCAAGTTGGCCCAACTAGCACTAGTGATGTAGGTAAGGTCAAACATGTAGGCAAGGTCAGATAGATGGGCATGGCTGGGTTGGAAAAATAGATACTCTATATGGATTGGATGAGGAGACAGATAATTAAAGTAGAGATAGAGCTATCATATATAATAGAATATGAGATTCTATATGGAAGAGTAGGTCACTACTAGTATAAGTATATAGATAGCTAGAATATCAATTCCTCACCTCAGTATTCCCTCTAGTCTCATCCTAATAATGGGTATATTCTAATCTATCCTACTCACTCTATAATGATATTATCTCATCTTATCTCATCTACTATGTTTTGTAGTTGATTATATATAGTGTCATAACTAGTTAATCCAAAATGATAATATCCAATCTGTCTCTTTTAATCCCAATCAAACATATATATCTGTATATATGCAAATTGATTAATAGGCTTAGTCAACTATATATAGCCTTAAATCCATTTGGGTCAATATATATCAATCCAAATTGGTAGGATCCCCATCCCCATCTAGATAAAGGAAAGGAATGGAATGGAAAGGAAATGGGAGGGAGAGGCCCAATCAAGAATAGATAGTCAAATTTGAGGACTATCTATATGATAAATCAATATTAGATGCTCATAACTAATCTTGTCTCCAATGAGCACTTGTTATTCCAGTTGATATTATCTAGTCAAAATTTTGGGACTATCTATATGCTCAATCACATCTAGATAGGGGGCCCAATATATCCGATCACTCCCTCTTTATTAGTAGGCTCCCCATTTAGATAAAGGGATAGGTCCCAATCAGCTATTTAGTGGGATCCCTATAGAGATATAGGGCCCACTTTTTGATTCTAATCAATCAACATGATCCAAATACCATCTAGATAGAGGGACCAATTTACAATAACTGAGTTATATATATATATATATATATATATATATGATATTTCTTTATATCAATATATTCATTTTTATTGAAATAAAATTAGAGAAAGTGAACTAACTTGGGAAGACCTTTCACTTGATTTCATTTGTTCCCTCTTGGTTGGAAATATCAATGATCATGAAATAATGGGCATGGATATGGCATATGGTCTACTCATGCTAATCAAAATCAAACATAACACAACGTATTCAAGTCAATGGGTTCATGACATACCCCATAAGAAGGGTATAGATATGGCTATAGACCTAATCTGTAGATACCACCCTCAATCCATAAAATAGTAAGCCCCATGTATAACTACCTAATTTTGATCCCATATATCTCTAAACTCTCATACATTTCATCTTTCCCTTTCCCCTAGATCGATATTAGCTAGGCAAATAACAAATGCCCATCTATCTAGAATCTCATGAATCACTTAGAATGACCTTATTATGAGATATATGGGCATATGACATATTATATATCCACTATTCCCACCAAAACATGCTTATAATAATGGAATGGCATTTAGTGCAACCCTATATTGTAGTGTATTCATAATCATTGCCCATAAACTACATATATCATCTTCCTCCCCCCAGGGAACCCCCTATATATATATGAGTCTAGTGGATTGTAACCCACTAAGTGAGAAATAGAACAAGAATGAAAGCATAAGATGGAGTGTAGCAAACCCCTCTACCCAAAGGTATTTTCCATTAGGCCCTCTGTTTTATCCCCCAATAAATATATGTCTATTATATAGATAACATATAATTATCTAGATAGAAAGAGAACTTTATCTATATGGTAGGATAGATATAGAGGACCTCTAGAGGATGAGGGTAGAATTGATACAAAGATCCATGAGGAAGGGAGGGACCTAGGAATCTAACTATGTGAGAGGTTAGTCTGTTGTATAGAGTGTAGGAAAAAAACTCCTTTACACTTAGCCACTTGGACCTGAGGGTGAGGCGTCGACTACCATAGATAGGAGAAAGGCCCTACCTCCTTTAGAACCTTAAACCCCCACCCACTATGGATAGGGGTTGGTGGCCTAACTAGATATTATATATCTATATAGATGTCATGTAAAATACATCTATAGTCATATTTTACACTCGGCCAATGACCTACCCCTCTACTATAGAGTTTGAGCCTATAGTTGGGCTCAAATGACTTGGTTGAGAACTAAACCAAACACTCTAGGAAAGGATGCAGGGAATCAGTTGATAAAATAAATCAAGTTGAACATTGATCCCTACACTTATGTTACATATATAATATATAACAATTCATTCATATCATATCCAGTTACTCATGTTTCCCATCCTATATAGTCATGTTATGTATATAGTTAAGTTACTCATGTTACCCATCCCATAGAGTCATCCCTATAATGACTCATGTTACAAATCCCATAGAGTCATGCTATCCATAGATTTGTGTCACTAGTTAGTCTATAATGTAGCTATAGATTTACACATTTAGTCCAGTTATGTTACATGAAAAGGGATGCCTGAAGGGCAAGGTGAACTAAAAAATATAAATAAGTCCACCCAAAAGGTGAGGTGTTAAGGAGGGTAGAGATAAAACACCTTATGCATGGATATAATTTACTACCACAAAGACAAATAAGATTGAATGTCGGTCCCTTGAATGTTTCTAGGAAAGATATATATAGTCAATATTAGAAAGGTATTCAAGGTCAAGATATAGCTCGGGTAGTTTACTGGGTAGGGCATACTCAAGTAGGGAGGCAATACTCAAGTAAGCAGGGAAAGAAGGATAAGTAACTCAAGTTCTGAATACACACTCTCTCCATAATCTAGGCATGGATCACCATATAGATCTTTATATCCCACTAGAGAATCAAATAATATCTCCAAGTTCCTTATTTAAGTGATAGAGGATGAGTGAAAGAAAAGTTTCTTTGATCTTTATTTGAGTGAGTTAAATTTATAATTGGAATATAATCTATTTAAGAACAATCAGGAAGCCACTTCACCCACCATAAAATTATTGGAGGGAGTTATTAGTGATGAGAAGGTACAATGATGGAGTGTTCAATAATGATGAGAGATAATGATGGAGTTATTAGGGATGATGATAGACAATGAGGGTTAATGAGGGAGTGATTAGGGTAGATGAGTCATAAGGTGAGAGTGATTAAGGATTATAAGGGATGAGGAGGGAGTGATTATGGATGATTATGGATGATGAGATAGTGATTAAGGATGATGAGAGATAGTGAGGGTCAATCAAAGATTGATTAGGGATGATAAGGGAGTGATTAGGGATGATGAGGGATTGTGAGGGTCAATGAGGGAGTGATTAGAGATGATGAGGGAGTGATTAGAGATGATGAGGGACAATGAGGTTTAATGAAGACTTGATTAGGGATAATGAGGGATGAGAAGGGAGTGATCATTAATAAATCCATCCCTAATCTGTTAGGTTGTGGAGCTAAAAGCTTCACTAATGCAAACAGGGGAGGAGGTTGCTGAGAGGTTGTTGAGTTGTAGAGCAACCAACATCGATCTGATCAATCGACATTGGTTGGATAGAGCGAGAAGAGAAATTGATGTCGATCAGAGATCGGCTGGCGTTGATCACCTCCAAGTAGACAGGGACCGACGTTGGTTGCTTGTGCAGTTCAAAACTGCCAGTTCACAGATAGTTAGTTAACAAACTGAGTGTTTGCATGTCAAGAGCCAATTTTAGACTTGAAGTTGTGGATCTAATTATTGTAATTAGATGTCTAATTATTGTTTGCATGAGATCTATTTAATAGACTCATGGGATGTATTGTAATTTGTGCTAGTTTGAGTTGAGCAAAGTTAGCTCCTTCTGTGTGTGAAGAGAGCAAGGGTGTTCCTCCTAGTTCCATAGTAGTGCCAAGTGTGGGTGCTGGTTTTCGAGAATCAGAAGGGTTCTTTAGGTGTGTAGGATCTTGGTCAGTAGGTGTGCATGGCTACGTTTGGAGATTTACATGGTAAGTAAGATCATTGAGCTACAGGTGTATGTGTGAGCAAGGTCTAAGGTTTGCAGGTGTGCAGAACTAGGTTGATCTGTAGGTGGTAGCAAGATCAAGGTGATAGCAACACAATAGGGAGCAGGATCAGGCAGGATCTACTTGGAGTATGGTGTGTACTCAAAAAGAGAGCAAAGAGGAAGGCAAGGTAGTCCCTTCCAAAGTAAGATCATTTGGGTTACAGGTTGTAGCAGTTCATGGGAGATCTACTTGGAGTGTGTTGTGCACTCAGTTGAGTATGTGTATATACTTGGGGGTACTGGCAGTAGTGGATACTGACTGGTTGGAGGTGAACACCAACTCTGTGTTTGAGTTGTGTGTTGAGACCATAAGAGAGAGAGCTTTGAGGAAAGAATTATTGTACACTTGAGGTGTTGGAAGCCTCTGAGAGGTGTGAAGAAGAAGTGGCATCTTCTTTATTGTATTCTTTTTTGGATGAGTATTAATATAATTGGGTATTGTCTCTCATATTTTGTGTTGTTTTTGAATTCTAGTTGCTTGTGATTCTGGTTAATTCTGTATATTTAAGTTGCTTGTGCATGGTAGTCAATTGTGCTTTCGTATTTCCCAACAAGTGGTATCAGAGCTAAGGTTGCAGGGAGCAGGGTTTGTGTTTGATTACAGGTCACTCTCAGGGGTTTTTGATTGAGTGGGAGTATAACAACGGTAGAAGAAAGTAAGCTAAGAATGGAGGAATTGAAAAGCACGAATGGTTAATTAAGGTCTTATGGAAAGAAAGAGAAAGGAAAAGAATATTTTTGGTTGGTAGAAGATCATAATGAAGGAACTAAAGAAGTAGATGTTTTAGGGGTTGTTACATAGGATGCTTTGGTATGTTTCTTGGATAAAGTAGAATCTTGTTTTATAGATTCTACTGCCTCTTTCCATGCAACCCCAAGTAGAGCGGTTGGTGAGCCTTGTCATAGTATTGGCAAAGGGGAAGTGAAGCTGAAATTGCAGGTGGCCAACACATGGGTGTTGAAGGAGGTCATGCAGGTCCCAGTCTTGAAGTTGTGGCTAATTTCTTCAGGAAAGTTGGGTGATGAGAGATGCATAAAAACTCTCACAGTAGATGCACTTAAATTAGCTGGTGGTAAGAAAATAGGTACTCTTTATTTACTTGCTTATATTAATGATTCTTTTTTTATTACAAAGATGTGGCTTTGTAGGCTTGGTCACATGAGTAAGAAGGAGATGCATGTTCTTAAAAGGAAGTCAGATGTCTTTGACAGACTTAAGAACTGGAAAGCCTTGGTGTTTCTAGAGGAGATGATGGATAGAGATCAGCAGATGGGACTGAGTAACTTTGAGTAGAGTAGTTTGGACAGGGATTTGATTCAAAGAAAGCTCACAGATAAAAAGTCATCACTCATAGGTGAACACAGGTACTGGCATCGATCAAGAAGAATTGACGTCGAACAGATAGGTGCCGATGTCGGTCATGTGCAGACTAGAGCCAGTGGTGTCGGGTAGGGTAAGACTGACGTCAGTCAGGAGGACCGATGTCGATGACAGTAAGACTGATGTCAGTTAGGAGGACCAACATCGGTAGTAGGTAGACACTGATGTTGATGGGGTCGGTAGTCAGGTCATGCACATGGAACTGACGTCGGTCAGATGTAGACTATGTGGTGACTGAGGTCGGTCACTGTAACAGATTTTGGGCAGATAGCAAGCTGTCAAGGAGTCTCAAACACCCATATGGAGGACTAAAGGGGTAAGTAAGCCTCAAATTCATTATTCCTCTTCTTTATACTTGTTACTCACTGCAAAGTAGGAAGGATCCAGGAAACAATGGGAGCATGGTAGGAATATGATGCAGAACCAAATAGGAGATTTGGTAGGGTTGCCAACTGGTATGAAAGCACTGAGAGATGAATGGATACCTTAGTTAAAGAATAGAGTGAATGGATGCATGAGACAGAAGGCCAAGTCATATGGTCTTGAGGAAGCTGCAGAATAGTGGTATAGGTTTTGACAGGTGGATGACAAAGTAGGGCTTTAGTCAATGTCAGTGTAACCATTATGTTTGTCTTACCAGGTGGATGATGATAGCTACATTATCCTGTTATTATATGTGGATGGTATGCTAGCTAGCAGGTTCAAACATACATGGTTTTGTTGAGCTAAGGGTAAGGTTAGTTTAGTGGCATGTCATGAGGAATTTGGAGCAGCGAAATTCTTTGGCATGAGAGACATGGAAGATCACAGGTTGATTTTGTCTCCAGTGGGAGCTGATGTGAATCAAGTGTTGGTGAGGTTCAATACGTAGGATGCAGAATCAGAGCACACTAAGGGCTAGATAGTTCAGTGTCTAAAATCACATGAGGTCTAGTATAGACCTAAGTTTTCCCAAGCAGTGGGAGCTGTCAAAAAGTTTAGAGCTGATCCAAGAAAGAAGCACTGGAGGGCAGTTCAGTGGATTCTGAAGTATCTAAGAGGGAGTAGTAGTAGGTTAACATGCGGTGCAGGGTCAAGTTATTTTCTACATGTGTTTGTAGATGCAGATGCGGTGGGTTACTTGGATGACAGGAGGTTCACCACAGGGTTTCTGGTGGTTGGTCTTCAAGGTTGAGCTTGAAGAAGGATACAAGCCAAGAAATAGATTAGATGGGGTACAAGTACATGTATAGTGCAATTGTTTATCTCCAAGTGGGAGATTGTTAGGTTGTGGAACTAAAAGCTTCACTGATGCAAATAGGGGAGGAGGTTGTTGAGTTTCAAAGCAACCGACGTCGGTCTTATCAGCTGACATCGGTTAGATAGAGTGAGAAGAGCAACTGGCATTAATTAGAGATCAGCCAACATCGGTCACCTCCAGGTAGATAGGGACTAACGTCGATCACCTGTGCAATTCAAAACTGCTAGTTCATGGATAGTTAGTTAATGAACTAAGTGTTTGTATGTTAAGAGCCAATTTTAGACTTGAAGATGTGGATCTAATTATTGTAAGTAGATGTCTAATTATTGTTTGCATGAGATCTATATAAGAGACTCATGGGATGTATTGTAATTTGTGCTAGTTTGAGTTGAGCAAAGTTAGCTCCTTCTGTGTGTGAAGTGAGCAAGGGTGTTCCTCCTAGTTCCACAGTAGTGCCAAGTGTGGGTGCTAGTTTTGGAGAATCAGAAGGGTTCTTTAGGTGTGTAAGATCTTGGTCAGTAGGTGTGCATGGCTACGTTTGGAGATCTACATGGTAAGTAAGATCATTGAGCTACAGGTGTATGTGTGAGCAAGGTCTAAGGTTTGTAGGTGTGTAGAACCAGGTTGATCTATAGGTGGCAGTAAGATCAAGTGATAGCAACACAATAGAGAGTAGGATCAGGCAGGATCTACTTGGAGTACGGTGTGTATTTAGAAAGAGAGCAAAGAGGAAGGCAAGGTAGTCCCTTCCAAAGTAAGATCATTTGGGTTGCAGGTTGTAGCAGTTCATGGGAGATCTAATTGGAGTGTGTTGTGCACTCAGTTGAGTATGTGTATATACTCAGGGGTACTGGCAGTAGTGGATACTGACTGGTTGGAGGTGAACACCAACTCTGTGTTTGAGTTGTGTGTTGGGACCGTAAGAGAGAGAGCTTTAAGGAAAGAATTACTGTACACTTGAGGTGTGGGAAGCCTCTGAGAGGTGTGAAGAAGAAGTGGCATCTTCTTTATTGTATTCTTTTCTGGATGAGTATTAATACAATTGGGTATTGTCTCTCATATTTTGTGTTGTTTCTGAATTCTAGTTGCTTGTGATTCTGGTTAATTCTGCATATTTAAGTTGCTTGTACATGGTAATCAATTGTGCTTCTATATTTCCCAACATAATCAATCCATCCTCATCCATCATCATCATCACTGATCACTCTTTCATTTACCCTCAACATGCCTCATTATCCCTAAGCACTCCCTCATCATCACTAATCATTTTGTCATTGACCCTCATCATCTCTCATCATCCTTAATCACTTCTTCATCATCCATTATCTTCCTTAATCACTCCCTCCCATCTCTCATAATACCTAATTACTCCATCCTCATCTTTATTAATCCTCACCATCCCTCATAGACAACAAGGTAAAAATATAGTCATTTTTTTGGTTTTTATGCCTTTTGGATTGCTTGTTGGTATTTTCAAGAGTCCTAGGTTGTCAAAATTAGAGTTTACAGACCACTCAATTTGAATTCAAACCAAATTAGTTTGATTTGGGAAACATAGTTCACATTAATGAAATAGGCACATCAAACGACCACTTTGTGTTAATTTCACTTTTTCATCATCCCTCTTTTATCTCTAATCACTTCTTCCCCATCCCTCATCAACCCTAATCACTCTCTCCTCATTCCTTATTGTCACTAATTAATTCCTCATTAACCCTCATTTTTAATGATCATCTATAATCACTCCCTCATTTACCCTCACCATCTTTTATCATTCCTAATCACTGCATCATCCCTCTTTATCCCTTATCACTATTTTCTTGTCTCTAATAATCCCTAATCACTCCCTCCTTATCCCTCATCATTCCTAATCACTCTCTCATTGACCCTCATCATCCCTCATTGTCTCTAATCACTCTTTCCTGATCCCTCCTTATCCATAATCACTCCCTTCAATACTTTTATGGTGGGCGTAGTGGAATTTTACTTGTGCGTGGTCATCTATACTCACTCCTTTATCTAAATAGTTTATAATGTCCCCTCTCCTTTCAAGATATGCCTTTGGTATTACATAAAGTATTCAATTATGTATCAATATTAAAGATATTGTTAGGTGAGATATATATGGTCAAGATTTGATATGAGTATTCAAGATCAAGATATGGATTGGGTATTTTATCAAGTAGGAAATACTCAAATAAGTACAAAAATAAGGATAGGTTGGGAATACTCAAGTACAAGAAGGTAGGTAGGTAATACTAAATTAGTTAGGGAAATAAAGATAGGTAGGTAGGGAATACTCAAGTAAAATAAGGTAGGTAGGACATACTTAAGATCAAGATATGGCTCGGGTATTTAGGTGGGGCATAGTCAAGATCAAGATATGTCTCATATATTCAATTAGATAGGGCATACTCTCTCATGGATTAGATTAAACTCAATAAGGGAGAAGACCCTTTGGATTTACTTGAGTGTAACCTCCTCACAGTGCTTCTTAATGTTCATTACTTGCTTTCCATAGTGGTAGAGGAAGGAGGTGGTACGTAGAATAACCTCATTCCACCACTCAATCTTGTTGGTAACATAAGGAGGGTAGGGTGGTGGGGGATAATTTACAAACTTGGAAATTCAAATAGATGTTCCAACATGGCCTAAGAGAGAAGTATTTAGGATAAAGTATAAACTGAGTACATGGCACCTTGTTCAATGTTGTAACCCATTCCACTCTACTTAAGATTGATGTATGATAAGTGATAACCAAGTCTAAATGGATAGTGATAGGATGGCCATTAATATTGGAAAAGTATAAAATATTTTATTTTGACAACATATAAAGGTTGAGCCTTTTGAGCACATGATGATCCCTTAGACCACACAAACCAAGATGTGGTATTAAATATGTGTTGTCAGAGGAGAGGGTTGATAAGATCCCATTTATTCTTAAAATAATACCATGCTTCACGTTCCTTGAAGCACCACATCATAGATAAGGTTCCAAATTTGTCCTTGAAATGCTCAATCATATTAAAATCCTTGCACACTAGCCATGTGGCAATGGGGATGTTGTTAACTAAGGATCACCAAAGCAGAGATCTATCAGGACCATCATTAGGGGATTAAATTTAAAGGCTGCCTAATGAATGGCCATCAATATCCAATAGTAGCCAAACAACCCAGTGTGATAGGTCCTTCCCCATGATAATAATGAAGGGGGAAAACTCAGGTAAAACAATATACTAGCACCATCATGTCCATCTTCATATAGAGTGCAAATATGGGTAACATCATTCCAAATATAATGTAGATAAGTCTTTAGAAGAAAAAATGAAACCTTAATTTTTTGTAGACAAAAAAATATAGAGAACCTATCCATTGACAAGGAGCATGCATAGAGTATTGTCAGGATAACTCTGTAAGACCTTAAACATTCCAAGGTAACAAGTTTATTAGGAAATCTTGTCCATGTGGAACTCACCTTGCATGTCCTCAAAATAAGTTAACACTACTAAAATATTGCATTCGTTTGGGTGAGAAGATCCTCCTTGCATGATAAACTAACATTTAGTCCCATACTCATTTTGAGGAGAGTCACCACTACCATGGGGTAGGCCTACATTATTTGTAAAAAATAATATAACTCTATTTTATTAAAAAAAATTAAAATAAAATATAACTCAAATATTTTGTTTGTGGAAAGATAATTGATAAACATCATAAATACACACGACATTATCAAGTTTATAGAAGATGAATATATTTCACATGGGTATGTATGGAAAAAGTATGAATACTCAAATCTTGTGTTTGTATAAAAATAATTAATGAAAAAAATAAATACACAACATTATTGATTTTAGAAAATGAACATATTTGACATAAATTCATATTTTGCATAAGTCCTATGTATGATATTAAACCTATTTTTAATGAGTGGGTGGTTGCTCATGTGAGAAATAAAAAAAAGTGGGAATGTTAAATTTTGAAAAGGAAATCCAAAAAAAGGAGTGAAAAAGTTTTTAAAGGGATATCAAACCCGTGCCTTTATATTACTTGAAAGGCATATCACAAAACACACTGCTAATTAGGGTGTTTATTTTGATTAATTAATTAAAATATCTCAAATTCACTGTGCTCAAAAACAAAACCTCTTCCTAATTTTTAGAGAACTATTTGAATTATTTCTGTGGTAAAAAAATTAACTTTGATATGCTTTGAGTACGAGTTGATAATTTTGAATTATTTATTTAAAATAGCGGGTGATGTATTATTTATTTATGTTCTCCATCCCCAACAAAGTCACTCAAATATGCCAGGCCTATTTTCTATGCGACAGAAGAATTCAATTAAAACTCACTTCTATGTTATGTTATTCATTTGCAATTTATTCATGAAATCTAATTTGTTTTATTGAATGCAATTAACTTTTTTGTATGCATTCATTAGATCTGAGAATGACTACTCAATTCTTGCCTAGTATGTGGACTAATTATGCAATCAACTCCCTTACACCAACTCAAATGGTATATTATATATATCCAGCTATTTGTTTTTTATATTTTTGTTAATGTCATGTATTTTTCACATGAATTTTGTTTATTGTTTCAGCCATATGAGGAGCAAAAACAAATGGAGATGTTGATAGAAGAGATCCAAAATATATTCAAATTAATGGGTGATGGGATAATTAACCCATATTCATATGACACCACATAGATAGTGAGAATACCAGCCATTGACAACCCTTCCAAACCTTAGTTTCCACAAACACTGAAATGGGTTTTTTGTAATCAATTAGCTGATGGTTCATGGGGGGAACAATTAGAATCCTTTTGCTTTCCATATGATATACTTGTTAACACACTTTCCTAAGTCATTACACTCAGGATATGGAAGGTTGAGGAAACCCAAGTGTAGAAAGGTGACATACAATACCATGACCATAAATATTTTTTATTTTATTTTTTTAACATGATGTGATTTGCAGGTATTGACTTTGTTAACAATTAGATTCATCAAGGAGATGGAGGAGATTGCAATATGCCAAGTGGATTCATGATTCACTTTTCTTCCTTGTTGAAGGAATCTCATACACTAAGTTTGGGCATTTCTCATGAACCACCCTTCGTAAAAAATATAAAAACTTGTGGGTCTTCTGGTTGGACCTCTATAGATTATAAAGCCTCTATCATCACTTCACAGTGATGGGATAGGTATTGATCAGTTCATAAAAACTCATATTTACCACTGTTTGTTGAAGCTACTTTAGAACTACTTGTTGGATTGATTTAGACATATTGGGTTGAGAGGGTCCCAAGATGGATACTTTGGGTTTGGTTGAAGGTAAAGGTGCATGGTACTAGTTAGGTGATTGGGTGGTGGAAGAGAGATATGTCCATGGGATGGACACTTTTTATTTTCCCTTGTCTTTTGGTTGAGCCTAAGATCATGTGACCACATGGATGGAATGGATTTGGGGAGGAGTCAGGCTAGAGGGTTGCTTCAATTCCACTTCTCTCTAAGATGAGAGTGGGGGAATAGGTGAGTGTTGGTTGATGGATCCTAGTTCTTAGATTGGTATTGGGTTCATAGGAGGCTCATTTGACAATAAGTTATCCTCATGATATAGTCGATGGGATAAAAAATGGAGAGGCTTATAATTCTTAGTATCATGCCCAGATGTTTTATGATATGGGCATACTAATTTCTCATTATACCAAGATAATTTAGGACTATGTGGGTCAAATGGTCTGATAGGTCTCAAGATTAAGCTCATAAGAGGCTCATATGACAATAATTTATCCTCATGATATAGTCGATGGGCTAAAACTTGGAGAGCCTTACAATTCTTAGTATCATGCCCATGTGTTCTGTGATATGAGTATACTATTTTGTCATTATACCGAGATAGTTTAGGACTGTGTGGGTCAAATGGTCTGATAGGTCTCAAGATTAAACAAGATGCTTGTGATAACCTCTATAAGATGGTTGAATAAGACTCAAGCAAAGGTGGAATAGACATGGAGGTCTTGGTTTTGGTAGTTAGGTTAGGAAATTTTTTAGAAGTAGGCTTGGTGGTAGAGGTTTTTTGTAGAGGAGCGTTCTTGGTGGATAGTTTTGGTTTTGGTAGAGAGGTTGATAACTTGAGGTTAGAATGTTTTGAGGTAGACATTTGAGAGGTAAGTGGTTTGTTTATATATGATTGGAAGATAAGAGGTTTGGTTATGGGTGGTATGGTGAAAATAGGTATGGATGAAAGTAGAAGTGATGGCGTAATCAAAAGTGGTGGTTGGTTTTAATTGGGATGGTTGGTTTATCTATTAAGGTAGAGGGATATGGTCCCAAAATAGAGGGTAAAGTGGAAGGGGGAGATAGAGTTTTGGTTCGTGGAATTTTGGGTATTTTTACCTTATTTATTGGCTTGGTTTGGGTTCCCTTTGGTGGGTTTGGTGGAGTTAATTCCAATTTCAATGAGGGCTGAGTAAGGTCATGAGTAGGGAATATACCAAGGTTTTTGGTAGGCTTGGTTGGAATGGTAGACAGTGGCTTGGTTATTTTAGGTGGAGTCAGTTTGGACATTTTATGAATAGTTTGGTCGATAGAGGTTTCTAATGGCTCAGTTATGGTAAAAGTGGGTTTGATATTAGGAATGAAAGGTTGGGATGATAGTGGCATGGTTGGATGTTCTTGCCTGTTTGGGTAAGGGAGCTCGAGATAGTGCCAAAATGTGGTACAATCTATGTTGGGTTGGAATAAGAAGTCCATGTTTTGAACTAGTCTAGAGAAAGGTCTATAGATGGGTTTGATCCCTTTGATACTGATATCAAAGGTTAAACCCTTGGGTGGAGAGAGAGAAGTAGTTACCTTATCCTTTTCCTCAATCAAAGGCTCTAAGGTTTGGAAAGATGAGTGTCTTTTGGGAGACGTAGGTAGAGTGATCACTTATTTAGGGGTGCTTTCCAAAGGAAGAGTGGATTACTGTATGATGGAGGATAAGGATGCATTGGTAATTGTTGCCTCTCTTGGTATGTCTTCTAAAGGTTAGGTTTATGGCATAAATACCTCAATGGGTGGAGAGGATAGAGGGGTTGCTTCCTAGGTTTCATTTTTTAAAGGAGTGGAGAGTGACTCCACTACCTCAATAAGTGGGGGGATAGGAAAGGCAATTTTGTAAATGGTTTCCTTAGCAATGAGGTAACTAAAGACTACATTAACGATATGGGCTTCGTAGTTGTGAGAGGATTTTACTCAGTTGTTTTCATTATTTATAGAAGGGGCATGGGTGGGAAACGGCTATCTAAATATGTCAAGCGATTGGTTTAGGGGTGTATTGGGGTTATCCAACACAAGTTCCCCTTGTGGATGAGGTTTTGTATGATGTTCTTGAAGGTATTATACCTAATAATGTCATGCCCAATGACATGGTGAAAGGCATAAAACTCATTCTCCTTATACCAGCTAGGGACAGGATGAGAAGACTAAAATTACTATAGAGTTTTGATCTATTGAAGTTCTATGATATTTGCATTTAACAAAATCTCCAAGGTAGAAGCATATGACTCCTCCAGTAGAGGAAATTACTTTTGGTTGTTGCGCTTGGGTTTCTAGTTTTTTTATTGGAGGAATTGGAAGAGTTACAATGGTTAACAATAGGTAGAGAAGTGGGCTTAAAGATAATTGCATTCGTGGTTCCCTTGTTTTTGGAGTTAGTGTTGGATTGATTGTTAGGTTTAGAGGAGGGATCCTATTTGATTTGAAGGTAGAATTATTGTTTCTTAATTTCAGTTTCCCCTCATCAATAGCTCTATTATCTAGTTTTAATGCCATGGTGAAAGCTTCATCAAAGGTCTTAAAGCTTTAAATCCATAAATTAGAGGAAATGTGTTTAGCACAAGCCTGAGTAAAGAGTTTAATTAGTTTGGGTTGGGGTAAAGAGAATAAGCGCTGATTTATCAAACTTCTTCAATGGGATACAAAGTTAGTAATGGATTCATCATCAAATTGATGAATGGAGTAGAGATCAGTGATGGAGAATTTATTAGAGATGTTTATGGTAAAGTGATCTAAAAAAATCTAAGCTAGTTAGTCAAAATAAAAGAGGGAGTGATTTGTAATAGTACTATACCAATCTAGTGCTAAACCTAATAGAGACATGAGAAAAGTACAAAGAAGGAGAGCATCATCATAGGTGATCAGATAGCAAAAATTCCTAAATGCTCTTAGATGTTGTTGAAGGTCTTCCTTACTCTAAAACTTTGAAAATTTAGGAAGTTCCCATTGAGGAGGATAAGGTCTAATAGGGATAGATGGATGAATTGGATCATTGCATATATGGTCATAAGATAATAAGTTATGGGTACCAGATATAGATGAATCCAAAGTAGTCATTTTGTCCTTTAACATTTTGACAATGTCCATTTTTGGTTATGTACCCCCATAGTTGTAGAGTAGATTATGTTGGGTTTGGGTAGGTGCAATATATGGGTAGCTGGTGGGGGGTTGAGAAACTACCACATATTGGTATGTGGACATGGGTGGTTGATATGATGCCACATATGAATACATGGAGATAGGTGGTTGGGAGGAAGGTAGACGTATGTACCCTTGTAGGTTAGGGGTGTTACTCAGGTTTTGTGCAATGGGCACCTATTGAGAGATTAATGTATATTGGGTAGGAGGTATGGTTGGGTTAGTAGATAGAGGGTAGGTGGTAACCTTAGTACTGATGGGTGGAAGGCTAGAAGGTATGGGAACCACCAAGCTTTTGAATGGAGTGGAGGTAGGTAGGTTAGAAGTGGGAGGAATGGTGGTGACAATAGTAGAGGGTAATCCTAAGGTAAGGGAAGTATTGGTGCCCAATGGTTGGTTTAATCCTATACTAGGAGGGTTGTTAGTTGGAGAAGAAGGTGTTTGGGTGTTGCTTGGTTGAGTGGGTTGATTTTGGATGGTGGTATCAGTAGGGTTATTGGTAGAGGATGATGCCAGGGTGACTAAAGGTTGGGTGGAGATGGTGGAAACATAAGTGTCTCCCATAAGGTGGGATGACATGCTATAAGGTGGGTCAATAGGTGGAACCAAAGTAGGAATATGGTGGGATAAGGTGTTAAGATAATGCTGGAGGGCTATGGGGTTGTTATACATAAAGGTGGTGAAATCTACATCACCTTGGGAAACCGTCTGAGAGATGCTAGGAATTCCATAAAGAAGGGGAGAACTCTATGCATCTAACATGTACTCCATAGATGAGGGAGAAGATGAAGATGGATGATTAGGAGGTGGGTCTTAGTTTGCTTTGTTTCTTAGTTTTTGTCTAGTTAAAACCATGAAAGTAAGGAAGAGAAGAAGATATAAGCAATATCACAACTCAAACAAAGAGAAGATAAGAAAAAGTCAAGGAAACAAGACACTCAACAAAGCATGTTAAACCCAATGGTTCTTTTTAGTCTCTCTTATGGCTTATACCTTAAACTTTAAATATTATGCGACTCAACTTTGTTTGTAGAATGAGTAATATAAAAGAAGTCTAAGGTTGGTTTTGTGTTGTGTTTAGGATCTACAAGGGATCTATATTAGAAATCATTATGTGGCTTGATATTGGGACCTACCCCCTCACTTCACACACCATAACGATAAGGGTGCCAGGTGCTTAGGCAAGATATACCAATTTCCAAAGATTATACTCAACCAATGAACTAAGTTGATTTTCACCTTGGTGAAGAAATCCAAGTAGGATAGCTAGAAAAGGTGATCGCTAGATAATAAAATCCCAGTCAGGCCTTATGTCAATATTTTTATGCTTGATTATGTGTAAGTGGTTTAGTCTTGTGTGTGTGATAAGAGTGAAGCTACAATTAATTCACTTGATTAATAAAGTTATGTGAGATAAAACAAGCAATAAAATAATGGATGCAATCAATTTTAAGCCCAAAATTAAATTTTGATTTCATTGTATGAGCAGAAAGACAAGAAGAAACACCTAGATGCAACTATGAACCCAAATATAGACTCAAAAGGTCCCACTGGGTGTGCTAGAATATTTCATGTAAATTTTGCTTTATTTCATATAATAAATTTGAAAAACTTAAAAGAAAGGTGAGGTTAGTAGAACCTAAATTTGGTTTTCACTCTATGATCTAGATGGTTGTAGATACTCCTCTTTGGCTTGGGAGGAATGATTTACATATAATAAAAGCACTAAAGAAAGGGTTGATTAGTTAGATATCAAGGTGGATTTCCTAGTAAGCTAGATCCAAGAAGCACAAACTTTCTTGAAGGTTATCAATCCACACTTTTAAACAATTAAGTTCTAAAAATGAGAGACAAATAACTTGCATAAATAATAGAAGATATTAAAATTAAAATATAAGAAGTGCTTGATAAATGAATATGTGAATATGATTAATTATAGAAATAAAAAGATTGATATTAATGCTAAATGAATTAGGTATAGTTCAAAAAATAAGGTGAGGCTCTGTGATCAGGTAGAGAAGAAGAAAGTGGAATTTGGTTGAGGTCTGATGGGTGAAAATAGCTTGCTATTTATTTATCACAGAGTGACCCTTGTTAGTAAGGGTGACTATCAGTGGTTAGGTTGATTGTCGATGGTTATGGATAGATCATCAACGGTTAGGGTGACTTCTGGCAGTTACTATGGGTTCTAGGTTGGGTTAAAAAATAGGTTGATGAAGTTGTGAAATGAGATTCTAGAAGGTGTGTTTGGATTGGCTTGGTTGTGAAATAGAAAACAAAGTAAACTAGTTACTAAAAATATATTCTTAGCTTGTTGATCTAGAGAAAGTTTGAGGTGTGTGGTTGATAGATTGTTGATGGAATCTGAATTTTTTTTAGCAGAGTAATGGTACTTGGTTGTTGACTGATGAGTAGTGGTACTATGGATATTTCTCACACTCAGTATTGGTTTGTTGGGAGGATACCTACAAAAAGAAGCTATGATGTAGGAGGATTTAACTCTAGATACATATTGATGATCTATTTCACCTCCTCCTCTCTTTTTATAGGAAGGAAGGATAGGTGAAACAATAGTTCAATAGGGTGTCTAAATTTATATTTTGCATGTATTGGCTAACATATGAATTAAAAAAGCTAAATATAAAAAAACAAGCTAGAGTTTATCAAAGTTAACTATTCAAGTAGTTAGAACCTGACCATCGACGGTCAGGGCTAACTATCAATGGTTAGGGTGACCATCAGTGATCGAGGGCAAGGTCAATTTTAGTCAAGGGTGGGTTAGTCAGTTAGTTAACTAGTTAGTTAACTTGACTCAAGTTTATGATTAAGAGTTTTTGGAAGAGTCCGTAGGTGGTCTTGAGGTGGTTTAGGGGTTATTTTGACATCTATAACCTTTGTGTGTGGTCTTATAGTGTCTAAAATCCCATTGGTACAAGTTGAGTTTTGTGCTTATTGATACTGCCATAGTGCTATATTTAGTTTTGAAGATCCATTTAAAATTGATTGGCTTCTTCTCTAGTAGAATATCTTCAAGTTGCCATGTTTTATATTTCATTAGTGATTGAAATTATACATCCATGACATCCTTCCAAGTTTTAGATTCTAGGGTTTCCTGAATGTAGAAGGCTTAATAAATTCAACAACTATGCTCACTAGGGTCAAATTGACCTCTCCTCAATTCATGATGTGAGTCCTTTGTCTAGTAGTCAATGTGTTTGGAAATCTATCAAGTTTATTATCCCTTAATGTAATTATATACTATTTAGGCATACATTGAGTGGTACCTATGGGTGGTGGAGCTGCACCATTGTTCCCATCATCATCACTACCTTCATTTGGTTGAATTCCATCTTTTGCATTATATATAGGATTGATTGGTGTACCAAGTGAGCTTGAAGATGGAGCTTCAGCTTCTATCTTCTAAAAAAAATCAACATCCTTGCTTGTGTATATTTTCTTGGTCTTTAGATCCATTAATATATAGGCAAGTAATTCTCCATTATACCTTACGAAGACATACTTGTCTAATTTCATGACAAGTTTAGTCCTCATTGCTCTAGATTTATAGGTAAACCATCACTCAAGCATTTACAAGCAATGAAAATAATTTTTAGATATGTAAGAGGTAGTTATAATCATGGTATTCATTTTTGACTAGCAAGGTATTTATTTTTAATTGGATACACATATTGGAGAGGATATCTTGATGACATAAATTCAATTTCAAATTATTGCTTCACACTAGGAAGTGGTTTGGTTTCTTAGTCTTAAAAAAAAGGTACAATTATATTATCCTTACTGAAATTGAATATACAACCTTTACATTAAATTGCACACAATAATTATGGTTAAGAAGACTCTTAGTTGATTTCAGAGAGGCTCAACTTGAACTAACACATTTTTTGTGATAACAGTGGGGCAATATAATTATCCAAGAATGTAGTTTTCCATGCTAGAACCAAACACATTGAAATCAAACATCATTTTGTTAGAGGCTTGGTCAATGATAAATTCTTTGCCATTGATTATGTGAAAGTGAAGATCACTTTGATCATATTCCCACTGAAGGATTGCATAAGTATATTCATGGAAGACTTAAGGAGATGATACACATTTCACTTATTTGCATAAAAAAGGAGAATGTTGAGTATGATGTCAATATAAGTACTTGAATTATATTTTTAGACTTAGTTTAATTTAGGGTTTTTTTATGTGTTTAAAAGAGTATTTAATTTATTTATGTTCTAAATTAATTGTTTGGTCATTTTGGACACTTTCCAATGTTTTCTTTAGAAATAGCTGGACCTTATTGTTAAATTCAGTTCACTAACTAAGTACTCAAATAAGTTCTAAAGAGGTGGGGCATACCTTTGGTGTTAATTAAGTGAAATTAAAATTTAAATAAATCAATTTAGCTTTTATAATAATTTTGGGATGCCATATTTGGTTAGGTTGTATGATTTGGTGATTTGTTAGGCAAGGCTTAATGCATGTTGCCTTTGTCTTGAATACGAGTCAATCTTGTTTGCTTTAGTATTTGTTTAAGTTATCTTAGAGTCTAATTTTATAAGTCTAATTATAGATTATTTGTTTTTCAAGTATTATTATTTATTTATTTTTTTACTTTATACTTTTCTTAAAATAACTTGTCATGTATGTTTTCTTGTAATAGACTTGTTTTAAGCCTTATTTATTAATAAATAATTTTACAAAAGTGTATCACAATAATTCATTTTTGAAATTTTTGTTGCATATTGTTATCTCTAACTTTTTGCCATAGGTATTCAGAAAGGAAGACCAACAAGAATAGTTGAAGTTATTCAGTATAATTTTTGGTGAACAATCAGACTTACAACCCAATTAGTTTAACAACTAGTGATTCTAGGACATATTGGTTAATACATAGCTTCAATTTTAGAGAGAAACATAGTGTTTTGCACTCCATCCGTACATTCAAAACTTTCAAAGGTTGGGTGGAATAAACTATGATTTCACAAAAAATAATTGATGAAAATTGGTATAAGTGAAGGACATTGCACTAATCATAAAAAGGGAAAGTGCAATTAAAAATAAAATAATTTAGCAACAAAAATAGATCTGAAATCTAAAAAATATTAGACTTAAAAAGATTGGAATTGAAAAAAAGAGTTTTTTGAGAAACATTTGAATTTTGAATTATATGTGCATTGTCAAAGTTTGATACTATATTAAAACATGTCAAAAATAGTCCCAAAGTAAACCCACAAAGTTTGTGCAAATTAGAGAAGTACAAAAAAATATCCAAAATCAAACTGCTCAATTTTAGTCATGACCAAATTTTCTAGATTCGATCTAAGTAGGCCACGGTACTATTTTATTCATAGGGTTTGATTTTAGTGAGATGACATTTGAATTTTTTGAAATATTATAAGCACTTTTTTCTATTTATGTTGATTGAAAACCTCTCTCAGATTGTTGAATTGAGTTTTAGATCTTTAGAATTCCTTATCCTTTCTCTAAACCCTAACCACTTCAAGAGACCTTACAAGAGGATTACAAATGTTGGTAGTTATCAAGGCCTTGTCTCAGCCAAACCCTTGGTCTTAGATAAATTTTTAATCAACATTCATGTAGTTTAAAAATTAATTCATTATAATCTGAAGAGCTTGGCCTTTATCCTTATGTATGAGATGAAATAAACTTGTAGATTCTATACACTCTTTCGCTAATTATTCACTTCAAATTTTTCTACAAGAGGCACATATACTTTATATATGGAAAATAGTAGTAAAATGAAAGTACAATAACTTATGGGAGCTTCCCTTAAACTCCCATATATGTGTAATTATGTCCTAAATGCAGTAGTATGCTTTTTT
The DNA here is from genome assembly GCA_037957365.1 of Torreya grandis. Lineage (NCBI taxonomy): Eukaryota > Viridiplantae > Streptophyta > Pinopsida > Cupressales > Taxaceae > Torreya > Torreya grandis. The sequence goes on from JARHVA010001673.1 coordinate 1,061,707, forward strand.
ATATGTAGATTTCTTAAATTCAAATTAAGACCTTATTAGCACAAGATTGCAATAGAAAAGGCATAAGAGTTTAGACACAAGGAATAAGATACCAATAAAATCAAGTACATGGGCTATTGGTCCCACAATGCATAATGACCAAGATCAAATGGATGTCTTAGTTATGACAAAGATCAAATGGCTCAATCTCGACAAAGGTTCCCTGAAATAGTGATTTAGACATTTCATGAGAATTAGTGGTCATGCCAAGGTAGATAAATAGTTGATTTATAGGGATTTAAGTGTTATCAATTGAATGGTGGTATTATCATAGACCGAAAAAGAAGATAAATCAATTTTTATGGACAACATAAAGAAAAGGAAGGCAAATGGAGCCCAATGTATGATGGGTGTATGTCTTCAACATCCATCACCCACATTCACAAGTTCGTCTGTGTTGATCAAATGAGCCATTAACCCTCTTTATGCAGTGATTTGAATGAAAGAAAGTTTGGACTGGAAAAGTATTGGAAATAGAAGCATTGTACATTCTATCCCAAACTATTGTGGGTAGTGGGCACACATCCATGTAGTGTTATGTGGGTGTTTGTGAGTAGTTCTGTTGGTCTTAGATTTCATGAAGTAGGGGATGGGCTGTCCTAAGTAGAAAGTAATCAAATCTTGGGAGCAAATTGTTCATTGTAATCATTTGAGTGGTTTTGAGCATTATCAACTAAGCCCAACTTAGTGGTTATTATGTATGTGGCTATTTTGCCTATTTATTGTACCTTAAACCATTTTATCCTACAAGAGTAAGTAAAATACATGTTCTCCTAGTTGTTATTTCATTGTGTGAATGTTCATGTGTGTTTGAGTTGATTTCTTGATCTTTGCTTGTGTTATGTTTGACTTCTATTGCTAATCTATTAAAATATAAGTAAAATATTACTGTGTTATGCATGTTCTTATGTAGGTAAATACTAAAGATATAGTCTTTAGTTCTTGTAAAGTTTTGTTCTCTTGGATGGAATTGGGTGAAAGCAAGTGGTACTGCATGGTTTTCAACTTTGTTAAGCTGGCCCCATGATAATTTGTATTAGAGCATATGGTTTATGTCTTGGTTAGGTTGTATTTGCTAGTTAAGATATGTTGTACACTTTCCCCTATTGAGTCAATCTAGTGTGTCATGTCTGAGTCAGTATGGTAGGAGATCCATCTAAGGTGTTGCTCAAAAATATCACCAATAGAGATCAAAATTAGGTTAAGGACAAAGGTGAAAGTGGTGGTAGTCACTACAAGAGTAAGTTGAAAGTTGTTGCTATGGAAGAAAGCCTTACCGAATAAGTTGGTGCCAGGTTCTAGTTTATGGAGGAGCGTGTGAGTACGAGATTCAACAAGCTTGAGGAGAAGGTATAAACCATGGATCAAACAATCATGGAACTTAATGCAAGGTTATAAGAGAGCTTGGTGTTTTAGACTAAGTTATAAGATGAAGTGACTTTATGTCGATAAATGATACTGAGTTTGGTGAAAACATTAGGGTCTAACTCTTTAATAATTTCAAAGCTACCCAAGTTGAAAGAACTAGAGTGTTATGATGGTACACAAAATGACTATCTTTTAAAGAATTTTTTCTAAGACATGAAGGAGTATCTGGTAGGTTTGGGGGGACTGTCATACACATAAGAGGTGTGTACTACATCAAGGTACCTCACAGGTATGATAAAGGTTTGGTATAGAACCTTGGCTGATGAAATTGCATCAAGGAGTTCTACAAGGAATTTGGACTCATGGGAGGATATGAAGAAATCCCTTGGGGATTATTTTTGACCAGGGAATGCAACATGGTTGTCTAGGACCAAGTTGAGTCAGCTAAATCAAGTTGGGGAGATGAGATTACATCAATTATTTCTAAAGCCTTATGTTGGAAATCATCAACATGTCTAAGGCAGATAAATTATTCAAGTTTACTCATGGTCTTCAGTCATGGGCTCAGGTAGAGCTCCATTTCCATGAAGTGTCTAAAGTTTGGAAAGAAATTGCTATAGTAGATCATCTCTTTGATTTTAGGGACAAGTTTTCATCCAAAATCACTTTGGGATCTTGCACATTCATGGGTGGAGGCATTGGTAAGGGGTTAAGTAAGTATTTAGGGAAGCTAGGTGGTGACTAGGGAAAGAAAGCTACCCTAAAGTCATCAGAGTGATCTTGAAAGTCTTAGAGTACCTCTATAGGTGGCAAGAAGAAATCATAGTATGGAGAATCAAGTGGGAAGTGGTTTCATTTGAGGTGTTGGAATTGTGGTGCAGATCACTACAACAGAGATTGTTCAAAGTGATAGTGGGTGTTTAAAGTTTAGATAGAGTAGCTAAATAAACTATGTAGATAGATGATGTGTGTGCTCAGGGGGCTCAATGCTAGGTAAAACTTGGGTTCAGAGATGGTCTTTGTAACTTGTTAGGATGGATATTGTGGTGGTGGTGATCATGTGTTTGAAAACCACTATGTTCATGGACTCAGCTATGCCTTATAATTATGTTATCAATAAGTTAGCATTGTAGCTTGGCCTTCATTCCTCTAGAGGTGCAAAAATATTTAAAATAATTACAAGCCATAAAGTTAATGGTAAAACATGAATTTATATGAAAGGTTGAAGTGGAATTTTTACCCATCTTAGATATCTTTTTGCGTTGGATCCATTTTAAACATGCATGATGAAGGCCTTATAGAGGAGTTAGATAGGGAAGATGAAGGGGTGTTTAGTTGTGAGTATACAAAAGACTATAGGAATTGGTGAGGAGCTAGTGTATCTTGCATTTCTTGTTGGCAGTTGGGAGGTTAAGGGGGAGTAATAGGTTGCTTTTCCCATTGATGTGAGGTGGGTTCTTCACAACTAAGTGTATGCTCAAGGAGCTATCATATTATTTGTCATTGAGAGGATCGATTGATCATCGCATCGAGTTGGTTCTAGAGGAGAGTCCTTTGATAAGGGATATGTTCTTGTTATTTGGATCAGAGATGGTTGGTCTGAAGAGTTGTATTCATCCATTGTGATCTTGTTTTGGAGCATTATTACTATTATAGAGGAATTTTGATGGTTCACTTAAACTTTGTAGGTTTCATAGAGTCTTTAATAGGTTGATCATTAGGAACTAACTTCCTCTACCCATCGTTGAGGGTTGGCAAGATCAAGTTAATTTTGTAAAGTTACATTTATTGGGTGTGGCTTGTGTAGGCAAGCTTGTCTACATGCTGAAGTTACTAGATATTTAGTTTGTTTCTTAGTTGTAACCAATTGAAACATTTAGTCACTGATGAAGTTGAACCAGTATGGTTTCTACCTAAGTGCCCTTCTACATACGTGATGGGTAAATCAGATCAATAGTTGGAATAGTTTGTTAAGGTGAAGACAAAGGGTTATATGAAAATCTAAAGTAAAGGGAGTTTATAGTGCATTGGAATGGTGATTTTTCATCAAGTTGGGATAAATAAGAAACCCTCAAGATCTACAAGGATAAGGTCAAGGAGTTGGCCATGATCTCTTGGCGCTATGTTGAGTCTAAATAGGGGACATGTTGGTCTTTTAGCTTTGGGTTGAGTCTGAATAGAGGATGTGTTGATATCTTGACTTTGTGTTGAGTCTGAATAGGAGACCTCCTCTAGGTTACTGATGGAGGAGTCATACTAGCATCGAGGTCATCACCAATTTTAAGTGGGGGAGTCTATGATGGATGCATGTCTTCAAAATCCATCACCCACATTCATGAGTTGGTCTATGTTGATCAAATGAGCTTTTAGCTTTCTTTATGTAGTGATTTGAGTGAATGCAAGTTTAGACTGGAAAAGTGTTGGAAAGTGAAGCATTGTGCATTTGATCTAAAGTTATTAAGGGTAGTGGGAAAATATTTGTGTAGTGTCATGTGGGTGTTTGTGAGTAGTTCTGTTGGTCTTATATTTCATGAAACATGCACTGGGTTGTCCTAGGTAGAGAGTAATCAGACCTTGGGAGGGAATCATTCATTGTAATCATTTGAGTGGTTTTGAGCATTATTAGTTGAGCCTAACTTAGTGGTTATTTTGTATGTGGTTATTTTTCCTATTTATTGTACTTTAGACTATTTTATCCTACAAGAGTAAATAAAATACATGTTCTCCCAGCTGTTCTTGTATTGTGTTTGAGTTGATTTACTAATCTTTGCAAGTGTTATGTTTGATTTTTACTACTAAACCATTAAAGTATAAGTAGAATACCACTGTGTTATGTGTGTCCTTGTGCAGGTAAACACTGAAGGTGTAGTCTATAGTTCTTACAGAGTTTTGTTCTCTTAGAGGGACTCGGGTGAGAGAAAGTGTTTCCACATAATTTTTAGCTCAGTCTAATTGGCCCCATGACACAATGCAACAGAAAAGGTACCTATAAAAGCCTAATCTAAGTCAATGATCAATATACAAAAACCACACGGATACCATATAAAATAACTAATCCTATACTAAATTTAGGTACCTATAACTATGTAAAATTTATGTAACATGTGATTGATCCTACAACATTGAACTTCAAGCATTATTCATTAAAATTGGTAGAATAAGAGTTGTTGAAGAATGCAAACAAGTCATCAAAAATAAAATTGGGTCAATACTAAACACATGTTCCCCGAAGAGCATACTTTTTTTAATATTCTAAAGTTTATAACATAGATTTGCATACACATTTACATTCTAACTTATAACATGCTTAAAGGGTGACTTTCTCATAGTAAGGCAAACATACATTTAAGATTATTGTTGAAAAAGTAGTTTTTATATTTAATTTATTATTATAATATGATAAGAAGATTTTAAATTCTTAGGAGTTATTTAAAGATATATTAAAAATATATATTCGATTTGAAATAACAAAATATTGTTAAATTTTTGATAATAAGTAATATTTTTATGCATTTTAAAGTTATATGAGAAGAGAACAAATAATTAAAAATAAAATATATACATTTACAACCAATAAATTATTGTATCACTAAGAAATCCTCTTTCATTATGATATTGTCCATTTATATTAAAATCATAATATATAATTTTATATTGGTCCACACTCATCTTTTACCTCAATAAATCACGTACTCATATTAATTTCTAGTCAATATTTTATTAGATTAAATAAATATAAACATATAAATACAATGGAAATGGAAATGATGATGATGATAATAAAAAATTATCTACCAACTGATTTAAGCTGCAAATCATTTGGTTGAAGTAGATAAAAATGCACATCACATTGACACATATCAAAAATTACATCAAAATAAGGTATCTTCACACAACATTAACATGGTTGTAAACTATTTGAAAAAATGAATCAAAGAATAGGCCGTCAATTGTTTAACAAAATTCCACAACAATAATCTTAAATAATTTAGAAATATAACTATCTGCTCTAAAGTCCGAATACAAAAAAAATTAATAGGATATGCCAAAGTTTTGAATACACATAAATTTTAACCATGAGTGTCCCAATTCTAAAAGATCCACATTTTAATCATGCCTGTAAAATGTTAGCTATATTTAAATTTTCTCTAAACATATTAAAAGTCTAAATACATTACAATTTGGTTAGTCATTAGCGAAAACAAATTTTTTTATATGTTGTTTTATTGTGTAATTTTTTGTATATTAGCAGTTGCTTCAAAGGTACAAAAAAGGTGGGAGAAAATTGTACTTTTTTTTTGCAATTATATCTTGTAAGTGTTTACTTTTCATTTGTGGAAGATATTCTCTTTTTATGTATTATATTGTGATAGACTACCTTTATCATTTGCTACGCTTACAACACTCTATTATTGATGTACAAGAAACTACATTCCCTCCCACTTGAAACTGATTGTCAAGTGGAGATATTTTTTCTTAAGAGGTGAGATGAACAAATATAAGGATTCAATCTGTAAGCTCGTTTGATATGGTGTATGTCAAATGTAGAGTCTTTGTCAATAGAAGATGGCACCATTGTATAAGCTATAAACCACTTTTTAGTGTACGATTTTGCATGAAATATCATGTCAATAGAAAGGATAATAAAATAAACTAATCTAAAATATCACTTTATCTAAGAGTCCATTGTTGAATATTAAATTATTTCTCATGTTTAAATCTCATCGTTGATTATTATTATAATATCACATTGTTAAATTTTTTACCAATTTTTAAGCTTGCCACAATTATCGTTGGATCTTATAAACATAATTAAAACCATTTCATTTCAATTAAATATATCTAATCCACCCATATGAATCTTTAATGTGAATATTTGACCTTAAAAATTCAAATTGGTCCAAATGTGTGCATTCATCTTATCCAGATGAAGTTGTCCGAATGTCAGTGATGAAATAATTGAGGCCATTCATTTTATTGGTGCTCTGGTATTGTAGATGTAATATGTTCTTCCATCCTCTTGATTTTAATATATAAATTAAAATAAAATTTACAAACTTTACATGTACATGAAAAATGCAGTGCATGTATACAAAATTGTGCAATAAATACATAGTAATCTTCTTAGTATGTAGAAGGTCCGGAGACTCAAAATATTTTTTCTGATGATGTTTTTGAAAAATTGATTTATGTCAAAAAATAATAATTTAAATTATAGTAGCCTAAAATGATACAATGGAATATAAAATTTATAATGATTAAAATCTTATTTTAAAAATTAACTGTTAATTTGTTTAGAAGTTACAATTTACATTTAATTATATAAAAAGATTAATATATTTTTTTATTGAAATATTAAAATATTAAAATTTCTTAATTAAAATAGGATAAATAATTATTTAAAAATATAAAATAAATCACCACCACTTTATAAAATATTATATTAATAATAATATAATTATTTAATCTTATTTAATGAATAATTAATAAAAATAATACATATATATATTTAATTAAATAATGAATATTATATATTTTAATTATATTATAATATAAAATTATATTATATTATAATAATATTATATTTTTTATTAGTTATAGAAAAATTTAAAAAATAAAATGAATTAAACATATAAATATTTTCATTTAAAAAATATATAAGAATTTATTTTTATACCATATAAAATGTAGAGTTAACAATAAATAATAATCAATATCTAATATACAATTACACATATTAATAACATATATTTTATGTAATATTACGTATTATATTATATCATATTATTATAATATAACGTATTAATATAATATATTATATTATACAAATTAATATAATATAATATATTATAATATTTATATATATTACATTATTTTTTTAATATAAAAAAATATTATAATATATAATACAATAATATATAATTATAAAATATATTATAATATTTATATTATATATATAAATATACTAAACATTAATTATAATATTTATATACTATATAATGTATATAAGTTCCAGTTTAAGAACTTTCTCAATTACGTCAACGACTTCTAGAAGTGTCACTACATGCAAGGTTGGTATAATAAAGAACATGCAATAGGTTACATGTGTCATGCTAGAACAATGTTGTTCACTTTGAAAGCAAGCTTTGTCCCTTGCATGCATATTCTTCTCTTCTATTATCTGTATGCCTATGCATAGTCTATAAATTTTCAAACAAACACAAAAACTAACCATATATAACCATTACTATTTCTTCTATTCTCTGTACGCTTATGCGTAGTATTTCTGTGCATAGTCTATAAAATTTTCTTGTTCCTCCTCCTTCATGAGTTAGTGTTAGATTCATGCTCCCATTACTCTTTGATACTTCCATGAACTACTTTGTAACTGGCTCCACTCCCTGTGCCTTTGTACTAATCTTGTGTTTTTCCAAGTCATGCATTTTATGCTTCTTATTCTCTATTTCCTTATCTTTCACAACTCACCCTTTCATGCCAAGGTCTTCCACATTGTTCTCCTATGTTTCTCTCTTCTTTACCATTCTCTCCTATGCCATGGTCTTCCACGTTCTTCTCATGCCCTTGATCTTTTGCACTTATGGCTTCAAAATAATTAAAATCTATTACAAAATGTGGGTCTAATATCACCCCAAACTAAATCAATAGTCTATCTTGGACTATGTTGGAGGTTCATCAGATAACAAAAAATTGAGGCCTATTTACTGTACCTAGCACTTGAGCTCCTCCCACTAGTTTAGGGTCATCTAAATATTATAAGTAATACCTTCCACTTCACCTTTTAATCTTTTCATTTCTTCAAACTGCTCAAGGAAATTCTCTGCTTGAGTTGTCAAAATCTCAAGCTTAGCAATTGTAGCTTTGTGATCATCCTTGAGGACCCCAACCTCTACCAAAACCTATCCTCAAATCTTTAAGAAACTAGCATTCAATTTTTGTTGATGGACACATATTTGTTTGTCCAATTATTTAATTTCTTGGAATACCTTCATGCTCTAAACATTGTCCTTGACATTCAGTGCATTCTTAGCTAACTATTGGTACTATTGTTCCTATGGCAATAGTCACGCTTCCAAAATTTTACCTGGTTTTTCCAAGTTGACAAAACCCCATCGATGATGGGAATATTGGTGATCATTTTATTCAAAAATCATAGTAGATGTCCATGGCCTCGGTGAACTGCTTGATGATCCACATCTTCTCCTATTGAGGATCCACCATATTTTTACATTTCTTCAGCAAGAGGTCCATGAGCATCTCCAATCTATTAATTAATTCATCATTAATGGTAATACCATCCATGAACATTGGTTTTCTCCTCAAAATTATTTGACAAAGGCCTAAATTCCTAAGTCTAGCTATGCCAACTGCATCCAGTTGATGCTTGAGTTCTTCAATTTCTTCCTCAAGCTTGCACTTCATTTTATGTTCTTCCTTGTATAGCTAGATAACTTCCCAATGTTTATATAAAATTTGTCCCACATCATGTCTGTTGAGAATATTTTGCCTAAAAACCTCTAGGACAAGCTTTATAAGTGTTGCATCTACTTGCATTAAAGAGCAATTTAGGGGATTTACCCAAACCATGTCTGGAACATCTACCACCTCTGGGTTTATATTAGTGATGGCCTTTAGAAGATCAAAATGGACTTCATCCTGATATACTTCCATCCAAAAGACATCTCATGCCAAGTATGTTCTGTGGACTCATGTTCAGGGAAATAATCTCACAAATATAATTGCTTGTCTAGTATGTCATATTGGAATGTGACATGAATGGGAGGTTCTTAATTTTTCTATTATTTTTGCTTTTCCTATTGCATAGGTTCCTTTAGCTTTTGAGGGTTTTATTCTAGATCAATAACTTTAGGACCATTTTCCCATTATCTACTAGTACCAGTACCCAGGTCCTCTATGTTGGGGCCTTCCCCTCTCTCTGTTTCTTTAGGTTTTGGAATTTCAATGTCCATTTGTTGCTCAATAGTGGGATATTCTTTGCTAGGATTAGTAGGTTGTTCTTCACTAGGCTCAAAAGTGGGATCTTTGGTAGGTTGCACTTATGGAGATGCCCCACATGTGTCTGGAATCATCACTAAGGGTACTTCATGCTTGGGCTCTACATAGGTAGTTGGGTGGGACCCAATGATGTTATCTTATTCTGTCGGCAATCTTTGGGTTCTTGTTAGTGATGAGGACTATATGGTCATGATTAGATATGAGTATTCAAGATCAAGATATGGCTTGGGTATTTTATTAGGTAAGAAATACTCAAGTAGGTATGGAAATAAAGATAGTTAGGTAGAGCATACTCAAGTATAAGAAGGTAGGTAGGGCATAATCAAGATCAAGATATGGCTCAAGTATTTAGGTAGGGCATACTCAATATCAAGATATGATTCATTTAATCAATTGGATAGGGCATACTTAAGTAGGTAAAGTAAGTATGACATACTTAAATAGGTAAAGTATGTAGGGCATACCCAATGGTATAAATATATTACATATGTAAAATGATTCAAAACTTCATTTCTAATTCTATCTATCAAGAAGCAAGCTTACCTTACCAACAATAAAATCTAAGTAGGTAGGGCATAACTAAGTAGGTAGGGAAATGATATATGTAAGATATAGATGGGAATCAAGATTCCTTTGATAGTTAAGAATCTATTTGAGAAAGGGAAAGTAGGTATGACAAGAATAAAGTTATATATCAAGAAGGAATCTTACCTTACCTTATTGGGTAGGGCATAGCTAAGTAGGTAGGGTAAGAAAAAATCTATCTAACAAAAGGTAAACTTCCCTTGATAGTTACGCCTTAATTCAAAAGAAAAACAAAGCTATATACCAAGAAGGAAAACTTCCCTTGATAGTTATGTCTTACTCCATTACTATCTATTGAGAAATAAATCTTCCCTTGATATGATATTAGGTTAAGGAAAGCTAGATATCAAAAAAGAAAGCTTCCCTTACCTTATTCCTTGGCATAGATGAAGTAAGTAGGGAAATATTTCATTGCCTTAATGGGTAGGTAAAGTTTGAGATCAGGGTAGGGCCTTTAGAATGGTTCCCCTTATATATCTATGGTGGGCCCCTCATTTATACGCTATCCCTTGATATACTATATTTGGGTCTGGGGAATAATTAGAGTATGAAAAGGTCCCAGTTTGGCCTTAGGACCCATCGAGCCATGCCCAAGCTCTAAGTGGCCCTCCTCAATACTCTAGATTAAGGCATATGCCCTTCATTCCATTTATTTATCAAGTTGGGTATAGATCAAGTTTGGTATAGATCACGTTGGGTTGTGAAACACACTCTATAGGTTACCTAATTAGAACACACTACCAAATTATTGACTGCCTATCTATCTATTTATCAATCTGGTCTAATATGTATATACTATAGATATACTCTCAACTAGATTAGAATTATCAACTCATCTCCAGTCACCCCTATATATATAGATATAAATTTAGATTCTCAACTATGGGATTGGGATTATTAGATTCCCAAATCCTAATCTATATATTATGTAGGTAATATAATTTCATCCCACCCTTTGATTGATTTCTTGCCTATTTATTAAAGTCTAGGGCTCTAGATACACACTCTCTCCATGACCTAGGCATAGATCACCATATATATCTTTGAATCCCACTAGATAATCAGATGATATCTCTAAATTATTTATTTGAGTGAAAGATGATGAGTGAAAGAAGAGTTTATTTGGGTCTTATTTGAGTGAGTAAAATTTGGAATTATAAAATATGCCAATCAGACACAAGCGAGAAGCTACTACACCCACCATCAAGGCATTGGATGGAATGATTAAGGATGAGGAGGGATGAGGAGGGAGTGAGTAGAGATGATGAATGATGATGAAGGATAGTAAGGATCAATGAGAGAGTGATTATAAAGGATGAGGGATCAAAGATGATTAGGGATGGTGAGGGTTAATGAGGGAGTGATTAGGGGTGATAAAGGATAAAGAAGGAGTGATTAGGGATGATGAGGGATGATGAATTAGTGATTAGGGATGATGAGGGATGGTGAAGGTCAATGAAGGAATGATTAGGTAAGATAATGGAGTGATTAGAGATGACGAGGGATGGTGAGGGTTGATGAGGGAATGATTAGGGATGATGACAAATGAAGAGGGAGTGCTTAAGGATGATATATGATGATGAGGGATGGTGAGGGTTACTAAGGGAGTGATTAGGGATGATGAGGGAGTGATTATGGGTGATTATGGATGGTGAGGGTCAATGAGGTAGTGATTAGGAATGATGAGGGTCAATGAGGGAGTTATTAGAGATGATGAGGGATGGTGAGGTTCAATAAAAGAGTGATTAGGGATAATGAAGAATGAGGACAGAGTGATTAGATGTGATGATGATGAGGAGGAAGTTATTATAGATGAGGGAAGGATGATGAGCAAGTAAAATGAACACAAAGTGGTTGTTTAATGTGTGTAGGTCATCAATATGAACTATGCTACCCCAATCACACTAGTTTGGCTTGAGTTTAAAGTGAGTGGTTTGTAAACTTCAATTATTTCAAATATAAGACTTATAAAATTTTAAGGAAGTAATTTGGAAGGCATAAAAACCTAAAAAATGACTATATGTTTACCAAAAATGGACATCAATTGAAAAAATAATGCTTTAAAATCCCTATGTTCAATATTAAGACCCTAAAAATGCCTAAGTACTAAGAAAATTAGACTTCTAAAAACTATCTTCCACATCTTAAGGCATGAAAATATGAGACTAACTTTATCAGATGTAGAGTGACCTTAATTTATTATATTTACTAAAATAAATTTAAATTATAAGGTATTCCTTATACTTAACATTTATTTTATTAAAATATCCCACCTCCTTCCCCCCACATTTTAATGAATCCCCCTTTTGCATTTTAACCATTCATGACTTCTTGGATCATAATGCATGCATATTATTTACACTATACATAGTGGTAATAATGCGTACATATTATTTACACTTAACATAGTGGAAATAATGTGTACATGTTATGTGGACTGCATAACATGACACATTATGGCTTGGAAATCTTGAGCCTAAATTTAAATAACACGCACATGTTATGACCATAAAATGTATGCATTATTGATATAATGTGTAAGTGTTAGGTTAAATGTCCATGAAATTATCTCCCAACTTTGTGCACATACACTTAATTGATATTTAATTTTCAAATTTGGCTAAGCAATCCAATCTGTAGTAGTAACCAAATCTTGAATGGCAAGAATAATTTTTTGAAAGAATTTGAGGGATTTTATTCCTGGCCGTTCAACGAATCAAACATTAGTGCCTATCATAATAGAAGACCAACATATGTTGTGATTGTTCAAAAATAGACCTAAACAAAAACCATCCCCAATACATTTCATGTGTGGCTTGACAACTTCAAAAGATTTCCATATACTTTTATCAATAAAATATCCTTCAAGTTTAATAGGAGCCATAGTGATGAGAAGGGAATGAAAGCCTATATTATTTCAACTAGGTTTTCTATAGGGCATCTTAGAGGAGATACAATGCCTTATCAAGATTTTCTAGGCCTCATTACTTTCAAAGGCATGAAAAACCCATTCGGCACATAAGGCAACACTCTATCTGTAAAGGTCAATAATTCACATCCTCTTGTATACAGATGAAGGCAACAAATATCTTAAGACACAAAGAAATTCCCTAAGAATTTTAGCCAAGTAATCATAAGGTGATTTTGAATGATCCCAACATGATGAATAATAGACATGGGTGGTAGCTAGAATTTTGGTGAAATTTTGGAATTTCCCTACTCAGAATAATGTCTTGGTAATCCAATTTTTAAATTTATTCTCTATTCTATTGATGACATACCACCATAACTCAACTAGAGAGTAGTCAAAGGTAAAAGGAATGCCAATAAATTTGAATTGTTCTCCATGCGTAATCTATTTCCAATTAAATTGGAAAAGAAAATTAGGTATAGGAATCATACATTATGCAAAAAACTAAATCTTACTCAATTTTGAACTAGACCCATAGGCCAAACATAAAATATTAAGACACTTCATAGTATTTAGTAAGGTCGATTCTTATTCTTCGAGTGTAATGAATGTATCATCCAAAAAATGCCTGTTAATGAGTTGGGAAGAGTATTCAGGTAAAAAGATACCTTAAACCAAGACCTACTCAATGTTAGAGGTAAGAAGATGCCCTAAAGATTCTACAAAGAGAACATATAACATTAAAGCAAGAGGGAAACCTTGATTGATGGAGCATTGTAGAAAAATGCTATAAGACTTAAACCCATTAATGGTTAGGCATGTTAGCATCTAAAAGTAAAGTTTATAATATCAAAATAAAGTACCGATCGAGACCCATAGCCTTTAACATAGCTAAGATAAATGGTCATTTAATCATGTCATAGGTTTTTTTTAATTCAAGCTTGAGAAAAATGGTTTGTTGATGAGAAAATCTAGCCCATTCCATGCCCTCCTAGATGATAATGAGATTATCAACAATATACCTCCCTCTAATGAAACCAAAATAAAATGAATAAAATGAAAATGATGGCAAGAGCTTTGGTGAGATTTTTGTAGGAGACATTCAACAAGGTGATAAGACACAAAATAGTAAGGAGTTTTAGATCACTCACTTTGAGTATAAACTCAATATTACCCTAATTAATTAAAGCTCCCAAAGAATGGTTTTAAAGGGCTTATTTATAGACCTGAATCAAGTCTAACCCAATAAATTTTGATGTAGCTTTATATAATTCACATGGGAAACCATTGAGTCTCAAGGCTTTATAATTACTCATGCATTGGAGAGCCTTTGTGGGTTCTTAAAGGATCAGTGGTGATCCATAAATTTATTGGTTAGACATTTTAACTGTGTAAGGAACCATGTCAAGGCATTCTAGTAATGCTTGATATATTTTTGTTTGACATCCTGGGCTTCAAACACTAGTTGGTAGTGATTCATGAAGGTTGAGGAGATGTCTAAGAGGGAGGTGAGCCTGGTTTGGACTGACTTGATGGCCTTGATTTGATCACAAGCCTGATTGGCCTTGGGAGACTTGAAAAAGTCTTTGAAAGCTTTATCTTCAGCCTTGAGTTAATGTAGTCAAGCATACAATTGTGCATCTCTAGTAGTATGGCTATCCACCACCTTAATGTGGTGTTTGAGGGTGGTAACAAGGTTTTGTAGATGAGTATCAAAAGGATTAAGCTCAATAGGGGAGGATACCCTCTAGATTTTCTTGAGCGTAACCTTTACACAATGCTTCATGATGTGCATAACTTGCTTTCCATAGTGGTAGAGGAGGAGGTGGTGCATAGACTAGTTGGAAACATAAGGAGGGAAGGGTGGGGGAATGACAATTTTTAAACTTGGAAAATAAAATGGATGGTGTCAGCATGGCCTAAGAGAAAAGTATTGATGATAAAGTATAAACTGAGTAGTGGCTCCTTATTCAACGATGTGACCCATTCCACTCTGCATGATATAGGAGTATGATTGAAGATAACCAAGTCTAAATGGATAGTGAAAAGATGGCCATTAATGTGGAAAAGGATAAAATATTTAGTTTTGACAACATATAATGATTTAGCTTTTTGAGCACACGGTGATCCCTAACATGATAGTTAGAACACATAAACCAAGATGTGGTATTAAATAAGTGCCGTTAGAGGAGAGGGTTAACATGATCCCATTTATTCTTGAAATAATCCCATGATTCATGTTCCCCAAAGCACCACCTCATAGACAAGGTGCCAAATTTTTCCTTGGAATGTTCAATCTTTTTAAAATCCTTGCACACTAGCCATGTGGTAGTGGGGAGGTTGTCAACTATGGATCACCAAAGTAGAGATCTATCAAGACCAGCATTAGGGGCTTAAATGTGAAGTATGGCTAATGAATGGCCATCGATATCCAATAGTAGCCAAATAATCAAATTTGAGGGGTTCTCTCTTGTGGAAATAATGAAAGGGGAAAACTTAGGTAAAACCAATATACTGGCACCACTGTGTCCATCTTCATATATAGTGGA
This sequence comes from Torreya grandis, assembly GCA_037957365.1. Taxonomy (NCBI): domain Eukaryota; kingdom Viridiplantae; phylum Streptophyta; class Pinopsida; order Cupressales; family Taxaceae; genus Torreya; species Torreya grandis. The sequence goes on from JARHVA010001673.1 coordinate 1,077,193, forward strand.
AATATGGGTGGCATCATGCCAAATACACTGCAAAGAAGTCTGTAGAAAAAATATTGAAACCTTATCTTCTTTTAAACAAAAAAATTCTAGATAACATATCCATTGATGGGGAGCACACATAATATTTTCAAAAGGACTTTATAAGACCTCAAACATTATAGTGTAACAAGTTCATTGGGATATATTGTCCATGTGGAACTCCCCATGTACGTCCTCAAAATATGCTAACACTATAAAATGATTACATTGGTTAGGGTGAGAAGATTATCCTAGTATGATGGAGTGGAATTTAGTCTGATGCTCATCTCGAATAGAGTCACCACTACCATGGAGTAGGCCTACATTATTTGTAAAATATAATATAATTATATTTTATCAAAAAAATTGAAATAAAATATTACTCAAATCTTATGTTTATGGAAAGATAATTGACCATAAACATAAATACACATGACATTATCAAATTTATAAAAGATGAACATATTTTACATGAATCCTATGTATGAAAAGGGTATAAACAATCAAATTTTATGTTTATATAAAAATAATTGATAAAAAACATAAATACACACAACATTATAAATTTTAGAAGATGAACATATTTAGTATAGATCCTATATATGAAATGAAACCTATTTTTTATGAATGGGTAACCTCATGTGGAAAATAAGAAGAGTGGAAACATTAAATTTTGAAAAGGAAATCTGAAAAAAAGGAGTGAAAAATTTCTTAAAGGGTGTGGGACTCGTGCTCGAATAGAACAAAAGGGAATAGATATCAGTCTGCACAAGTTTTTAAACAACAAATCCAAAGTACATAATACAAAGAGAAGATAGAGTTTTAGTTTACAACATCATATAGTAGAAGTCATAACATTAGTAATTTCATTATAGAATTTTGTTATGTTTATGTAAACAATAGTGGCTATAACATTTAGAGTTTTTAAAAAAATTTATAGTGTTTTGAATTAATATATGAATATCATAGTTGTGTGTGCTTTGATTCATGTTTTGCCTTCCTATGTTCTTGCTTGTAAATATTTTTAATTAGCATGATTTTTTAGCCTTATCACTAGCTTCAAACAAGTGCAACAGTTAGTTCTGTATATGTTTTATTTTTCTCTCTCCTAGCTATGTATTAGAGTTGTCATCTTGAGCCTATTTTCCAACACTTGGTATCAAAGCAAAGACATTTTTAAGGTTTGTTAAGATATGGATGCAAGTAGTAATTCATGGCATCAACCCCAAAAATTTGAAAGAAATAACTGTGATATATGGTGCATCAAGATGAAGAAAATATTTTGCTCACAAGAGTTATAGGAACTTGAAGAGGGTAGATACATAGAAGTTGTAGACCAAAAAACATTTAATTCCCTTACTCAAGCATAAAAAAATGTGTTGAAAGAGAACAGAAATAAGTATGCCAAGAATCTTAGCTACTGGAGACTAATTTTTAATTCCAATCTAGTTTACCATATATCCATAGTATATCCATAATAGAACATATTGCCAGATAGATAGATAGGCGGTCACCAATGTGGTAGAGTGCATTATAATCCAGTAGCTGATAAAGTGTTTTTACCAACCTAACTTGATTTATATCCAACTTGATATATAAATGGAATGAAGGGCATATGATTTAATCCAATGTATTGAGGAGGGGCCACTTTGATTTTAATCATGGCCGAGTGGGCCCTATAGATCAAACTAGATTCTTTTCATACTATGAGTATTCCCTATTCCCCAATATAGTATATCAAAGGATATAATAGGAATTGGGACCCTACCATAAATATATATGGGGGCACCATTTTGAAAGCCCTACCCTAATCTCAAACGTTCCCTACCTATTAAGGAAATGGAATCTTTCCCTACCTAACTAATCTATGCCAAGGAGTAGGGAAAGGGAATCTTCATTTTTTGATATCTAACTTTATTTTACCTAATAAACTATCAAGGGAAGATTTTTATCTTGATGGATATCAAGGGAGTAAAGGACAACCATTAAGGGAAGTTTGCTTTCCTGGTATCTAGCTTTGCTTTGCTTCTAGATTAAGGCATGGCTATCAAAGGAAGCTTACTTTATGATAGATAGCTTTTTTATTACCCTACTTACTTAGCTATACCATACTTGATAAAGCAAGGAAAGATTTATTCTTGATATATAGCTTTGTTCTTGTCAAACCTACTTTCCATTTCTACAATAGATTCTTAGCTATCAAGGGATGCTTGTTTCCTGATCTATAGCTTGTATATATTCTTTCTCTACCTACTTAGCTATGCCCTACCTACTTATATTTTGTTTTTGGCAAGGGAAACTTGCCTCCTGATATATAGAATGAGAAATAAAGTTTTGAATCATGTTATATATGTAATATATTTATACCATTGAGTATACCCCACCTAATATACCTACTTGAATATGTCCTACGTACTTTACCTTTTTGAGTATGCACTACCTGATTAAATATTTGAGCCATATCTTGATCTTAAGTATGCCCTACCCCAATGCCTGATCCATATCTTGATCTTGACTATGCCCTACCTACCTTATTATACTTGAGATTTCCCTACCTATGTATCTTATATTTGAGTAAGGAGGGCCATATAAACTTTAAGTTTAATAATCTCTATCTTAGGGGAGGATGGCCTAATTGCCATCTACCCTTCCCCTAATATAATAGATAATACCCTATTCATCCCCTATCTATAGACATGGCCCAAACATATAGATAGAGATTATAGTGCTACCTTACCCATTAGTTCAAGTTGGCCCGACTAGGACTAGTGATGTTGGTAGGGTCAAACATGTAGGCATGGTCAAATATATGGGCATGGTTGGGTTCAAAAAATAGATACTCTATATGGATTGGATGGGGAGACAAATAATTAAATTAGAGATAGAGCTATCACATATAATAGAATATGAGATTCTATATGGAAGAGTATGTCACTACTATTATAGGTATATAGATAGCTAGGCTATCAGTTCCTCACCTCAATATTCCCTATAGTCTCATCCTAATAATTGGTATATACTAATCTATCATACTCACTCTATAATGATATTATCTCATCTCATCTCATCTACTATGTTTTGTAGTTAACTATATATAGCCTCATAACTAGTTGAACCAAAATGATAATATCCAATCTATCTCTTTTTATCCCGATAAAACATATCTATCTATATATATCTTGATTGATTAATAGGCTTAGTCAACTTTATATAGCCTTATGTCCATTTGGGTCGAGATATATCAGTCCAAATTGATAGGATTCCCATCCCCATCTAGATAAAGGAAAGGAATGGAAAGGAAATGCGAGGGAGAGGGACCAATCAAGAATAGATAGTCAAATTTGAGGGAATATCTATATGCTCAATCAATATCAGATGCTCATAACTAATCTTGTCTCCAATGAACACTTGGTATTCTAATCGATATTATCTAGTCAAACTTGAGGGACTATCTATATTCTCAATCACATCGAGATAGGGGCCCCAATATATCTGATCACTCCCTCTCTATTAGTAGGCTCCCCATTCAAATAAAGGGAGAGGTCCCAATCAATTATATAGTGGTATCCTCATATAGATAAAGGGCCCACAAGTTGATTCTAATCAATCGATAGGATCCAAATACCATCTAGATAGTGGGCCCAATTTAGAATAGATGAGTTATATAGTTTTATATATATGCTAGTTATTTATATCAATATATTCATTTTTATTGAAATAAAATTAGATAAAGTGAATTGACTTGGGAAGACCTTTCACTTAATTTGGTTTGTTCCCTCTTGATTGATAATATCGATGATCATGAAATAGTGGGCATGGATATGGGATATGGCCTACTCATGCTAATTAAAATCAAACATAACATAACATAGTCAAGTTGATGGATTCATGACACACCCCACAAGAAGGGTATAAATATGGCTTTAGATACCACCCTCAATCCATAAAATAGTAAGCCCCATTTATATCTACCTAATTTTTACCCCCTATATCTCTAAAATCTCATACCTTTCATCTTTCCCTTTCCCCTAGACCGATAATAGCTAGGCAAACAATAAATGCCCATCTATCTAGAATCCCATGAATCACTTAGAATAACCTCATTATGAGATAGATGGGCATATGACACATTATATATCTACTATTCCCACCAAAACATGCTTATAATAATAGAATGGACTTTAGTGTAACCCTATATTATAGTGTATTCATAATCACTACCCAAAAACTACATATATCGTCTTCCTCCCCCAAGGGAGCCCCCTATCTATATATGAGTCTAGTGGATCACAACCCACTAAGTGAGAAATAGAATAAGAATGAAGGCATAGGATGAAGTGAAATGAACCCCTCTACCCAAAGGTATTTTCCATTAGGCCCTATATTTTATCCCCCAATAAATATATGTCTATATATATAGATATCATATAATTATCTAGGTAGAAAGAGAGCTTTATCTATCCGATAGGATAGATTGAGAGGACCTCTAGAGGCTAAGGGGGGAATTGATACAAAGATCCATGAGGAAGGGAGGGACCTAGGGATCTAAATATGTGAGAGGTTAGTCTATCGTATAAAGGGTAGGCAAAAAACTCCTATACACTTGACCACTTGGGCCTGAGGGTGAGGCCTCGACTACCATAGATAAGAGAAAGGCCTTGCCTCCTTTAGAACCTTAAATCCCCACACAATATGGATAGGGTTCTGTGGCCTAACTAAATATTATCTATCTATATATATGTCATTTCAATCACATCTATAGTCATAGTTAACACTCGGCCAATGACCTGCCCCTCTACTATAGAGTTTGAGCCTATAGTTGGGCTCGAACAACTTGGTTGAGAACCAAACCAAACATTATAGGAAGAAATGCAAGGAATAAATCAACAAAATAAATTAATTTGAACATTTATCCCTAAACATATGTTAGATATATAGTATATAACAATTCATGTATATCATATCCAGTTACTCATGTTTCCCATCCTATACAGTCATGTTATGTTTATAGTTAAGTTATTTATGTTACCCATCCCATAGAGTCACCCATATAATGACTCATGTTAGAAATCCCATAGAGTCATGTTATCCATAGATTTATGTCACTAGTTAGTCTATAATATAGCTATAGCTTTACACATTTAGTCTAGTTATGTTACATGAAAAGGGACGCTTGAATGGCGAGGTGAACTAAAAAATATAAATAAGTCCACCCAAAAAGTGAGGTGTTAAGGAGGGTAGAGATAAAAAACCTTATGCATGGATATAATTTACTACCACAAATACAAATAATAATGAATTTTGGTCCCTTGAATGTGTCTAGGTAAGATATATATAGTCAAGATTAGTAAGGTATTCAAGGTCAAGATATAGCTTAGGTAGTTTACTGGGTAGGGCATACTCAAGTAAGGAGGGAATAATCAAGTAGGTAGGGAAAGAAGGATAAGTAACTTAAGTTATGGATACACACTCTCTCCATAATATAGGCATGGATCACCATATAGATCTTTGTATCCCACTAGAGAATCAAACAATATCTTTGAGTTCCTTATTTGAGTGATAGATGATGAGTGAAAGAAAAGTTTCTTTGATATTTATTTGAGTGAGTTAAATTTATAATTGGAATATAATATATTTAATAAAAATCAAAAAGCCACTTCACCCACCATAAAATTATTGGAGGGAGTTATTAGTGATGAGAAGGTACAATGATGGAGTGTTTAATAATGATGAGAGATAATGAGGGAATTATTAGGGATGATGATAGACAATGAGGTTTAATGAGGTTGTGATTAGGGAAGATGAGGCATGAGGAGGGAGTGATTAAGGATTATAAGGGATGAGGAGGGAGTGATTATGGATGATTATAGATGATGAGATAGTGATTAAGGATGATGAGAGATAGTGAGGGTCAATCATGGATTGATTAGAGATGATAAGCGAGTGATTAGGGATGATGAGGGATTATGAGGGTCAATGAGGGAGTGATTAGAGATGATGAAGGATACTAAGATTTAATGAGGAATTGATTAGGGGAAATGAGGGATGAGGAGGGAGTGATTATTAAGAACTCCATCCCTGATCAATCCATCTTCATCCCTTATCACTCTTTCATTTACCCTCAACATTCCTCATCATACCTAAACACTCCCTCATCATCACTAATCACTCCCTCATTGACCCTAAACATCCCTACTCATATTTAATCACTCATTCATCATCCATTATCATCCCTAGTCACTCACTCCCATCACTCATAATACCTAATTATTCCATCCTCATCCTTATTAATCCTCACCATCCCTCATAGACAACAAGGTAAACACAGTCATTTTTTTGGTTTTTAAGCCTTTTGGATTGATTTTTGGAATTTTTAGGAGTCCTAGGTTGTCAAATTTGGATTTTTCAAACCAATCACTTTGAATTTAAACCAAATTAGTTTTATTGGGGAAACATAGTTCACATTGATGACATGGGCACATCAAATGACCACTTTGTGTTAATTTCACTTGTTCATCATCCCTATTTCATCTCTAATGACTTCCTCCCCATCCCTCATTACCCATAGTCACTCTCTCCTCATTATTCATTGTCCTTAATTACTTATTATTTAACCCTCATTGTTCATGGTCATCTATAATCACTCCCTCATTGACCCTCACCATCCTTTATCATTCCCAATCACTCCATCATCCCTCTTTATCCCTATTCACTATTTTCTTATCTCTAATAATCCCTAATCACTCCATCCTTATCCCTCATCATCCCTAATGATCCAAAAATTATAATTTTTGATTTAAAGATATTTCAAGAACATAAAAATAACATAGTAATAATGAATTCTCTGAGAAGAGATGTTTTATTACTAAAGATTGCAATACAACTATATGCTTATCTCTAGGAAGAGATGTCTGATTTATATTTTGGGTTACATATTTATTTATTCACATTTTTAAAGTAGGAGTAGGATGTGGAAGGTCACCAATATCAATGGATATTAAGTGGTTTGACTTCCACAATTTAAAACAATACAAAATTCGAGGAATTACTATTTTTAAAAACTTATTATTTTTAGACTAGACTACTAAAATTGAAATTTGGGGAACTTCCATTGGGTTTTCAGGGGTCAAAAACCACTAAGTGGATCTTAATGCCATCTCAACACTTCATCCTCATTCTTATCATTCAAATGGTTCAAATGGGGAGTCAATTAGAGCTATGGTGAAAAAGTTATGGCTCCCAGAAGTTCCATCATCAATTGGGGTATAACCATCACCCGAATTGTCACCTGAATTGTTACCCAGATCATTCCTCCCTCCTTGAGAAGAAATGGTCTCCATTGCATCAGTATTCCTCATCATGTGTAGTAGTTATGTCTTAATTTTATTCTCTATGAGCCACTCACCTTGGTGGGTATGCTGGCCCCTTTTGACCACCCAATAAATCAGAATAGAGCATCCTTTTGTTGTCTTCATAAAAGTGTCCACAATCTGATCTCCTCCATTGGAGAAAAACTCTATGGATCAAGCTCATCAATGTATAGTTGTTATGATATGACCGAAGTGTCTAACATAGGTGGATGATATAGTTTGAGGAGCTCTATGTTAAATATTAGGTGCAGACCAAGATAAGATGGTAGGTTCAACTCAAAAGCATTTTCTCCAAATTTTCTGGTGATGGTGTAGGCACCATATCGTAGAGGCCAAATTTTTATGTGTGGGCTTACAAGTCATTACTTTTGAATCCACAACCAAACATTGTCACCCATAGCAAAATGGTGTGCAATATTATGTTTATCATGGCATTGCTTATACTTCTAATTCATCTTCTCCAATATGTCATGAACTTACTACTAGATGTGTTACATTTATTCAATGAAATTTATTGCTTTTGCTACCTCATATCTCCCATGAGGTGTGTATTACATGGTGGATAATGGAATGGCTATATCAATTGGTGCTATGGGTTGGAACTTGAAGCATACTTGGAATTCACTATGCTTGGTTGAGCTGTGCAGGGCCTGATTATATCCATGTTCTATGAAAAGAAGCCCCTCATCCCATGTGTGTGGATGTTTGGAGTGATACATCTGAATCATGTGAAAAATCAAGAAGTTCCCCACTTTTGTCTGACCATTAGTCTATGGATGGAAGGTTGTGGACTTCATTAGCTTGGTATCCATCATCTTCCACAAAGTGGACCAGAAGATGCTCAAGAACCTGTTATCTCTATCTGAGATAATGGACTTGGGGAGACTAAAATGGAGCCATACATGACTAAAATATAGTTGAGTAGTTTATTTAGTAGATATATTTATATTACAAGAAATCATGATAGCCATTTTTAAAAAATGATCAACTACAACAAAAATATAGTCCTTGCCATGTTTTAAAGTGGGCAAACTTGAGATAAAATCCATTGAGATAGATTCCTAAGGCCTGGTTGGTTCTGGAAATGGCGTGTACAATCCTTGATTCTTATTTGTTAGCTTTGATATCACACATGGGGTGAAATAATTTAGGTACCTTTATACATCATTTCACATATGGGGCCATTAAAAGTGTTTTTGAAGAACTACCAATATCTTTTCTACACTAAAGTGTCTCGCTGTTTGATTGAAATGTGATTCCCATATCATCTTCTATTGCTTTATAGATGGAACACATATATGCCCCATATAATAGAGGGCATTATATTGAAAATATAAACTAGAAACATGTTTACCTTCTTGAAGTACCTGATATGTATCAGCAAAGGTAGGATCTGCTTCATATAGAGCACCCCAAGTGGCAGTCTCATGTTTGCACATGTTAAGATCTATTATGAGTGTAGTAATTGGTGGGTGACTTAGACAATTTGTAGCTATATTTGAGCTCCCCTTTTTGTGTTTGATTATTAGATGGAATTGATATAATTATGTATCCCACTTTTAGTGCCTCTCATTTCATAGTTTACTCTACGTTTGGATGAATTCCAATGGTCTGTGGTTAGTGTGGATGACCATCCTTTCCCCAAGATGTAGTGTTTCCATTATTTGTAGGCTTGCATAATGGCATAGAGCTCCTTGTCATATGTCAGATATTTCCTAACTATATCAGTGAAATTTTCACTATGATATGCAAAAAGATGGCCATGTTTCATGATGAAAACTCCCATGGCATATTCAGATGCATCTATCATCAACTCAAAAGGTTGATGCAAATCTAGCAAGGCAAGAATAGGGGCTGAGCAAAGTCTATTATTCAAGTTCTCAAATGCCCTTTGTTGTATTTTTTGCCACTAAAATGTATCTTTAGCTCCTCTTTTAGTCAGTTGGATTAGTGGGCAAGAAACATATGAGAATCTAAGAACAAACATGTGATACAAATTTGCAAGACCCAAGAAGTTGTCAAGTTTTGTGAGGGTCCTTGGTATAGGCCATTCTCGAATAACCCAAATCTTCTCTGGATTGACATGGACCCCTTCCTCATTCACAATGTACCCTAGGTACTGAATTTTTTTCATCCTGAATGTGCATTTGTTGAGATTTGTATACAAATTGTGCTCTCAAAGAGTTTGAAGCACCTTACAAACATGTTGCAAATGTTCTTCCCATGTTCTACTAGAGATGAGTATATCATCTAGGTAGACAACCATGAATGAGTTGGTAAAGGATCACAAGATGTCATCCATCATCCTCATGAAGGTTGTAGGCATGTTAGTTAAGCTAAAAGGCATAACCAACCATTATAAGAGTCCTTCCTTAAATTTGAATGCAGTCTTCCAAACATCAATGGGATTGATGAGAATTTGGTGATAGCTAAATTTGAGATCAATTTTGGTGAAGAACTTCGCACCATAGAGTTGGTCCAGTAGGTCATCAATCTTGGAGAGGGGGTAATGATTCTTCACAGTGATTTTATTTAGGGCTTGATAGTCAATGCAAAGCCTCCATGTTCCATCTTTCTTTGATACTAGGATAATTAGGCTACCATAGGGTGAAGAGCTTGGCCTGATGTGACCCTTTTGGATCAATTATTGAATCTATCTTTTTATCTCATCATTCTCTAAAATTAATCTATGATACATAAGAATGTTAGGCAAAGGTGATCTTGGGATCAAATTGATAGAATGTTTTACCTAGAAGTGCAGTGGAACTCCCATGGGTGCCTTGAATAAGTCATCATATTCTCTTGTGATTTGTCCCATATACTTATATTGCTGTGTTGATTGTGTAGTCAAGACTAAAACATCAACCTTCTTAGATTTCTATGGTTTGACCACCATGAGAACAAATTGCTTTGTCTTCTCCAACAATCTCTTATATTGCTTGGCACTGATTAGGGAGATAGATGTAGGAGGTGGTACCTTTGGTACCCTAAAAAACTGCATTCCAAGAGTGAGGGTGATTCTTTGGGTTCATGATTCATAGATGCCATGTTGATCATACATGAATGACTGACCAAGGAGTACATTACAAACATCTAGATTGAGCACATCACACAAGACTTCATCTTGGAAAGGTTTTATTACATATGAAAGAAGACACTGATGGGTGACACAGAGGTCTCTCCCTGGGCTCAACCATTCAATAATGTATGGCTTTGGGTGAGGCTTCATGGATATATTTAGACTTTTCACAACTTTTGTAGAGATTAAATGTTTTTGACTCCCACTATCAAGAATGAAATGTAAAGGCTTACCTTTTACCCATAATTTGGAGTGAAACAACCTTTCCTTATCATCTGGCCTTTCCTCATGGGTCTATGATGAAGCAATGATGATATTAGGCTCAACATCTATAATCTCTTCTTCATCCTCTTTGACTATAGGTTGTGTATGAGATAGAGTAGTGGATGTCAAGTATTGTGACTCAGAAAACAATGACTTAATGGCTTGACATTATTATTTGAAGTGAGTTCCAGTTTTGTGGTAATCAAACCATTTTCCATTCTTCCCCTTCTGGAGTTTCTTATATTGAAACTCCTTTTTCTTCCAATTTTGGCCTCGTGTTTGACCTTCCTTGTCACTTTTCCATTTTCAAGGCTGACTCTTCATATTCTTTCTTCCATGCTTCTGCTCAATCTTCACTATGAACTTGTATGCCTCACCGAGGGTTTCCAAATTGAAGAGTTTCATTTCCCTCCATATGTACCATTATATTCCACCATGATATTTGAGAGTCTTATGTTTCTCACTTTCTTGGGTGCCTAATCTTGCAGATAGAGAATGAAAAATGTCAGTGTAATCTTGAACAGATTGGTCCTTACCTTGGTGAAGTTGTTACCACTGTATGTACAGATCATCATGTTCTCTAATGGGATAGTATTCTTCCTTTACCACTTACAAAAAATTATCCCAAGTAGGTTCCACCTCAAGGCCAATGTCATCTGTACTGAACCTCTTTTTGTACACTTCCCACCAATTTTGCATAGGCAATGATGCTTTCAAAAGAGCAAAAGTGATCTTTTCTCCATCGGTGAATTTATTTATAGAAAATTAGGAAGATAATTGATCCAAAATTTTTTATACTACATCAACATTGATTTTACCATGAAGGGTGTTGGGGCACTAAAAGGGCATTCCATGGATGAGGAGCCAAGAAGTGCAGATGAGGAGCTAGAATTTCCCATCAAGAGTTATTAGAGAATTTGGACAAATTGTTGTAACATCTATGCTTGTTTCCATTGGAGGGTTTTATTCACCATTTAATTTAAGGGATCAGATGTCTTGGTGTTATCTACCATTTTAATTCATTTGGAGTGAATAGGTGGATAGTTTGGAAGCTTTGTTGTTTTCTACACAAGCTTCTTGTAGCCTGAACTTGTCCTCAGGATCGTACACTCTCAAGACAAACCAATATGATACCACTGATATAAAACTCAAAATTTTTGAATGATATATATTTCAAGAACATAAAAATAACACAGTAACAATGAATTCTCTTAGAAGAGATGTTTTATAACTCAAGATTGCAATATAACTATATGCTTATCTCTGGGAACAGATGTCTGATTTCCATTTTGGTATACATCTTAATTTATAAACATTTTTAAAGTAGGAGGATGTTTAAGGTCACCAATATTGAGGGAGATTAAGTGGTTTGACTTCCATGATTTAAAATAATACATAATTCAAGAAATTACTATTTTTATAAACTTACTATTTTTAGACTGCACTAATAAAAATTAAAATTTAGGGCACTTCCATTGGGGTTTTAAGGGTAAAAAACCACTAAGTGGATATTTTTTTCCATCTCACCATTTTCTCCTTATTCTTATAATTCCAATGGTTCAAATAGGGAGTCAATTGGAGCTACGGTGCAAAATTTATGGCTCTTAGAAGTTTTATCATCAATTGGGGTAGAACCATCACCCAAATTATCACCTAAAATATTTCCCAGATCACCTAATCACTCTCTCATTAACCCTTATCATCTCTCACCATCTATAATAAATAATCCCTCCTTATCTATAATCACTCCTTTCAATACCTTTACGATGGGTGTAGTGAACTTTTACTTGTGCCTGATCATCCTTACTCACTCTTCTATCTAATTAGGTTATAATGTCCCATCTACTTTCAAGATATGCCGCGGGTATTCAATCAAGTATTCAATTAGGTATCAATATTAAGGATATGGTAAGTTGAGATATATGGTTAGGATTGGATATAATTATTCAAGATCAAGATATGGATTGGGTATTTTATCAAGTAGGAAGTACTCAAGTAGGTGAAAAAATAAGGATAGGTAGGGCATACTCAAGTACAAGAAGGTAGGTAGGTACTACTCAATTAGTTAGGGAAATAAAGACATGTAATTAGGGAATACTCAAGTAAAATAAGGTAGGTAGGGCATACTTAAGATCAAGATATGGCTTGGGTAGTTAGGTAGGGCATACTCAAGATCAAGATATGGCTCATATATTCAATTGGATAGGGCATACTCAAGTAGGTAAAGTAGATAGGGGATACTCCCTCATGGATTTGATTAATATAAATAAGGGAGGAGACCCTTTGGATTTCATTGAGTTTAACCTCCTCAAAGTGCTTCTTAATGTGCATAACTTGCTTCCCATAGTGGTAGAGGAAGGAGGTGGTGCATTTAATGACCTCATTCAATTTAGTTGGTAACATAAGAAGGGAGGGGTGGTGAGGATAATTTACAAACTTGAAAATTCAAATGGATGTGCCAACATGTCCTAAGAGACAAGTATTGAGGATAAAATATAAATAGAGTACGTGGCACCTTGTTCAGTGTTGTAACCCATTCTACTCTTCAAGAGATAGGAGTATGATCAGAGATAACCAAGTCTAAATAGATAGTGATAGGATGGAAATTAATAATAGAAAAGGATAATTTTTTTTTTTGAAAATATATCAAGTTTGAGCCTTTTGAGCACATGATGATCCCAAACATGACAGTTAGACCACATAAACCAAGAAATGGTGTTAAGTGAGTGTTGTTAGAGGATAGGGTTGATAAGATCCCATTTATTATTGAAATAATACCATGATTCACATTCCATAAAGTACCACATCATAGATAAGGTTCCAAATTTGTCCTTGGAATGCTCAATCATATTAAAATCCTTGCACACTAGCCATGTGTGGGGAGGTTGTCAACTAAGGATCACCAAAGTAGAGATCTATCAAGACCATCATTAGGGCTTAAATTTAAAGGATTCCTAATGAATGGCCATCAATATCCAATAGTAGCCAAACAACCCAGTGTGACAGGCCCTCCCCCATGGCAATAATGAAGGGGGAAAACTTAGGTAAAACCAATATAATAGCACCACCATGTCCATCTTCATATAGAGTGGAAATATGGGTGGAATCATGCCAAATACAATGAGGATAAGTCTATAGAAGAAAACTTGAAACGTTAGTTTCTTTTAGACAAAAAAAATCTAGAGAACTTATCCATTGATAGGGAGCATGCATAGATTATTGTCAGGAGAACTCTGTAAGACCTTAAACATTCCAAGGTAACAAGTTTAATAGGAAATCTTGTCCATGTGGAACTCACCCTGTACGTCGTCAAAATATGTTAACACTGCAAAAATATTGCATTAGTTTGGGTGAGAAGATCCTCCTGGCATGATGGACTGACATTTAGTCCCATGCTCGTCTCAAGGAGAGTCACCATTACCATGGAGTAGGCCTACATTATTTGTAAAAAATAATTTAACTCTATTTTATTAAAAAAAATTAAAATAAAATATAACTCAAATCTTGTGTTTGTCGAAAGATAATTGATAAAAAGCATAAATACACACTACATTATCAAATTTATAGAAGATGAACATATTTCACATGGGTATGTATGAAAAAAGTATGAACTCTCAAATCTTGTGGTTATAGAAAAATAATTAATGAGTAATATAAATACATGACATTATTTATTTTATAAAATGAACATATTTGACATAAATCCATATTTGGCATAAGTCCTATGTGTGATATGAAACCTATTTTTAATGAGTGGGTGGTTACTCGAGCAAGAAAAAAAAGTGGAAACACTAAATTTTGAAAAGGAAATTTGAAAAAAAGGAGTGAAAAAGTTTTTAAAGGGCTATCAGACCTGTGCCTTTATCTTATTTGAAAGGCATATTGAAAAACACACTGCTAATTAGGGTGATTATTTTGATTAATTAATTAAAATATCTCAAATTCACTGTGCTTAAAAACAAAACCTCTTCCTAATTTTTATAAAACTATTTAAATTATTTTTGTGGTAAAAAATTGACTTTGATATGCTTCGAGTACAAGTTGATACTTTTGAATTATTTATATAAAATAGTGGGTGATGGATTATTTATTTATGTTCTCCATCCCCAAAAAACTCACTCAAATCTACCAGGCCTATTTTCTATGAGACAAAAGAATTCAAGTAAAACTCACTCTATGTTATGTTATTCATTTGCAATTTATTCATGAAATCTAATTTGTTTTATTGAATGCAATTACCTTTTTGTGTTCATTCATTAGATTTGAAAATGACTACTCCTCAAAACCCACCTAGTATGTAGACTGATTATGTAATTAACTCCCTTACACCAACTCAAATGGTATATTATATATATCCAACTGTGTGTTTTTTATATTTTTATTACTGTCATGTATTTTTCTCATGAATTTTGTTTATTGTTTCAGCCATATGAGGATCAAAAACAAATGGAGATGTTGATATAAGAGATCCAAAACATATTCGGGTCAATGTGTGGTGGGAGAATTAGCCCATCTACATATGACACTACATGGAGGGGTTATTTCTTGGGTTTCATTTTCTAAAGGAGTGGAGAGTGACTCCACTACCTCAATAAGTCAGGTGGGGTAGGAAGGTGGTTTCATAAATGGTTTCCTCAACAATGAGTTAACTAAGGACTGCATTAATGATATGGACTTTATAGTTGTGAAAGGATTTCACTTAGTTGTTTTCATTGTTTGTGGAAGGGGCATGGTTGGGAAATGGCTATCTGAAGATGTCAAACAATTAGTTTGGGGCTACATTGGTGTTATCTAACATAAGTTTCCCTTGTCAATGAGGGTTTAGATGATGTTCTTGAAGGTATTATACCTAATAAAATCATGCCCAATGACATGATGAAAGGCGTATAATTCATTCTCCTTATACCAACTAGGTACAAGATGACAAGAATAAAATTGTTGTAGATGTTTGATCGGTGGTAATTATATGATATTTGCTTTTAACAAATTCTCCAAGGCAAAAGCATATGACTCCCCCAATAGAGTAAATTGCTTTTAGTTTTTGTATTTGGGTTTCTAGTTTTTTTATTGGAGGAATTGGAAGAGTTAGGTTGGTTAACAATAGGTAGAGAAGTGGTCTTAAGGACAACCACATTCATGATTCCCTTGTTTTTGGAGTTAGTGTTGGTTTGATTATTGGGTGTAGAGGAGGAAGCCTCATTTGATTTGAAGGTAGAATTTTTGTTTCTCAATTTTAATTTCCCCTCATCAATATCACTATTCTCTAGTTTTTGTGCCATGGTGAAAGCTTCATCAAAGGTCTTGAATATTTAAACCCATAAAGTAGAGGAAATGTGTTTGGCACAAGCCTGAGCAAAGAGTTTAATCAGTTGGGGTTGGGCTAAAGAGAAAGAGTGCTGATTTCTCAAACTTCTCTAATGGGCTACGAATTTAGCAATGAATTCATCATCAAATTGATGAATGGAGTAGAGATCAATGATGGAGACTTTCTTAGAGATGTTTATCGAAAAGTGATCTAAAAAAATTTAGGCTAGTTGGGAAAAATAAAAGGAGTGATTTGTAATAGTACTATACCAATCTAGTGCCAGCCCTAATAGAGACATGGGAAAGGTACATAGAAGGAGAGCATCTTCATAGGTGATTAGATAGCAAGAATGCCTAAATGCTCTTATATTTTGTTGAAGGTCTTCCTTACTCTAAAACTTTGAAATTTTTTGAGGTTCCCATTGAGGAGGATAAGGTTGAATAAGGATAGATGGATGAATTAGATCTTTGCATATTTGGTTGTAAGATAAGAGGTTATGGGTGCAAGATATAGATGAATCCAAAGTAGTCATTTTTCCTTTAACATTTTGACAATGTCTCTTTATGGTTGTGCACCCCCATAGTTTTAGGGTAGATTATGTTGGGTTTGGGTAAGTGCAACATATGGGTAGCTAGTGGGGGGTTGAGAAGCTACCACATATTGGTATGTGGACATGGGTGGTTGGGATGATGCCACATATGAACACATGGAGATAGGTGGTTGGGAGGAAGGTAGAGGTATGTGCCCTTGTGGGTTAGGGACATAGCTCAGATTTTGTGCAATGGGCACCTGTTGAGAGATTAATGCAGATTGTGTAAGATGTATGGTTGGGCTAGTAGATAGAGGGTAGATGGTAGCCTTGGTACTGATGGGTGGAAGGGTAAAAGGTATGGGAACTACCAAGCTTTGGAATAGAGTGGAGGTAGGTAGGTTGGAAGTGGGAGGAATGGTGGTGACAATAGTAGAGGGTACTCCTAAGGTAAGGGAAGTATTGGTGCCCAATGGTTGGGTTTATCCTATATTAGGAGGGTTTTTAGTTTGGCAAGAAGGTGTTTGGGTGTTGCTTGGTTAAGTGGGTTGATTTTGGATGGTGGTATCAGTAGTGTTATTGGTAGTGGATGATGCCAAGGTGACTAAAGGTTGGGTGGAGATGGTCTCAATAGAAGTGTCTCTCGTAAGGTGGGATGGCATGCCATAAGGTGGGTCAATAGGTAGAAGTGAAGTAGGAATATGGTGTTAAGATAATGATATAGGGATATAGGGTTGTTATCCATAAAGGTGGTGAAATCTGCATCACCTTGGGTAACCATCTGAGAGATGTTAGGACTTCCATACGAAAGGGGAGAACTCTATGCATCTGACATGTAATCCATAGATGAGGGAGAAGATGTATGATTAGGAGGTGGGTCTTGGTTTGCTTTTTTTCTTAGTTGTTGTCTAGTTAAAACCATGTAGGTAAGCAAGATAAGAAGATACAAGCAATCTCACAACTCAAACAAAGAGAAGACAAGAAAAGTCAAGGAAAAAAGACACTCAGTAAAGCACATTAAATCCAAAGGTTCTTGTTAGTCTCTCTTGTGGCTTATACCTTAAGCTTTAAAAATTATGTGACTCAACTTGGTTTATAGAGTGAGTACTAGAAAAGAAGTCTAGGGTTAGTTTCGGGTTGTGTTTAAGATTTAAAAGGGACATATATTTTAAATTAGTACGTGGCTTGATATTGGGGCCTACACCCTCACTTCACACACCATAAAGATAAGGGTGTCACGTGCTTAGCCAAGATATACCAATTGCCAAAGATTATACTCAGCCAATGAATAAAGTTGATTCTCCCCTTGGTGATGAAATCCTATTAGAATAGATAGAAAATGTGATCGCTAGCTAATGAAATCCCATTCAGGCCTTATGTCAATATTTTTATGTGTGATTAAGTGTAAGTGGTTTGGTCTTGTGTGTGTGACAAGAGTGAAGCTACAATTAATTACCTTGATCAATTCAGTTATGTGAGCTAAAACAAACAATAAAATAATAAATGCAATCAATTTTAAGCCCAAAATGAAATTTTAATTTCATTGTATGAGCAGAAAGATAAGAAGAAACACCTAGATGCAACTATGAATACAATAAAATATTCAAAAGGTCCCACTATGAAAAATTAAAATAAGGGTGAGGTTAGTAGAACCTAAATTTGGTTTTCACTTCGTGATCTAGATGGTTGTAGATACTCCTCTTTGGATTAGGAGGAATGATTTGCATATAAGAAAAGCACAAAAGAAAGGGTTGATTAGTTAGATAATAGGGTCGATTACCTAACAAGCTATATCCAAGAAGAACAAACTTCCTTGAAGGCTGTCAATCCACACTTTTAAATAATTAAGTTCCAAAAATGAGAGATAAATTACTTGTATAAATAATAGAAGATACTAAAATCAAAATATAAGGAGTGCTTGATAAATGAATAGGTGAAATTGACTAATTATAGCAGTAAATAGATTGATATTAATTCTAAACAAATCAGGTATAGTTAAAAAAATAGTGTGAGGCTTTGTGATTAGGTAGAGAGGAAGAAATTGGAATTTGGTTGAGGTTTGATGGGTGAAAATAACATGCTATTTATTTGTCACATAGTGACCATTGTCAGTTAGGGTGACTGTCAGTGGTTAGGTTGATCATCAGTGGTTATGGATAGACCATCGATGGTTAGGGTGACTTTTAGTAGTTACTGTGGGTTTTGGCTTGGGTTAAAAAATAGGCTGATGAGGATGTAAAATGAGATTCTAGAAGGTGGGTTTGGATTGGGTTCATTATGAAATAGAAAAAAAAGTAAACCAGTTACAAAAAATAGATTCTTAGCTTGCTGATCTAGAGAAAGTTTGAGGTGTGTGGTTGATATCTTGTTGATGGAGTCTAGAACAATTTTTATAGAGTAATGGTACTTGGTTGTTGACCGATGAGTAGTGGCACTTTGGATATTTCTTGCACTCATTATTGGTTCATTGGGAGGATACCTACAAAAATAAGCTATGATGTAGGAGGCTTTGACTCTAGATATAGATTGTTAATCCATTTCAACTCCTCCTCCTCTCTTTTTATAGGAAGGAGAGGTGAAATAATAGTTCAATAGGGTGTCTAAATTTAGCTTTTGCATGCATTGGCTTGCATATGAATTAAACAAGATAAATATAAAAAATAAGCTAGAGTTGATTGGAGTTAACTATTTAGGAATTTAGAACCTAATCGTCGATGGTCAAGCCTAACTATCAATAGTTAGGGTGACCATCGACAATCAAAGGCAAGGTCAAATTTAGTCAAGGGTGTGTTAGGTATTCAGTTAGCTAGTTAGTTAACTTGACTCAGGTTTACAATTAAGAGTTTGTGGAAGAGTCCTTGGGTGGTCTTGAGGTGGTTTAGGGGTTAGTTTGACATTTAGAACCACTATGTGCAATTTTCTAGTGTCTAAAATCCCATTGCTACAAATTGAGTTTTGTGCTTGTTGATACTGCCATCAGTGTTGTATTTAGTTTTGAAGATCCATTTACAATTGACCGGCTTCTTCTCTAGGATAAGATCTTCAAGCTACCATGTTTTATGTTTCATTAGTGATTGAAATTCTACATCCATGACATCCTTCCAAGTTTAAGACTCTAGGGCTTCTTAAACATAAAGGGCTTAACAAATTCAACAACTATGCTCATTAGGGTCAAATTGACCTCTCCTTGAGTCATGCTGCAAGTCCTTGGTCTAGTAGTTGATGTGTTTGGAATTCTATACAGTTTAGTATCCCTTAATGTACTTATATACTATTTAGGCATGCATTGAGTGGTACCTATGGGTGGTGGAGCTGCACCATTGTTTCAATCATCATTAATGTCTTTATTTAGTTGATTTCCATCTTTTTCATTCTCTATAGGATTGATTGGTGTACCAAATGAACTTGAAGAAGGACCTTTAGCTTTTATCTTCTAAAAAAATCAACATCCCTACTTGTGTAGATTTTCTTGGTCTTTGGATCCATTAATCTATAGGCAAGTACTTATCCACTGTACCTTAAGAAGACATACTTTTCTACTTTCATGTTAGGTTTAGTCCTCGCTGCTTTAGATCAATGGGTAAACCGTCACTCAAGCATTTACAAACAGTGAAAATAATTTTTAGATATGTAATAGGTAATTATAATCATGGTATTAATTTTAGACTAGAAACATCTTTATTTTTAATTGGATACACATATTGGGGAAGATAAATTGATGACATAAATTCAATTTCAAATTATTGCTTCACACTAGGAAGTGGTTTGGTTTCTTAGTCTTAACAAAAAAGTTACAATTGTATTATCCTCTATTGAAATTGAATATACAATCCTTACATTTAATTGCACACAAGAATTATGGTTAAGAAGACTCTTAGTTTATTTCAGAGAGGTTCAACTTGAACTAACACATATTTTTTGTGATAATAGTGGGGCAATATAATTATCCAAGAATGTAGTTTTCCATGCTAGAACCAAACACATTGAAATCAAACATCATTTTTTCAGAGGCTTGGTCAATGATAAAATCTTTACCATTGAGTATGTGACAGTGAAGATCACTTTGATCATATTCCCACTGAAGGATTGCATAAGTATATTCATGGAAGACTTAAGGAGATGATACACATTTCACTTATTTGCATAAAAAAATAGAATGCTGAGTATGATTTCATATGAGTACTTGAGTTATATTTTTAGACTTAGTTTAATTTAGGGTTTTTTATGTGTTTAAAGGAGTATTTAATTTATTTATGTTCTAAATTAGTTGTTTGGTCATTTTGGACACTTTTCAATGATTTTTTAAAAAATAGCTGGACCTTATAGTTAAATTCAGCTCACTAACAAAGTACTCAAATAAGTTCCAAAGAGGTGGAGCATACCTTTAGTGTTAGTTAAGTGAAATTAAAATTTATTTAAATCACTTTAACTTTTATAATAATTTTGGGATGCCATATTTGGTTAGGTTGCATGATTTGGTGATTTGTTAGGCAAGGTTTATTGCATGTTGACTTTATCTTGAATACGAGTCAATCTTATTTGCTTTAGTATTTGTTTAAGTTATCTTAGAGTCTAATTTTAGAAGTCTAATTATGGATTATTTATTTTTCAAGTACAATTATTTATTTTCTTGGTCTTTGGATCCATTATTTATTTGCACTCCATCTATACATTCAAAACTTTCAAAGGTTGGGCGGAATAAACTATGGTTTCACAAAAAATAATTGATGAAAATTGGTTTAAGTGAAGGACATTGCACTAATCATAAAAAAGAAAAGTGAAATTAAAAATAAAATAATATAGCAACAAAAATAGATCTGAAATCTAAAAAATATGAGAATTAAAAAGCTTGGAATTGAAAAAAGAGTTTTTTGAGAAACATTTGAATTTTGAATTATATGTGCATTGTCAAAGTTTGAAACTATATTAAAACATGTCAAAAATAGTCCCAAATTAAACCCACAAAGTTTGTGCAAATTATATAAGTACAAAAAAAAATCTAAAATCAAACTGCTCGATTTTAGTCATGACCAATTTTTTTGGGTTTGATCTAAGTAGCTAAGGTTTTATTTCATTCACAGGGTTTAATTTTAGTGAGATGATCTTTGAATTTACTAAAAAATTATAAGCACTTTTTTCTATTTATGTTGATTGAAAACCTCTCTCAAATTATTAAATTGAGTTTTAGATCTTTTAGAATTCCTTATCCTTTTTCTAAACCCTAACCACTTCAAGAGACCTTGCAAGAGGATTAAAAATGTGGGTAGTTATCAAGGCCTTGTCTAAGCCAAACCCTTGGTCTTACATAAATTTTTAATCAACATTCATGTAGTTCAAAAATAAATTAATTATAATCTGAAGAGCTTGGCCTTTATCCTTATGTATGAGATGCAATAAACTTGTAGATTCTATACACTCTTTCCCTAATTATTCACTTCAAATTTTTCTACAAGAGGTGCATATACTCTATATATATTGAAAATAGTAGTAAAATGAAGTACAATAACTTATGGGAGATTCCCTTAAACTCCCATATATGTGTAATTATGTCCTAAATATAATAATATGCTCTTGTATATGTAGATTGCTTGAATTCAAATTAAGACCTTATTAGTACAAGCTGACAATAAAAAAGGCATAAGAGTTTAGACACACAACATAAGATACCAAAAAAATAAAGTACATGGGCCATTGGTCTCACAATGCATAATGACCAAGATCAAATAGATGTCTTAGTTATGACAAAGATCAAATGGCTCAATCTCGACAAACATTCCCTAAAATAATGATTTGGACATTTCATGAGAATTAATGGTTATGCCAAAGTAGATAAATAGTTGATTTATAGGGTTTTACGTGTTATCAATTGAATGGTGGCATTATCATAGACCCAAAATGAAGAGAAATTAATTTTTATAGACATCACAAAGAAAAGGAAGGCAAACAAAGTCCAATGTATGATGGATGTATGTCTTCAACATCCATCACCCATGTTCACAAGTTGGTCTGTGTTGATCAAATGAGTTGTTAGCCTTCTTAATGCAGTGATTTAAATAAAAGCAAGTCTAGACTTGTAAAGTGTTAGAAATAAAAGTGTTGCAAATTCTATCTTGAGTTGTTGTGGGTAGTGGGCAAGTATCCGTGCAGTGTTATGCAAGTGTTTGTGAGCAGTTCTATTGGTCTTATATTTCATGAAGTAGTGGATGGGTTGTCCTAAGTAGAGAGTAATCAAATCTTGGGAGGGAATTGTTTATTATAATCATCTGAGTGGTTTTGAGCATTATCAACTAAGCCCAACTTCGTGGTTATTGTGTATGTGGCTATTTTTCCTATTTATTGTACCTTAAACCATTTTGTCCTATGAGAGTAAATAAAATACATGTTCTCCTAGTTGTTATTGGATTGTGTGAATTTTAATGTGTGTTTGAGTTGATTTCTCAATCTTTAAAAGTGTTATGTTTGACTTCTTTTGGTAATCTATTAAAATATAAGTAAAATATTACTGTGTTATGCATGTTCTTATGCAAGTAAATACTGAAGACGTAGTCTTTCATTCTTGCAGAGTTTTGTTCTCTTGGATGGACTTGGGTGAAAGCAAGCAGTACCATATGGTTTTTAGCTCCATTAAGATGGACCCATGATAATTAGTATCAGAGCACATGGTTTATGTCTTGGTTGGGTTGTGTTTTCTAGTTAAGATATGTTGTACACTTTCCCCTATCGAGTCAGTCCAGTGTGTCATGTCTGAGTTAGTATGGTAGGAGATCTACCCAAGGTGTTGTTTGAAAATGTGACCAACAAAGGTCAAAAGTGGGTTAAGGACAAAGGTGAAGGTGGTAGTAGTCACTATAAGAGTAAGTTGAAAGTTGTTGCTATGGAAAAAGGCCTTACCGAACAAGTTGTTGCTAGGTTCTAGTCTATAGAGGAGCATGTGAGTACGGTATTCAACAAGCTTGAGGAGAAGGTAGAGACCATGGATTAAATGATCACAGAACTTAATATAAGGTTGGAAGAGAGCTTGGTATTTTAGACTAAGTTACAAGATGAAGTGACTTTATGTTGATCAATGATATTGAGTTTGGTGAAAGCATCAGGGTCCAAATTTTCAATAATTTCAAAGCTCCCCTAGTTGAAGGAACCAGAGCATTATGATGGTGTGTAAAATGACTATCTTTTAGAGAATTTGTTCTAGGACATGGAAGAGTATTTGGTAGGTTTGGGGGGATTTTCAAACACACAAGAGGTGTGTACTACATCAAGGTACCTCACGAGTATGATAAATATTTGGTATAGAACCTTGGATAATGACATTACATCAAGGAGTTCTACAAGTAAGTTGGACTCGTAGGAAGGCCTAAAAAAATCCATTGGGGATTAGTTTCAACTTGGGAATGCAACATGGTTGGATAGGACCAAGTTGAGTCAGTGAAAGCAAGTTGGGGAGATGATATTGCATCGATTCTTTTCAGAGCCTTATGTTGGAAATCATCAACATGTCTAAGGTAGATAAATTATTCTAGTTTACTCATGGTCTTCAGTCATGGGCTCAGGTAGAGCTCCATCACCATAAGTGTTCAAAGTTTAGAAAGCAATTACTATAGTAGATCATCTCTATGATTTTAGAGATAAGTTTTCATCCAAAATCACTTTGGGCTCTTACACATGCACAGGTGGAGGCATTGGTAAGGAGTCGAGTATGTCTTCAGGGAAGCTAGTTGGTGACTAGGGAAAGAAAGCTACTCCAAAGTCATTAGAGGGATCTTGAAAGAATTAGAGTACCTCTAGAGGTGGAAAGAAGAAATCACAGGATGGAAAATTAAGTGGGAAGTGGTTTTATTTGAGGTGTTGGAATTGTGGTGCAGATCACTACAACAAAGATTGTTCAAAGTGACAGTGGGTGTTTATAGTTTAGATAGAGCAGTCAAATAAACTGTGGATAGATGATGTGTGTGATTAGGGGGCTCAATTTTAGGTTAAACTTGGGTTCAAAGATGGTCTCTATAAATTTTTGGGATGTATATTATGGGTGTGGTGATCATGTGTTTGAAAAGGAAGAGCTGGTAAACAAATCCCTTTTCCAAAGAATTAGATAAAAAGTAATTATATGGGGTAGAATATTTTGGGAAATAAAATCAAAGTGGATTATAATTTTGGATGTTTATTAAAGATCTAGGAAATTTAGATTAGATAAAAAAATAAAGCATTGTAATAAGTTTATTCAATATAATGCAAGATGTCATCCAACAATCTAAATAAGTGTTTAACACTTCTAATACTTTGGACTGTTAAAAATATTTAATCTCACTATCTTCCACCTACCCTTTTCTAGCTTTAGAGATCTATTGCAATCATTTAACCTCACCTTCCTCCACCTACCTTCTGTCAGCTCCAGAGAACAATAGAACAACAATGAATAGACAACAGTTTGAACAAGTTTTAAACAAAAAATCCAAGGTGCATAATACAAATAGAAGATAGAGTTATAATTTACAAAAACATATAGTAGAAGCCATAACATTAGTAAGTTCAATATAGAATTTTGTTGTGTGCATATAAACAGTAATGGCTATAACATTCATAGTTTATAATCAGTTTTGTAGTGTTTTGAATTAATATATGATTATCATATTTTTGTGTGCTTTGAATCATTTTTTTCCTTTCTATGTTTTTGCTTGTAAATAGTTTTAATCAGCACGCTTTTCTAGCCTTATCATAGGCTTCAAACAAGTACAACACTTAGTTATTTAGTGTGTTTTATTTCTCTCTCTCTTCTAGCTATGTATCTGAGTTGTCATCTTGATCCTATTTTCCAACACCTGGTATCATAGCAAATATATTTTAAAGGTTTGTTAAGACATGGTTGTAAGCAATAGTTCATGGAAGTAACCTCTAAAATTTCAAAGAAAGAACTATGATATATGGTGCATCAAGACAAAGGTAATATTTTTCTCATAAGAGCTATGGAAACTTGAAGAGGGTGGATACATAGAAGTTACATACCAAACAACATTAAATTCCCTTACTCAAGTATAAATAAATGTGTTCAAAGAGAATAGAAATAAGGATGCTAAGACTCTTAGCGACTGGAGACTAATTGATAATTATAATCTAGTTAACCGTATATCTATATATCCATAATAGACCAAATTTCTAGATTGATAGATATGCGGTCACTAATTTGGTAGAGTGTATTCCAATCTAGTAGATGATAGAGTATTTTTCCCAACCCAAATTGATCTATACTCAACTTGATATATAAAGGGAATGAAGGGCATATGCTTTAATCCATTGTTAAGGTAATGCTGGAGGGTTGTGGGGTTGTTATCCATAAAGGTGGTGAAACCTGCATCATCTTGGTCAACTATCTGAGGGATCCTAGGACTTGCCAAAGGAAGGGAAGAACTCTATGCATCTGAGATGTACTCCATAGATGAGGGAGAAGATGAAGACATATGATTAGGAGGTGGGTCTTGGTTTGCTTGGTTTCTTAGTTGTTGTCTAGTTAAAACCATGTAGGTGAGGAAGAGAAGAAGATACAAGTAATCTCACAACTCAAAGACAAGAAAAAGTTAAGGAAACAAGACACTCACTAAAGTGATACATGAAGGACAATGTTACAGTCTTTGAGGAGGAAGCTTTAGGCCATGTTTATCATGTTATTGAAGATGGCCTTGTTCAGTCAAATGGGGAATTGTTCATGGCTACACAAGTGCCAGACTTCTTATGAAAGTTACTTCTAAATTCAACAAGATTGTCCCAACTAATTTACATGCAAACCTATGCCTTTAACAACACTAACCTTGATAAGAAAGAGCTGGTGGACAAATCCCATTTTCAAAGAAATGGATAAAAAGTAATTATATGGGGTATAATATTTGGGGAAACCGAATCAAAGTGGAATATAATTTTGGATGTTTATTAAAGTTCTAGTAAATTTTCATTAGATAAAAAAATTAAGCATTGTAAGAAGTTTATTCAATATAATGCAATATGTCATCTAATAATATAAATATGTTGATGCTTCTAATAATTTGGACTGTTAAAAATATTTAATCTCACTATCTTCCACCTACCCTTTTCTAGCTTTAGAGATTTGTTGAAATCATTTAAACTCACCTTCTTCCACCTACCTTTTGCTAGCTCCAGAGAACAATAGAACAACAGTGAATAGACAATAGTCTAAACAAGTTTTTAAATAACAAATCTAAGGTGCATAATACAAATAGAAGATAGAGTTATAATTTACAAAATCATATAGTAGAATTCATAACATTAGTAATTTGAATTTAAAATTTTGTTGTGTGCATGTAAATAGTAGTGGCTATAACATTCATAGTTTGTAATCAATTTTGTAGTGTTTTAAATTAATATATGAATATCATATTTGTGTGTGATTTGAATCATTTTTTACCATACTATGTTTTTGCTTGTAAATATTTTTAATCAACATGCTTTTTTAACCTTATCACTGGATTCAAACAAGTGCAACACTTAGTTCTTTAGTGTGTTTTATTTCCCTCTCTCTCCTAGCTATGTATTAGATTTGTCATCTTGAGCCTATTTTCCAACACTTGGTATCAGATCAAAAACATTTTAAAAGTTTGTTAAGATGTGGTTGCAAGTAGTAGTTCATGGCAACAACCTCTAACATTTTAAAGAAATAACTATGATATATGGTGCATCAAGATGAAGGTAATATTTTTCTCACAAGAGCTATGAAAACTTGAAGAGGGTGGATACATAGAAGTTTCAGACTAAACAACATTAAATTACCTTACTCAAGTATATATAAATGTGTTCAAAGAGAATAGAAAGAAGGATGCCAAGACTCTTAGTGACTGGAGACTAATTGATAATTCTAATCTAGTTGATAATATATCCATATATCCATAATAGACCAAATTACTAGATAGATAGATAGGTGGTCACTAATCTGATAGAGTGTGTTCCAATCTCGTAGATGATAGAGTGTTTTTACCAATGCAAATTGATCTATACCCAACTTGATATATAAAGGGAATGAAGGGCATATTATTTAATCTAGTGTTAAGGTAATGTTGGAGGGATATGGGGTTATTATCGATAAAGGTGGTGAAATCCACATCACCTTGGGCAACTATCTCAGGGATGTTAGGACTTGCCAAAGGAAGGGAATAACTCTATGCATATGAGATGTACTCCATAGATGAGGGAGAAGATGCAGATGGATGATTGGGAGGTGGGTCCTAGTTTGCTTGGTTTCTTAGTTGTTGCCTAGTTAAGACCATGTAGGTGAGGAAGAGAATAAGATACAATCAATCTCACAACTCAAAGATAAGAAAAAGTCAAGGAAACAAGACACTCACTACAGTGCTACATGAAGGACAATGTTGCAGTATTTGAGGAGGAAGTTTTAGGCCATGTTTATCATGTTATTGAAGATGGCCTTGTTCAGTTAAATGAGGAATTGTTCATGGCTACACAAGTGCCAGACTTCTTATGAAAGTTACTTCAAAATTCAATAAGATTGTCCCAATTGATTTACATGCAAACTGATGCCTTTAATAACACTAACCTTGATAAGAAAGAGCTAGTGGACAAATCCCTTTTCCAAAGAAATGGATAAAAAGTAATTATATGGGGTAGAATATTTTGGGAAACCAAATCAAATTGGATTATAATTTTGGATGTTTATTAAAGTTCCAAGAATTTTTCATTAGATACAAAATAAAGCATTGTAAGAAGTTTATTTAATATAATACAAGATGTCATCCAAAAATCTAAATAAGTTGACACTTCTAATACTTTGGACTGTTAAAAATATTTAATCTCACTGTCTTCCACCTACCCTTTTCTAGTGTTAGAGATCTATTGCAATCATTTAAACTCACCTTCTTTGACTTATCTTCTACCAGCTCCAAAGTACTATAGAACAAAAGTGAATAGATAATAATATGAACAAGTTTTTAAACAAAAAATCCAAGGTGCATAATACAAATAGAAGATAGAGTTGTAATTTACAAAAACATATAGTAGAATTCATAACATTAGTAAGTTAAATATAGATTTTTTTTGTGTGCATGTAAATAGTAGTGGCTATAACATTCATAGTTTGTAATTGGTTTTGTAGTGTTTTGAATTAATATATGAATATCATATTTGTGTGTGATTTGAATCATTTTTGCCTTACTATGTTTTTGCTTGTAAATATTTTTAATTAGCATGTTTTTTAGCCTTATTACTGGATTCAAACAAGTGCAACACTTAATTCTTTAGTGTGTTTTATTTCTCTCTCTCTCCTAGCTATGTATCAAAGTTGTCATCTTGAGCCTA
Source organism: Torreya grandis (assembly GCA_037957365.1). Lineage (NCBI taxonomy): Eukaryota > Viridiplantae > Streptophyta > Pinopsida > Cupressales > Taxaceae > Torreya > Torreya grandis. Next base: position 1,106,070 of record JARHVA010001673.1, read on the forward strand.
TTTTCCAACTCCTAGTATCAGAGCAAAGACATTTTAAAGGTTTGTTAAAACATGGTTGCAAGCATTAGTTCATGGCAACAACCTCTAAAATTTTAAAGAAAGAACTACGATATATGGTACATCAAGATGAAGGAAATATTTTGCTCACAAGAGCTATGGAAACTTGAAGAGGGTAGATACATAGAAGTTATAGACCAGACAACATTAAATTCCCTTACTCAAGTATAAAAAAATGTGTTCAAAGAGAACAAAAAGAAGGATGCCAAGACTCTTAGTGACTGGAGACTAATTGATAATTCTAATCTAGTTGACAATATATCCATATATCCATAATAGCCCAAATTTCTAGATAGATAGATAGGTGGTCACTAATCTGGTAGAGTGTGTTCCAATATAGTAGATGATAGAGGGTTTTTCCCAACCCAAATTGATTTATACATAACCTGATATATAAAGAGAATGAAGGGCATATGCTTTAATCCATTTTTAAGGTAATGTTGGAGGGATATGGGGTTGTTATCGATAAAGGTGGTAAAATATGCATCACCTTGGGCAACTATCTTAGGGATGTTAGGAATTAAAGAAGGAAGGGAAGAACTATATGCATATGAGATATACTCTATGGATGAGGGAGAAGATGAAGATGGATGATTAGGAGGTGGGTCTTAGTTTTCTTGGTTTCTTAGTTGTTGTCTAGTTAAAACCATGTAGGTGAGGAAGAGAAGATACAAGCAATATCACAACTCAAAGACAAGAATAAGTCAAGGAAAAAAGACACTCACTAAAGTGCCCCATGAAGGACAATGTTGTGGTGTTTGAAGAAGAAGAAGCTTTAGGCCATTTTTATCATGTTATTGAAGATGGACTTATTCAATTAAATGAGGAATTGTTCATGGCTACACAAGTGTTAGACTTCTTACGAAAGTTCTAAATTTAACAAGATTATCCCAACTAATTTATATGTAAACCAATGCCTTTAACAACACTAACCTTGATAAGAAAGAGCTGGTGGACAAATCCCTTTTCCAAAGAATTGGATAAAAAGTAATTATATGGGGTAGAATATTTTAGGAAACCAAATCAAAGTGGATTATAATTTTGGATGTTTATTAAATTTCTAGGAAATTTTCATTAGATAAAAAATAAAGCATTATAAGAAGTTTATTCAATATAATGCAAGATACCATCCAACAATCTAAATAAGTTGAAACTTCTAATACTTTGGACTGTTAAAAATATTTACTCTCATTATCTTCCACCTACCCTTTGCCAGCTTTAGAGATCTATTGTAATCATTTAAACTCACCTTCTTCCACCTACCTTCTTACAGCTCCAAAGAACAATAGAACAATAGTGAATAGATAACAATATGAACAAGTTTTAAAACAACAAATCCAAGGTGCATAATATACATAGAAGATAAAGTTATAATTTAAAAAAAGATATAGTAGAATTCATAACATTAGTAAGTTCAATATAGAATTTTGTTGTGTGCATGTAAACACTAGTGGCTATAACATTCATAAATTGTAAAAAGTTTTGTAGTGTTTTGAATTTAATATATGAATATCATATTTTTGTGTTATTTGAATCATTTTTTGCCTTACTATGTTTTTGCTTGTAAATCTTTTTAATCAGGATGCTTTTTTAGCCTTATCAGTGGATTCAAACAAGTGCAACACTTAGTTATTTAGTGTGTTTTATTTATCTCTCTCTCTCTCTCTCTCTCTCTCTCTCTCTCTCTCTCTCTCTCTCTCTCTCTCCTTGTTATGTATCAAAATTGTCATCTTGATCCTATTTTCCAACACCTGGTATCAGAGAAAAGACATTTTAAAGGTTTTTTAAGGCATGACTACAAGTAGTAGTTCATGGAAGCAACCTCTAACATTTAAAATAAATAACTATGATATATGGTGTATCAAGACGAAGGTAATATTTTGCTCACAAGAGCTATGGGAAATTGAAGAGGGTGGATACATAGAAGTTGTAGACTAAACAACATTAAATTCCCTTACTCAAGTATAAATGTGTTTAAAGAGAATAGAAATATGGATGCCAAGACTCTTAGTGACTGGAGACTAATTGATAATTTTAATCTAGTTGACCATATATCTATATATCCATAATAGACTAGATTACCATATAGATAGATAGGTGGTCATTAATCTGGTAGAATGTGTTCCAATCTAGTAGATGATAGAATGTTTTTCCCAACCCAAATCAATTTATACCCAACTTGATATATAAAGGGAATGAAGGGTATATGCTTTAATCCATTATTAAGGTAATGAAAGAGGGTTATGGTGTTGTTATCCATAAAGGTGGTTAAATTCACATCACCTTGGGTAACTGTCTGAGGGATGCTAGGACTTGTATAAGGAGGGGAAGGACTCTATGCATCTAAGATGTACTTCATGGATAAGGGAGAAGATGAAGATGGATGATTAGGAGGTGGGTCCTAGTTTGATTGGTTTCTTAGTTGTTGTCTAGTTAAAACCATGTAGGTGAGGAAGAGAAGAAGATACAAGCAATCTCATAACTCAAAGACAAAAAAAATTCAAGGAAATAAGACACTCACTAAAGCATATTAAATCCTAAGGTTATTTTTAGTCTCTCTTGTGGCTTCTACCTTAAGTTTTAAAAATTATGTGACTCAACTTGGTTTGTAGTATGAGTACTAGAAAATAAGTCTGGGTTTAGTTTTAGGTTGTGTTTAGGATCTAAAAGGGATATATATTAGAAATTAGTACATGGATTGATATTGGGTCCTACCACCTCACTTCACACACCACATCAATAAGGGTGTTAGGTGCTTAATCAAGATATACTATTTGCCAAAGATTATACTTAGCCAATGAACTAAGTTGGTTCTCCCCTTGGTGATGAAATCCAAGTAGGATAGCTGGAAAAGGTGATTGCTAGATAATGAAATCCCAGTTGGGCACTATGTCAATGTTTTTATGCTTGATTAAGTGTAAGTGGTTGGTCTTGTGTGTGTGATAAAAATGAAGCTACAATTAATTTCATTTGATTAATTAAGTTATGTGAGCTAAAACAAACAAGTAAATAATGGATGCAATCAATTTTAAGCCCAAAATGAAATTTTGATTTCATTGTATGAGACAAAATACAAGAAAAAGAAACACCTAGATGAAACTACAAACCCAAGAAAAGACTCAAAAGGTCCCATTGGGTGTGCCAAAATATTTCACGTAAATTTTACTTTATTACATAGAAGAAAGTTGTAAAACTTAAAAAAAGGTTGAGGTTAGTAGAACCTAGATTTGGTTTTCACTCCGTGATCTAGATGATTGCAAACACACCTCTTTGGCTTGGGAGGAATGACCTATAGATAAGAAAAGCACTAAAAAAGGGTTGATTAGTTACATAATAGGGTAGATTGCCTAGCAATCTAAATCCAAGAAGCACGAGCTTACTTAGAGGCTATCAATCCACACTTTTAAACAATCAAGTTTCAAAAATGAGAGATAAATTAATTATATAAATAACAAAAGATACTAAAATCAAAATACAAGAAGTGCTTGATAAATGAATAGGTGAACTTGACTAATTATAACAATAAATAGATTGATATTAATTCTAAATGAATTAGGTATAGTTCAAAAATAGGGTGAGGCTCTATGATTATGTAGAGAGGTAGAAAGTGGAATTTGGTTGACATATGATGGGTGAGAATAACTTGTTGTTTATTAGTCATACAGTGACTATCATTGGTTAGGGTGACCGTCAATGGTTGGTAATGGTCGACAGTTATAGATAGATTATCAGTAGTTAGGGAGACAATTAGCAGGGACTGTGGGTTTTGGGTTGGGTTAAGAAATTGGCTAACGAGGTTACAAAAAGAGATTCTCAAAGGTGGGTTTAGGTTGGGTTGGTTATGAAATAGAAAATAAAGTAAACTAGTTATTAAAAATAGATACTTAGCTTGCTGATCTGAAGGGTTGAGGTGTATGGCTGATAGATTGCTGATGGAGTGTGGAGCAATTTCAACACAATTATGGTACTTGGTTATTGATAGATGATTATTATTTCTTTGGATCTCTATTACACTCATTATTGATTTGTTGGGAGGATACCTACAAAAGAAAGCTATGATACAAGAGGCTTTGACTCTGGAAATGAATTGATGATCCATTTCACCTCCTCCTCTCTTTTTATAGGAAGGAAGGAGAGGTGAAACAATAGTTCAACAGGGTGTCTAAATTTAGCTTTCACATGCATTGGATTGCACATGAATTAAACAAGCTACATATAAAAAAATAAGCTAGAGTTGACTGGAGTTAACTATTTAGGCAGTTGGAACCTGACCATCGACGGTTGAGGGCAAGGTCAAGTTTGGTCAAGGGTGGGTTAGTTAGTCAATTATATAATTAGTTAACTTGACTCAAGTTTATGATTGAGAGGTTGTGGAAGAGTCCTTGGGGGGTCTTTAGGTGGTTTAGGGGTTAGTTTGACATCTAGAACCATTATGTGTGGTTTTCTAGTGTCTATAATCTCTTTACTACGAGTTGAGATTTGTGCTTTTCGATACTACCATCATGTTGTATTTATTTTTGAAGATCCATTTAAAATTTAATAGCTTCTTATCTAGTATAATATCTTGAAGTTGCCATGTTTTATGTTTCATTAGTGATTGAAATTCTACACCCATGACATCCTTCCAAGTTTTAGATTTTAGGGATTCTTGATCTGTAGAGGGCTCAACAGATTCAACAACTATACTCATTAGGGTCAAATTGACATCTCCTTGAGTCATGCTATGAGTCCTTAGTCTAGTAGTCAATGTGTTTGGAATTCTATCCAATTTAGTATCCCTTAATGTACTTATATACCATTTAGACATATGTTAAGTGGTAACTATTGGTGGTGGAGATGCACCATTGTTCCCATCATCATCATTATCTTTATTTGGTTTATTTACATTTTTATAATTCTTTATAGGACTGATTGGTATACCAAGTGAGCCTGTAGAAGGAGCTTCAACTTCTATTTTCTAAAAAAAATCAATATCCTTGCTTGTGTAGATTTTATTGGTCTTTAAATCCATTAATATATTGGAAAGTACTTATCCATTTTACCGTAATAAGACATAATTTTCTACTTTCATGTCAAATTTAGTCCTTTTTTCTTTAGATTTATGGGTAAATCATCACTCAAGAATTTACTAGCAGTGAAAATAATTTTTAGATATGTAAGAGGTACTTATAATCATGGAATTAATTTTAGACTAGCAAGGTATTTATTTTTAATTAGATACACATATTTGGGGGGATCTCTTGATGACATAAAATTAATTTCAAATTATTGCTTCACACTAGGAAGTGGTTTGGTTTCTTAGTCTTTAAAAAAAAGTTACAATTGTATTATCCTCTATTGAAACTGAATATAAAACCCTTACATTAACTTGTACACAAGAATTATGGTTAAGAAGACTCTTAGTTTATTTTAGAGAGGCTCAAATTGAACTAAAAATATTTTTTGTGATAACAATGGGGAAATATAATTGCCCAAGAATGTAGTTTTCCATGTTAGAACCAAACACATTGAAATCAAACATCATTTTGTTAGAGGCTTGGTCAATGATAAATTCTTTGTCATTGAGTATGTGAGAAGTGAAGATCACTTTTATCATATTCCCACTTAAGGATTGCATAAGTATATTCATGGAAGACTTAAGGAGATGATATGCATTTCACTTATTTGCATAAAAAAGGAGAATGTTGAGTATGATGTCAATATGAGTACTTGAGTTATATTTTTAGACTTAGTTTATTTAATTCTTTTTAATGTTTTTAAAATAATATTTAATTTATTTATGTTCTAAATTAGTTTTTTGGTCATTTTAGACACTTTCCAATGATTTCTTTAAAAAAAGATGGAACTTATAGTTAAATTCAATTCACTAAGTACTCAAATAAGTTCCAAAGAGGTGGGACATACCTTTAGTGTTAGTTAAGTGAAATTAAAATTTATTTAGTGTTTTTAAGTGAAATTAAAATTTATTTAAGTCAATTTAACTTTTATAATAAATTTGGGATGGCATATTTAGGTAGGTTACATGATTTGGTGATTTCTCAGGCAAAGCTTATTGCATGTTGACTTTGTCTTGAATATGATTCAATCTAGTTTGCCTTTAGTATTTGTTTAAGTTATCTTAGAGTCTAATTTTAGAAGTATAATTATAGATTATTTATTTGTCAAGTAAAATTATTTATTTAATTTTTTAATTTATACTTTTCTTAAAATAACTTGTCATGTAAGTTATCTTGTAATAGACTTGTTCTAAGACTTATTTATTAATAAATAATTTTACAAAAGTGTATCACAATAATTCATTTTTGAAATTTGTGTTTCCTATTGTTATCTCTAACTTTTTTCCATAGGTAATCATAAAGGAAGACCAACAAGAATCAATTTTTGATTTTGACGTCATTCAGTATAATTTTTGGTGAACAATCATACTCACAACCCAATTAGTTTAACATCTAGTGATTCTAGGACATATTGGTTAATACATAGTTTCAATTTTAGAGAGAAACATAGATATTTTCACTCCATAAATAAATTCAAAACTTTCAAAGGTTGGGTGGAATAAACTACGGTTTTACAAAAAATAATTGATGAAATTGGTTTAAGTGAAGGACATTGCACTAATCATAGAAAAGGAAAATGCAATTAAAAATAAAATAATATAAAAACAAAAATAATCTAAAATATGAGAATTAAAAATCTTGGAATTAAAAAGAGTTTTTTGATAAACACTTGAATTTTGAATTATATGTGCATTGTCAAAGGTTGAAACTATATTAAAACATGTCAAAAATTGTCCCAAAGTAAACCCACAAAGTTTGTGCAAATTAGAGAAGTACAAAAAAATATCCAAAATCAAACTACTCGATTTTAGTCATGACCAAATTTTTTGGGTTCGATCTAAGTAGGCCAAGGTTCTATTTCATTCATAGGGTTTTATTTTAGTGAGATGATCTTTGAATTTGCTGAAAGTTTATAAGCACTTTTTTCTATTTATGTTTATTGAAAACCTCTCTCAGATTGTTGAATTGAGTTTTATATCTTTTAGAATACCTTAACCTTTCTCTAAACCCTAACGACTTCAAGTGACCTTACAAGAGGATTTAAAACGTGGGTAGTTATCAAGGCACTGTCTTAGCCAAACCCTTGGTCTTAGATAAAATTTTAATCAAAATTCATGTAGTTCAAAAATTAATTCATTATAATATGAATATCTTGGCCCTTATCCTTATGTATGAGATGCAATAAACTTGTAGATTCTATACACTCTTTTGCTAATTATTCACTTCAAATTTTTCTACAAGAGGTGCATATACTTTATATATGGAAAATAGTCATAAAATGAAAGTACAATAACTTATGGTAGCTTCCCTTAAACTCCCATATATGTGTAATTATGTGCTAAATACAATAGTATGCTCTTGTATATGTAGATTTCTTGAATTCAAATTAAGACCTTATTAACACAAGTTGACAATAAAAAAGGCATAAGATTTTAGACACAAGGCATAAGATACCAACAAAATCAAGTACATGGGCCATTGGTCCCACAATACACAATGACCAAGATCCAATGGATGTCTTAGTTATGACAAAGATAAAATAGCTCAATCTTGACAAACATTCCCTAAAATAGTGATTTAGACATTTCATGAGAATTAGTGGTCATGCCAAGGTAGATATATAGTTGATTTGTAGGGTTTTAAGTATTATCATAGACCCAAAATGAAGAGAAATTAATTTTTATGGAGAACACAAAGAAAAGGAATGCAAATAAAGTCCAATGCATGATGGATATATGTCTTCAACAACCATCACACATGTTCACAAGTTAGTCTGTGTTGTTCAAAAGAGTCATTAGCCTGCTTTGTGTAGTGATTTGAGTGAAAGCAAGTTTGGACTAGTAAAGTGTTGGAAATAAAAGGATTGTTCATTCTATCTCGAGTTGTTGTGGGTAGTGGTCATGTATATATGCAGTGTCATGTGGGAGTTTGTGAGCAATTCTGTTGGTCTTAGATTTTATGAAGTAGGGGATGAGTTATCCTAAGCAGAGAATAATCAAATCTTGGGAGGGAATTATTCATTGTAATCATCTAAGTGGTTTTGAGCATTATCAACTGAGCCCAACTTGGTGGTTGTTGTGTATGTCGCTATTTTTCCAATTTATTGTACTTTAAACCATTTTGTCTTACAAGAGTAAATAAAATACACGTTCTCCCAATTGTTATTGCATTGTGTGTGTTTATGTGTGTTTGAGTTGATTTCCATATATTTTTAAGTGTTATGTTTGAATTATCTTGCTAATCCATTAAAATACAAGTACAATATTACTATGTTATGCATGTTCTTATGTAGGTAAATACTGAAGGCATAGTCTATAGTTCTTGCAGAGTTTTATTCTCTTGTATGGACTCAGGTGAAAGCAAGTGGTGCCACATGGTTTTTAGCTCTGCTGAGGTGGCCCCATGATATTTGGTATCAGAGTACATGGTTTATGTATTGGTTGGGTTATGTTTGATAGTTAAGATATGTTTTACACTTTCCCCTATCGAGTCAGTCCAGTGTGTCATATCTGAGTTAGTTGGTAGGAGATATGTCTAAGGTGTTGCTAAAAAATGTAACCAAAAGAGGTCGAGAGTGGGTCAAGGACAAAGGTGAAGGTGGTGGTAGTCATTACAAGAGTAAGTTGAAAGTTATTGTTATGGAAAAAGGCCTTATCGAGTAAGTTGGTACTAGGTTCTAGTCTATGGAGGAGCATGTGAGTACGATATTCAACAAAATTGAGGTGGAGGTGGAGACCATGGATCATACGATCATGGAAATTAATACAAGGCTGGAGGAGAGGTTGGTGTTTTAGACTAAGTTACAAGATGAAGTGACTTTATGTCAATCAATGGTATTGAGTTTGGTGAAAGTATCAGGGTCCAAATCTTCAATAATTTTAACGCTCCCAAAGTTGAAGGAACCAAAGTGTTATGATGGTGTGCAAGTTGATTATCTTCTAGAGAATTTATTCTATGACATGGAGGAGTATCTGGTAGGTTTGGGGGGGACTATCAGACACATACGAGGTGTGTACTACATTAATGTACCTCATAGGTATGACAAAGGTTTGGCATATAACCTTGGATAATGACATTGCATCAAGGAGTTCTACAAGGAATTTGGACTCATGGGAGGGTCTGAATAAAACTTTGGGGATTAGTTTTGACATGGGAATGAAACATGGTTGGCTAGGATGAAGTTGAGTCAACTAAAGCAAGTTGGGGAGATGAGATTACATCAATTCTTTATAAATATTTATGTTGGAACTCACTGACATGTCTGAGGCAGATAAAGTTTTCTAGTTTACTTGTGGTCTTCAGTCATGGGCTTAGGTACCTATAAAAGCCTAATCTAAGTCAATGATCAATATACAAAAAACAAACCGATACCATAGAAAATAACTAATCCTATACTAAAATTAGGTACCTATAACTATGTAAAATTTATGTAACATGTGATTTATCCTACAACATTGAACTTCAAGCATTATTCATTAAAATTGGTAAAATAAGAGTTGTTGAAGAATGCGAACAATTCATCAAAAATCAAATTAGGTAATTTTAAATCATCCTCATTTACAAAATACAAACATTCATAAATGAATTATTATATGTATTTGATCATATATATAAGTTAAAAATTTACACTTTATATATAATTTTCATAAATCAAATAAAGCTAATCAAATTTTATTTTTATTTAGTATAAACATTCCACCATGTGTGCACATAAAATTAACTCAATCACAAAACTAAATTTTTCAAAGAATAACAATAGTCAAACACACATTTCAGAATATTATAAAGTGTTAACACTTTTATGAAAGATTATACTCAATGTCAACCATAATTTAGTTTATGTTTCGACACGAGTTTTTTTTTTTAATAGCTTACATATTTATTTATAAAGAATTATGATTTTACAATCTTTAATTTAATTAATATTTATTTTTATTTGTGGGTGTATTAGTTAGTGCCACCAAAATACTTTACCTTAAATAGTAACAACTGTACGTTATTAAAAAAAAAACTTTATTTATAATTTAATTAACATAATGTGTTTCTTTTAAGTGATTAAGCAATGTGCTTGCATAGGGACTAAAACAATTTATTTCCATAAGATAAAGATTAAATTAATACTATAATTATTTTGTTTTTAAATTTAAATTATATTTAATTTATTTAATCAATATAAAATATAAATTAGGTTATCAATTTATTTTGTAAAATTAAATTAATGAAAATATAACTTAAATTGTTAAATATTTTAATTAATTAATTTCATTTTAGATATAAATTTAAATCTAGAAATGTAATTTTATTTTCTAAAATAATATTAAAATAAATTAATCCCTATTAATTTGCAAGTATAGATTATATTATTTATATTATAAAAAAACTAACAATTCTAATCTTTACAATTTATTTTTCAAAGAAAAAAATAATTTAAACATTTAAGTATTAACATTCCTGAGCAAAACTAGCAATTCCTAGCATAATAAATTTTAATAATTATTAGTACTTACTGGTACCATTGTTTTCCCCCTCACAGGGTTATTTTGCATTGAAAACAATTATAAGTATTATGAAGAGGGAAAGTTTTAATTCTTAACTGATAATCATTATTTTCTATTGATAAAATGTTTATATATCTATTAATTATATATAGCATTAAAAATATTTTTTTTGAATGGAAGGCTGGAAGAGAATGTGGTGAGTTGGCTTCTGTAATAGAGTGCTATATGAAGGATAATATTGTAGTCTCTGAGGAGGAAGCTTTAGGCCATGTTTATTGTGTTATTGAAGATGACCTTGTTTAGTTAAATGAGGAATTATTCATGGCTACACAAGTGCCATGATTCTTACAAAAGTTACTTCTAAATTCAAAAAGATTGTCCCAATTGATTTACATGCAAACCGATGCCTTTAACAACACTAACCTTGATAAGAAAGAGCTGGAAGACAAATGCCTTTTCCAAAGAATTGGATAAAAAGTAATTATATGGGGCAAAATATTTTGGGAAATCAAATCAAATTAGATTATAATTTGGATGTTTATTAAAGTTCTAGGAAAATTTTCATTAGGTGAAAAAATAAAGCATTTTAAGAAGTTTATTCAATATAATTCAAGATGTCATTCAACAATATAAATGAGTTGACAATGCTAATACTTTAAACTATTAAAAATATTTAATCTCACCTTCTTCCACCTAACCTGTACTAGCTCCATAGATCTCTTACAATTGTTTAAACTCACCTTCTTCTACCTACCTTCTACCACCTCCAGAGAACAATAAAACAAAAGTGAATAGACATCCATCTGAACAAGTTTTTAAACAACAAATCCAAGGTGCACAATACAAAGAGAAGATAGAGTTATAGTTTACAATAGCATATAGTATAAGTCATAACATTAGTAAGTTCAATATAGAATTTTGTTATGTTTATGTAAACAATAGTGGCTATAACATTCAGAGTTTGTAATCAATTTTGTAGTGTTTTGAATTAAAATATGAATATCATATTTGTGTGTGCTTAGAATCATGTTATGCCTTCCTATGTTCTTGTAAATATTATTAATTAGCATTTTTTTTTAGCCTTATCACTAGCTTTAAACAAGTGCAACAATTAGTTCTTTAGTATGTTTTATTTCTCTCTCTCCTAGCTATGTATCAAATGTGTCATCTTGAGCCTATTTTTTAACACCTGATATCAAAGCAAAGACATTTTTAAGGTTTGTTAAGATATGACTGCAAGCAGTAATTCATGGTAGCAACCCCAAACATTTGAAAGAAAGAACTATGATATATGATGCATCAAGATGAAGACAATATTTTGCTCACAAGAGTTATGGTTACTTTAAGAGGGTGGATACATAAAATTTGTAGATTGAAATACATTTACTTACCTTACTCAAGCATAAATAAATGATGTTAAGACTCTTAGTGACTGAAGACTAATTGATAATTCTAATCTAGTTGACCATATATCCATAATAGAATAGATTGCCAGATAGATAGATAGGCGGTCACCAATCTGGTAGAGTGTGTTCCAATCCAGTAGATGATAGATTGTTTCTCCCAACCCAACTTGATCTATATCTAACTTGATATATTAAAGGGAATGAAGGGTATATGTTTTAATCTAGTGTATCGAGGAGGGACCACTTAGAGTTTAAGCATGGCTGAGTGGGCGCTATAGATCAAACTAGATTCTTTTCATACTATGAGTATTACCTAGTCCCAAATATAATATATCAAAGGATAGCATAGGAATTGGGACCTTTCCATAAATATATAGGAGCACCACCATTTTGAAATCCCTACCCTGATCTCAAACTTTCCCTACCTATTAAGGCAATGGAATCTTTCCCTACCTAATTCATCTATGTCAAGGAGTAGGGAAAGGGAAGGTTGATTTTTTGATATCTAAGTTTATTTTACCTAATAAATTATCAAGGGAATATTTCCATCTTGATGGATATCAAGGGATTAAAGGACAACCATTAAGGGAAGTTTGCCTTTTTGGTATCTAACTTTGCTTTGCTTCTGGATTAAGGCATGACTATCAAAGGAAGCTTACTTTATGATATATAGTTTTTTCTTACCCTACCTACTTAGCTATACCCTACTCAATAAAGCAAGGGAAAATTTATCCCTGATATATATATTTGTTCTTGTCAAACTTACTTTCCATTTCTAGATTAGATTCTTAGCTATCAAGGGATGCTTGTTTCCTGATCTATAGCTTGCATATATTTTTTCTCTACCTACTTAGCTATGCCCTACCTACTTAGATTTTGTTTTTGGCAAGGTAAATTTGCCTCCTGATAGATAGAATGAGAAACAAAGTTTTGAATCATGTTATATATGTAATATATTTATACCATTGAGTATGCCCTACCTAACATACCTGCTTGAATATGCCCTACATAGTTTACATTTTTGAGTATCTACTAATCTATTGAATATCTGAGCCATATCTTAATCTTAAGTATGACTTACCTCAATGCTCGATCCATATCTTGTTCTTGACTATGCCCTACCTACCTTATTATACTTGAGTATTCCATACCTATGTATTTTATATTTGAGTAAGGAGGGCCATATAGAATTTGAGTTTAATTAACTCTATCTTTGGGGAGGATGTCCTAATCAAGACCTACCCCTCCCCTAATATAATAGCCAATACCCTGGCTGTCCCCTATCTATAGATAGGGCCCAAACATATAGATAGAGGTTGTGTAGGCACTATCCCCTATAATATATTATAGTTGATAGACCAGAGAACTACCCTACCCATGTAGTTCAAGTTGGCCTGACTAGAACTAGTGATGTAGGTAGGGTCAAACATATAGGCATGGTCAAATAGATGGGTATGGTTGGGTTGGAAAAATAGATACTCTATATGGACTGGATGGGGAGATAGATAATTAAATTAGAGATAGAGCTATAACACATAATATAATTGAGATTATATATGCAATAGTAGGTCACTATTAGTATAGGTATATAGATAGCTAGGATGTCAATTCCTCACCTCGGTATTCCCCTCTACTATAGAGTTTGAGCCTATAGTTGAGCTTGAACAAATTGGTTGAGAACCAAACCAAACACTCGAGGAAGGGATATAAGGAATCAATCGACAAAATAAAGCAAGTTGAACATTGATCCATACACTTATAGTGTGTATATATATATAACAATTCATGTATATCATATCTAATTACTCATGTTTCCCATCCTATATAGTCATGTTATGTATATAGTTAAGTTACTTATGTTACCCATCCCATCCCATAGAGTCACCCCTATAATGAATCATGTTACAAATCCCATAGAGTCATGCTATCCATACATTTATGTCACTAGTTAGTCTATAATGTAGTTATAGCTTTTCGCATTTAGTCTAGTTATGTTACATGAAAAAGGCTACTTGAAGGGTGAGGTGAACTAGAAAATACAAGTAAGTCCACCCAAAAGGTGAGGTGTTAAGGAGGGTAGAGATAAAACACCTTATTCATTTTTAGAATTTAATACCACAAAGATAAATAAGATTGAATGTCGGTCCTTCAAATGTGGCTAGGTAAGATATATATGGTTAGGATTAGATAGGTATTCAAGGTCAAGATATAGCTCGGGTAGTTTATTGGGTAGGGCATACTCAAGTAGGGAGGGAATACTCAAGTAAGTAGGGAAAGAAAGATAAGGAACTCAAGTATTGGATACACACTCTCTCCATAATCTAGGCATGAATCACCATATAGATCTTTATATCCCACCAGAGAATCAAACAATATCTCTAAGCTCCTTATTTCAGTGAAAGAGGATGAGTGAAATAAAATTTTATTTGATCCTTACTTGAGTGAGTTTAATTTATAATTGGAATAGAATCCATTCAGGAACAATCAGGAAGCAACTTCACCCACCATCAAAGTATTAGAGGGAGTTATTAGTGATGAGAAATCATAATGATGGAAGGATTAGGAATGATAAGGGATAATGAGGGAGTCATTAGGGATGATGATAGACAGTGAGAGTTAATGAGGGAGTGATTAGGGAAGATGAGGCATGAGGAGGGAGTTATTAAGGAATAAAAGGGATGAGGAAGGAGTGATTATGGATGATGATGGATGATGAAAGAGTGATTAAGGATGATGAGAGATAGTGAGGGTAAATCATGGATTGATTAGGGATGATAAAGGAGTGATTAGGGATGATAAGGGATGATGAGGGTCAATGATGGAGTGATTGGAGATGATGAGGGAGTGATTAGAGATGATGAGGGATAGTGAGGTTTAATGAAGAATTTATTAGGAATAATGAGGGATGAGAAGGGAGTGATCACTAATAACTCCATCCCTAATCAATCCATCCTCATCCGTCATCATCACTAATCACTCTTTCATTTACCCTCAACATTCCTCAACATCCCTAGGCACTCCCTCATTATCACTAATCACTTCCTCATTAACCCTCACCATCTATCATAATCCTTAATCACTTCTTCATCATCCATTATCATCCCTAATCACTCCCTCCCATATTTCATAATACCTAATTACTCCATCCTCATCCTTAATAATCCTCACCATCCCTCATAGACAATAAGGTAAACATATAGTCATTTTTGTGGTTTTTATGCCTTTTGGATTGCTTGTTGGCATTTTCAGGAGTCCTAGGTTGTCAAAATTAGAGTTTACAAACCACTCACTTTGAATTCAAACCAAATTAGTTTGATTGGGGAAAGATAGTTCACATTAATGACATGGGCACATCAAGTGACCTTTTTGTGTTAATTTCACTTGTTCATCATCCCTCTTTCATATCTAATCACTTCCTCCCCATCCCTCATCACCCCTAATCACTCTCTCCTCATTATTTACTATCCTTAATTAATTCTTCATTAACCCTCATTATTCATGATCATCTATAATCACTCCCACATTGACCCTCACCATCCTTTATCATTCTTAATCACTCCATCATCCCTCTTTATCCCTAATCACTATTTTCTTATCTCTAATATTCCCTAATCTCTCCCTCCTTATCCCTTATCATTTCTAATCACTCTCTCATTGACCCTCATCATCCCTCATCATCTATAATCACTCTTTCCTAATCCCTCCTTATCCATAATCATTCCCTTCAATACCTTTACGGTGGGTGTAGTGGACTTTTACTTGTGCCTAATCATCCCTACTCACTCCTTTATCTAAATAGGCTATAATGTCCCATATCCTTTCAAGATATGCCTTTGGTATTAAATTGAGTATTCAATTAGGTACCAATATTAAAGATATGGTTAGGTGAGATATATATGGTTAGGATTGGCTATGAGTATTCAAGATCAAGATATGGATTGGGTATTTTATCAAGTATTAAAAACTCAAGTAGGTATAAAAATAAGGATAGGTAGGGCATACTCAAGATCAAGATATGGCTCATATATTCAATTGGATAGGGCATACTCAAGTAGGTAAAGTAGGTAGGGAATAATCCCTCATGGATTAGATTAAGATTAATAAGGGAGGAGACCCTTTGGATTTCCTTGAGTGTAACCTCCTCGCAGTGCTTCTTAATGTGCATAACTTGCTTCCTATAGTGGTAGAGCAAGGAGGTGGTACATAGAATGACTTCATTCCACCACTCAATATAGTTGGTAACATAAGGAGGGTGGGGTGGTGGGGGACAATTTACAAACTTGGAAATTTAAATGGATGTGCCAACATGGCTTAAGAGAGAAGTATTGATGATAAAGTATAAACTGAGTACGCGACACCTTATTCAGTGTTGTAACCCATTCCACTCTACATGAGATAGGAGTATGATCATAGATAACCAAGTATAAATAGATAATGATAGGATGGCCATTAATATTAGAAAAGTATAAAATATTTTATTTTGACAACATATAAAGGTTGAGCCTTTTGAGAACACAATGATCCCAACATGATGGTTAGATGACATAAACCAAGACATGGTATTAAATAAGTGATGTTAGAGGAGAGGGTTGACAAGATCCCATTTATTCTTGAAATAATATCATGCTTCACATTCCCTAAAGCACCACATCATAGATAAGGTGCCAACTTTGTCCTTGGAATGCTCAATCATATTAAAATCCTTGCACACTAGCCATGTGGCAGTGGGGAGGTTGGCAACTAAAGATCACCAAAGTAGAGATCTATTAGGACCATCATTAAGGGATTAAATTTAAAGGATGCCTAATGAATGGCCATTAATATCCAATAGTAGCCAAACAATCCAGTGTGACAGGTCCTTCCCCATGGCAATAATGAAGGGGGAAAATATAGGTAAAACCAATAAACTAGCACCACCACACCCATCTTCATATAGAGTGGAAATATGGGTGGCATCATGACAAATACAATGAAGATAAGTCTGTAGAAGAAAACTTGAAACCGTAGTTTCTTGTAGACAAAAAAAATCTAGAGAACCTATCCATTGATAGGGAGCATACATAGAGTATTGTCAGGAGAACTCTGTAAGACCTTAAACATTCCAAGGTAACAAGTTCAATAGTAAATCTTGTCCATGTGGAACTCACCCTATACGTCCTCAAAATATGTTAACACTACAAAAATATTGCATTGGTTTGGGTGAGAAGATCCTCCTAGCATGATGGACTGACATTTAGTCCCATGCTCGTCTCAAGGAGAGTCACCATTACCATGGAGTAGGCCTACATTGTTTGTAAAAAATAATATAACTCTATTTAAAAAAAAAATTAAAATATAATATAACTCAAATCTTGTGTTTGTGGAAAGATAATTGATAAAAAACATACACACGCCATTATCAAATTTATAGAATATGAACATATTTCACATGGGTATTTATGAAAAAAGTATGAACACTCAAATCTCATGTTTATAGAAAAATAATTAATGAGAAATATAAATACACAACAGTATTTATTTTAGAAAATGAACATATTTGACATAAATCCATATTTGGCATAAGTCCAATGTATGATATGAAACCTATTCTTAATGCGTGGGTGGTTGCTTGTGAGAGAAATAAAAAAAAGTGGAAACATTATATTTTGAAAAGGAAATCCAAAACAAAAGGAGTGAAAAAGTTTTTAAAGGGCTATCGGACCTATGATTTTATATTACTTGAAATGCATATCACAAAACACACTGCTAATTAGGGTGTTTATTTTGATTAATTAATTAAAATATCTCAAATTCACTGTGCTTAAAAATAAAACCTCTTCCTAATTTTTATAAAACTATTTAACTTATTTCTATGGTAAAAACTTGACTTTGATATGCTTCAAGTATGAGTTGATACTTTTGAATTATTTATTTAAAATAGTGGGTGATGGATTATTTATTTATGTTCTCCATCCCTAACAAACTCACTCAAATCTTCCAAGCCTAATTTCTATGCGACAGAAGAATTCATGTAAAACTCCCTCTATGTTATGTTATTCATTTGCAATTTATTCATGAAATCTAATTTGTTTTATTGAATGCAATTACGTTTTTTGTGTTCGTTCATCAGATTTGAGAATGGCTACTCCTCAATACCCACCTAGTATGTAGACTAATTATGCAATTAACTCCCTTACACCAACTCAAATGGTATATTATATATATCCAACTGTGTGTTTTTTATATTTTTATTACTTTCATGTATTTTTCTCATGAATTTTGTTTATTATTTCAGCTATATGAGGAGGAGAAAAAATGGATATGTAGATAGAAGAGATCTGAAACATATTCAGATCAATGGGTGGTGGGAGAATCGACCCATCTATATATGACACTGCATGGATAGTGATAATACTAGCCATTGACAACCCTTCCCAACCAGTTTACATAAACACTGAAATGGGTTTTTTGCAATCAATTAGTTGATGGTTCATGGGGGGAAGAATCGAAATCCTTTTGCTTTCCATATGACAAACTTGTTAACACACTTTCCTATGTCATTATACTCAGGATATGGAAGGTTGAAGAAACCCAAGTGCATAAAGGTGACATACAATGCCATTACCATAAATATTTTTTATTTTTTAGCATGATGTGATTTGCAGGTATTGACTTTGTTAACAATATGTTTCATCAAGTAGATGGAGGAGATTATAATATGCTAAGTGGATTCGTGATTCACTTTTATTCCTTGTTAGAGGAATCTTGTACACTATATCTGGGCATTTATTATGAACCACCCTCCATAAAAAATATAAAGCCTTATGGGTCTTCTGGTTGGACCTCTATAAATTATAAATCCTCTATCATCACTTCGCAATAATGGGAGAGGTATTGATCAGTTCATACAAACTCATCTTCACTGGTGGTTGGTGAAGCTGATTTAAAACTACTCATTGGATTGATTTAGATAGATTGGGTTAAGAGGGTCCCAAGATGGACACTTTAGGTTTGGTTGAAGGTAAAGGTGCTTGGTATTGGCTAGGTGTTTGGGTGGTAGAAGATGGATATGTCCATGGGATGGACACTTTTGATTTTCCCTTGTCCTTTGATTGAGCCTATGATCATGTGACCACATAGATGGTATGGATTTGGGGAGGAGTCAGGATAGAGGGCTGCTTCAATTCTACTTCACTCTAAGATGAGAGTGGGGGAATAGGTGAGTGTTGGTTGATGGCTCTTAGTTCTTGGATTGGTGTTGGGTTCACAGGAGGCTCATCTGACAATAAGTAATCCTCATGATATAGTCGATGGGATAAAACTTGGAGATCCTTATATTTATCAATATCATGCCCATGTGTTCTATGATATGAGCATACTAATTTGTCATTATACCAAGACAATTTAGGATTGTGTGGGTCGAATGGTCTGATAGGTCTCAAGATTAAGAAAGATGCTTACAATAACCTCTGTAATATGGTTGAGTAAGACTCGAGCAAAGGTGGAAAAGGCATGGAGGTCTTGGTTTTAGTAGTTGGGATAGGATTTTTTTTAGAAGTAGGCTTGGTGGTAGAGGTTTTGGGTAGAGGAGTGTTCTTGGTGGATAATTTTGGTTTTGGTAGAGAGGTTGATAACTCAAGGTTAGAAGGTTTTGAGGTATACATTTTAGGGGTAAGTGATTTGTTTATAGATGATTGGAAGATAAGAGGTTTGGTTATGGGTGGTTTGGTGAAAATAGGTGTGGATGAAAGTAGGAGTGATGGTGTAATCAAAAGTGGTGGTTAGGTTTTTATTAGGATGGTTGGTTTCCTGATTAAGGTAGAGGGATGTGGTCCTAAAATAGAGGGTAAAGTGGAAGGGGGAGGTAGACTTTTGGTTCATGGAATTTTGGGTGTTTTTACCTTATTTTTTAGCTTGGTTTAGGGTCCCTTTGGTGGGTTTGGTGGAGTTAATTCCAATTTCAATGAGGCGTGAGTAAGGACCTGAGTAGGAAATATACCAAGGTTTTAGGTAGGCTTGGTTGGAATGGTAGATGAGGGATTGGTTATTTTAGGTGGAGTCAGTTTGGATGGTTCAAGTATAGTTTGGTTGATAGAGGTTTCTAATGGCTCAATTGTGGTAAAAGTGGGTTTGATATCAGGAATGAAAGGTTGGGATGATAGTGGTGTGGTTGGAGGTTCTTACCTAGTTTGGTAAGGGAGCTTGAGATGGTGCCAAAATGTGACACGATCTGTGTTGGGTTGGGATAAGAAGTCCAAGTTTTGAACTAGTCTAGAGAAAGGTCTATAGATGGGTTTGATCCCTTTGATATCAATATTAAAGGTTAAACCCTTGGGTGGAGAGAGAGAAGTAGTTACCTCATCCTTTTCCTCAATCAAAGGCTCTAAGGTTTGGGAAGATGAGTATCCTATGGGAGAGGTAGGTAGAGTGATTGATTCCTTAGGGGTGCTTTCCAAAGGAAGAGTGGATTATTGTATGATGGAGGATAAGGATATATTGGTAATTGTTTCCTCTATCAGTATGTCTTCCAAAGGTTAGGTTGATGGCCTAAATACCTCAATTGGTGGAGAGGATAGAGGGGTTTCTTCTTGGGTTTCATTTTCTAAAGGAGTGGAGAGTGACTCCACTACCTCAATAAATGGGGGGATAAGAAAGGTAGTTTCATAAATGGTTTCCTTAGTAATGAGTTAACTAAGGACTACATTCACGGTATGGACTTCATAGTTGTGAGAGGATTTCACTCAATTGTTTTTATTATTTATGAAAGGGGCATGGTTGGGAAATGGCTATCTGAAGATGTTAAGTGATTAGTTTGGGGGTGCATTGGTGTTATCCAACAAAAGTTCCCCTTGTCAATGAGGTTTTAGATGATGTTCTTAAAGGTATTATAATTAATAACATCATGCCCATTGACATGATGAAAGGCGTATAATTCATTCTCCTTATATCGACCAGGTATAGGATGAGAAGTCTAAAATTGTTGTAGAGGTTTGATCAGTGGTAGTTGTATGATATTTGCTTTTAACAAATTCACTAAGGTAGAAGCATATGACTCCCCCATCATAGTAAATTGATTTTGGTTGTTGTGTTTGGGTTTCTATTTTTTTATTGGAGGAATTGGAAGAGTTAGGTTGGTTAACAATAGGTAGAAAAGTGGTCTTAAGGAAAACCACATTCACGGTTCCCTTGTTTTTGGAGTTACTATTGGTTTAATTGTTAGGTTTAGAGGAGGAAGCCTCATTTAATTTGAAGGTAGAATTCTTGTTTCTCAATTTTAGTTTCCCCTCATCAATATCTCTATTATCTAGTTTTCATGCCATGGTGAAAGCTTCATCAAAGGTCCTAAAGCTTTAAACCTGTAAAGTAGAGGAAATGTGTTTGGCACAAACTTGAGCAAAGAGTTTAATTAGTTTGGGTTGGGGTAAAGAGAAAGAACGCTGATTTATCAAACTTATCCAATGGGCTATGAAGTTAGCAATGGATTCATCATCAAATTGATGGATGGAGTAGAGATCAATGATATAGACTTTCTTAGGGATGTTTATGGAAAATTGATCTAAAAAAATCTAAACAAGTTGGGCAAAAGAAAAGAGGGAGTGATTTATAACAATACTGTACCAATCTAGTGTTGGACCTGATAGAGACATGGGAAAGGTACAAAGAAGGAGAGCATAATCATAGGTGATTAGATAAAAAGAATGCCTAAATGCTCTTAGATGTTGTTGAATGTCTTCCTTACTCTGAAACTTTGAAAATTTTGAAACTTCCCATTGAGGAGGATAAGGTCGAATAAGGACAAATGGATGAATTGGCTTGTTGCACAATTTTTCATAATATAAGAGGTTATGGGTACCATATATAAATGAATCCAAAGTAGTCATTTTGTCCGTTAACATTTTGATAATGTCTATTTGTGGTTATGCACCCCCATAGTTATAAGGTAGATTATGTTGGGTTTGGGTAGGTGCAAAATATGGGTAGCTAGTGGGGGTTTGAGAAGCTGCCATATATTGGTATGTGGACATGGGTGGTTGGAATGATGCCATATATGAACACATGGATATAGGTGGTTGGGAGGAAGGTAGAGGTATGTACCATTGTGGGTTAGGGATGTAGCTCAGGTTTTTTGTAATGGGCACCTGTTGAGAGATTAATGTAGATTGGGTAGGAGGTATTGTTGGGTTAGTAGATAGAGGGTAGGTGGTAACCTTGGTACTGATGGGTGGAGGGTTAAAATGTATGGGAACCACCAAGCTTTGGAATGGAGTGGAGGTAGGTAGGTTTTATGTGGGAGGAATGGTGGTGACAATAGTAGAGGGTACTCCTAAGGTAAGGGACATATTGGTGCCCAATGGTTGGGTTTCTCCTACACTAGGAGGGTTGTTAGTTGGGGAAGAAGGTGTTTGGGTGTTGTTTGGTTGAAAGGGTTAATTTTGGATGGTGGTATCGGTAGGGTTATTGGTAGAGGATGATGTCAGGGTGACTAAAGGTTGGGTGGAGATGGTGGCAATAGAAGTGTCTCCCATAAGGTGGGATGGTATGCCATAAGGTGGGTCAATAGGTGGAATGCTGAAAAAGAATGTGATGAGCTGGCTTCTGCAATAGGGTCAATAGAAGTGTCTCCTATATGTAGTTTTTTTGAATGGAACAGTGAAAAAGAATGTGGTGAGCTAGCTTTTGCAATAGAGGGCTGTATAAAGGACTATGTTGTAGTCTTTGAGGAGGAAGCTTTAGGCCATGTTTATTGTGTTATTGAAGATGACCTTGTTTAGTTAAATGAGGAATTGTTCGTGGCTACACAAGTGCTAGACTTCTTATGAAACTTACTTGTAAATTTAGAAAGATTGTTCCAACTGATTTACATGCAAATTGATGCCTTTAACAACACTGACCTTGATAAGAAAGAGCTGGAAGACAAATGCCTTTTCCAAAGAATTGGATTAAAAATTAATTATATGGGGCAAAATATTTTGGGAAATTAAATCAAAGTGGATTATAATTTGGATGTTTATTAAAGTTCTAGGAAAATTTTCATTAGGTGAAAAATAAAGCATTGTAAGAAGTTTATTCAATATAATGTAAGATGTCATTCAAAAATATAAATGAGTCGACACTGCTAATACTTTGGATTGTTAAAAATATTTAATCTCACCTTCTTCCACCTAACCTCTACTAGATCTAGAGATCTCTTACAATTGTTTAAACTCACCTTCTTCTACCTACCTTCTGCCAGCTCCAGAGAATAATAGAACAAAAGTGAATAGACATTAGTCTGAACAAGTTTTTAAACAACAAATCCAAGGTGCATAATACAAAGAGAAGATAGAGTTATAGTTTACAACATCATATAGTATAATTCATAACATTAGTAAGTTCAATATAGGATTTTTTTATGTTTATGTAAATAGTAGTGGCTATAACATTCAGAGTTTGTAATAAATTTTGTAGTGTTTTGAATTAATATATGAATATCATATTTGTGTGTGATTTGAATCATGTTCTGCCTTCCTATGTTCTTGCTTATAAATATTTTTAATTAGAATGCTTTTTTAGCCTTATCAGTAGCTTCAAACAAGTGCAACAGTTAGTTCTTTAGTATGTTTTATTTCTCTCTCTCCTAGCTATGTATCAGAGTTGTCATCTTGAGCCTATTTTACAACACCTAATATCAAATCAAAGACTTTTTTAAGGTTTGTTAAGATATGGCTAGAAGTAGTAATTCATGGCAAAAACCTCAAACATTTGAAAGAAAGAACTATGATCTATGGTGCATCAAGATGAAGATAATATTTTGCTCACAAGAGTTATGGGAACTTGAAGAGGGTGGATACATAGAATTTGCATACCAAACAAAATTTAATTCCCTTACTCAAGTGTAAAGAAATGTGTTGAAAGAGAATAGAAATAAGGATGCCAAGACTCTTAGTGACTAGAGACTAATTGAAAATTCCAATCTAGTTGATCGTATATCCATAGTATATCCATAATAGAATAGATTGCTAGATAGATAGGCAGTCACCAACCTATTAGAGTGTGTTCCAATCCAATAGATGATAGAGTGTTTTTTCCAACCCAAATTTATCTATATCCAACTTGATATATAATAGAAATGAAGGGCATATGATTTAATCTAGTGTATCAAGGAGGGACCACTTAGAATTTAGGCATGACCGAGTGGACCCTATAGATCAAACTATATTCTTTTCATAGTATGAGTATTACCTGGTCCCTAATATAGTATATCAAAGGATAGAATAGGAATTGGGACCCTACCATAAATATATAGGGGCACCATTTTGAAATCCCTACCCCAATCTCAAACTTTCTCTACTTGTTAAGGTAATGGAATCTTTCCCTACCTAATTCATCTATGCGAAGGAGTAGGGAAAGGGAAGCTTGCATTTTTAATATCTAAGTTTGTTTTACCTAATAACTTATCAAGGGAAGATTTCCATCTTGATGGATATCAAGGGAGTAAAGGACAACCATTAAGGGAAGTTTGCCTTCCTAGCATCTAGCTTTTCTATGCTTCTGGATTAAGGCATGACTATATAGGAAGCTTACTGTATGATAGATAGCTTTTTTCTTACCCTACCTACTTAGCTATGCCCTACTTGATAAAGCAAGGGAATATTTATTCTCGATATATAGATTTGTTCTTGTCAAACCTACTTTCCATTTATAGAATAGATTCTTAGCTATCAAGGGATGCTTGTTTCCTGATCTATAGCTTGTATATATTCTTTCTCTACCTACTTAGCTATGCCCTACTTACTTAGGTTTTGTTATTGGCAAGGGAAACTTGCCTCCTGATAGATAGAATGAGAAACAAAGTTTTGAATCATGTTATATATGTAATATATTTATACCATTGAGTATGCCCCACCTAATATACCTACTTGAATATGCCCTACATTTTTTACCTTTTTGAGTATGCACTACCCGATTGAATATCTAAGCCATATCTTGATATTAAGTATGCCCTACCTCAATGCCTAATCCATCTCTTGATCTTGACTATGCCCTACCTACCTTATTTTAATTGAATATTCCCTACCTATGTATCTTGTATTTGAGTAAGGAGAGCCATATAGACTTTGAGTTTAATTGGCTCTATCTTGGGGGAGGATGGCCTAATCACCACCTACCCCTCCCATAATATAATAGCCAATACCCTGGTTGTCCCCTATCTATGGACATGGCCAAAACATATAGATAGAGGTTGTGTAGGCACTGTCCCCTATAAAATATTGTAGTTGATAGAACAGAGTGCTACCCTATCCATGTAGTTCAAATTGGCCTGATTGGGACTAGTGATGTAGGTAGGGTCAAACATGTAGGCATGGTCAGATAGATGGGCATGGTTGGGTTAGACAAATAGATAATATATATGGATTGGATGGGGAGACAGATAATTAAATTAGAGATAGAGTTATCACATATAATAGAATATGAGATTCTATATGGAAGAGTAGGTCACTGCTAGTATAGGTATATAGATAGCTAGCTGAAAATTCCTCACCTCGGTATTCCCTATAGTCTCATCCTAATAATGGTTATATTTTAATCTATCATATTCACTCTATAATGATATTATCTCATCTCATCTCATCTACTATGTTTTGTAGTTGACTATATATAACCTCATAATTAGTTAATCCAAAATGATAATATCCAATTTGTCTTTTTTAATCCCAATCAGACATATCTATTTATATATATCTCAATTGATTAATAGGCATAGTCGACTATATATAGCCTTATATCAATTTGGGTAGATATATATCAATCCAAATTAGTAGGATCCCCATCCACATATAGATGAAGGAAAGGAAAGGAATGGAAAGAAAATGGGAGGGAGAGGGCCTATTCAAGAATAGACAGTCAAATTTGAGGGACTATCTATATGCTCAATCAATCTCAGATGCTCATAACTAATCTTGTTTCTAATGAGAACTTGGTATTCCAATCGATATTATCTAGTCAAACTTGAGGGACTATCTATATGCTCAATCACATCTATATAGGGGGACCAATATATCAGATCAGTCCCTCTCTATTAGTAGGCTCCACATTCAGATAAAGGGAGAGGTCCCAATCAACTATTTAGTGGGCTCCCCATCTAAATATAGGGCCCACATGTTGATTCTAATCAATCGATAGGATCCAAATACCATCTAGATAGAGGGTGCAATTTAGAATAGCTGAGTTATATAGTTCTATATATATGATAGTTTTTTATATCAATATATTCATTTTTATTGAAATAAAATTAGAGAAAGTGAACTGACCTGGGAAGACCTTTCACCTAATTTTGTTTGTTCCCTCTTGGTTGGAAATATCGACGATCATGAAATAATGGGCATAGATATGGGATATGGCCAACTCATGCTAATCAAAATCAAACATAACACAATGTACTCAAGTCGATAGAATCATGACACACCCCACAACATATTCAAGTCAATGGAATCATGATAAGGTTTGTGTGGGTTGAATGGTCTGATAGGTCTCAAGATTAATCAATATGCTTACAATAACCTCTATAAGATGGTTGAGTAAGACTCGAGCAAAGGTGGCAAAGACATGGAGGTCTTGGTTTTAGTAGTTGGGATAGGATTTTTTTTAGAAGTAGGCTTGGTGGTGGAGGTTTTGGGTAGAGGATTGTTCTTGGTGGTAATTTTAGTTTTGGTAGAGAGGTTGATAACTCAAGGTTAGAAGGTTTTGAGGTAGACATTTTAGAGGTAAGTGATTTGTTTATAGATGATTGGAAGATAAGAGGTTTGGTTATGGGCAGTTTGGTGAAAATAGGTGTGGATGAAAGTAGGAGTGATGGTGTAATCAAAATTGGTGGTTGGGTTTTAATTAGGATGGCTGGTTTCCTGATTAAGGTAGAGGGATGTGGTCCTAAAATAGAGGCCAACGTGGAAGGGGGAGGTAGAATTTTGGTTCATGGAATTTTGGGTGTTTTTACCTTATTTTTTGGCTTGGTTTAAGGTCCCTTTGGTGGGTTTGGTGGAGTTAATTCCAATTTCAATGAGGGGTGAGTAAGGTCCTGAGTAAGGAATAAACCAAGGGTTTAAGTAGGCTTGGTTAGAATGGTAGATGAGGGATTTGTTATTTTAGGTGGAGTCAGTTTGGATGGTTCAAGTATAGTTTGGTCGATAGAGGTTTTTAATAGCTTGATTATGATAAAAGTGGGTTTGATATCAGGAATGAAAGGTTGGGATGATAGTGGTGTGGTTGGAGGTTCTTACCTAGTTTGGTAAGGGAGCCTGAGATGGTGCCAAAATGTGACACGATCTGTGTTGGGTTGGGATAAGAAGTCCAAGTTTTGAACTAGTCTAGAGAAAGGTCTATAGATGGGTTTGATCCCTTTGATATCAATATTAAAGGTTAAACCCTTGGGTGGAGAGAGAGAAGTAGTTATCTCATCCTTTTACTCAATCAAAGGCTCTAAGGTTTGGGAAGATGAGTGTCCTATGGGAGAGGTAGGTAGAGTGATTGATTCCTTAGGGGTGCTTTCCAAAGGAAGAGTGGATTATTGTATGATGGAGGATAAGGATATATTGGTAATTGTTTCCTCTATTAGTATGCCTTCCAAAGGTTAGGTTGATGGCCTAAATATCTCAATTGGTGGAGAGGATAGAGGGGTTTCTTCTTGGGTTTCATTTTTTAAAGGAGTGGAGAGTGACTCCATTACCTCAATAAGTGGGGGGATAGGAAAGGCAGTCTCATAAATGGTTTCCTCAGTAATGAGTTAACTAAGGACTACATTCACGATATGTATTTCATAGTTGTGAGAGGATTTCACTCAATTGTTTTCATTATTTATGAAAGGGGCATGGTTGGGAAATGGCTATCTAAAGATGTCAAGTGATTAGTTTGGGGGTGCATTGGGGTTATCCAACACAAGTTCCCCTTATTGATGAGGTTTTGGATGACGTTATTAAAGGTATTATACCTAATAACATCATGCCCATTGACATGATACAAGTCATATAATTCATTCTCCTTATACTGACTAGGTACAGGATGAGAAGTCTAAAATTAATGTAGAGGTTTGATCAGTGGTAGTTGTATGATATTTGATTTTAACAAATTCTCTAAGGCAAAAGCATATGACTCCCCCATCATAGTAAATTGCTTTTGGTTGTTGCGTTTGGGTTTCTAGTTTTTTATTGGAGGAATTGGAAGAGTTAGGTTAGTTAACAATAGGTAGAGAAGCGGTCTTAAGGAAAACCATAGTCACGGTTCCCTTATTTTTGGAGTTACTGTTGGTTTAATTGTTAGGTTTAGAGGAGGGAGCCTCATTTAATTTGAAGGTATAATTCTTATTTATCAATTTTAGTTTCCCCTCATCATTATCTCTATTCTCTAGTTTTCGTGCCATGGTGAAAGCTTCATCAAAGGTCCTGAAGCTTTAAACCTGTAAAGTAGAGGAAATGTGTTTGGCACAAACCTGAGCAAAGAGTTTAATCAGTTTGGGTTCGGGTAAAGAGAAAGAATGCTAATTTATCAAAATTTTCCAATGGTCTATGAAGTCAGCAATGGATTCATCATCAAATTGATGAATGGAGTAGAGATCAATGATGGAGACTTTCTTAGGGATGTTTATGGAAAAGTGATCTAAACAAATCTAAACTAGTTGGGCAAAAGAAAAGAGGGAGTGATTTGTAACAATACTGTACCAATCTAGTGCTGGAACTGATAGAGACATGGGAAAGGTATAGATAAGGAGAGCATCATCATAGGTGATCAAATAACAAGAATGCCTAAATGCTCTTAGATGTTGTTGAAGGTCTTCCTTACTCTGAAACTTTGAAAATTTTAGAAGTTCCCATTGAGGAGGATAAGGTTGAATAGGGACAGATGGATGAATTGGCTCATTACACATTTTGTCATAATATAAGAGGTTATGGGCACTAGATATAAATGACTCTAAAGTGGTCATTTTGTCCTTTAACATTTTGACAATGTCTGTTTGTGGTTATGCACCCCCGTATTTATAGGGTAGATTATGTTGGGTTTGGGTAGGTGAAACATATGGGTAACTAGTGGGGGGTTGAGAAGCCACCACATATTGGTATGTGGACATGGGTGGTTGGGATGATGCCATATATGAACACATGGAGATAGGTAGTTGGGAGGAAGGTAGAGGTATGTACCATTGTGGGTTAGGGATGTAGCTTAGGTTTTGTGCAATGGGAACCTGTTGAGAGATTAATGTAGATTGGGTAGGAGGTATGGTTGGGTTAGTAGATAGAGGGTAGGTGGTAACCTTGGTATTGATGGGTGGAAGGGTAAAAGGTATGGGAACCACCAAACTTTGGAATGGAGTGGAGGTAGGTAGGTTGGATGTGGGAGGAATGGTGGTGACAATAAAAGAGGGTACTCCTAAGGTAAGGGAAGTATTGGTGCCCAATGGTTGAGTTTTTCCTATAATAAGAGGGTTTTTCATTGGGGAAGAAGGTGTTTGGGTGTTGTTTGGTTGAAAGGGTTGATTTTGGATGGTGGTATCGATAGGGTTATTGGTAGAGGATGATGCCAGGGTGACTAAAGGTTGGGTGGAGATGGTGGCAACAGAAGTGTCTCCCATAAGGTGGGATGGCATGCCATAAGGTGGGTCAATAGGTGGAAGAAAAGTAGGAGTATGGTGGGATATGGTGTTAAGATAATGCTGGAGGGCTATGGGGTTGTTATCCATAAAGGTGGTGAAATCCGCATCACCTTGGGTAGCCATCTAAGAGAAGTTAAGACTTCCATATAGAAGGGGAGAACTCTATGCATCTGACATGTACTCTATAAATGAGGGAGAAGATGAAGATGGATGATTAGGAGGTGGGTTTTGGTTTGCTTTGTTTCTTAGTTGTTGTCTAGTTAAAACCATGTAGGTAAGGAAGATAAGAAGATACAAGCAATCTCACAACTCAAACAAAGAGAAGACAAGAAAAATTTAAGGAAACAAGACATGTAGTAAATCAGGTTAAATCCAAAGGTTTTTTTTAGTCTCTCTTGTGGCTTATACCTTAAGCTTTATAAATTATGTGACTCAACTTGGTTTGTAGAGCGAGTACTAGAAAATAAGTCTAGGGTTGGTTTCAAGTTGTGTTTAGGATCTAAAAGGGATCTATATTTTAAATCAATACATGGCTTGATATTGGGGCCTACCCCCTCACTTTTCACACCATAAAGATAAGGGTGTCACATGCTTAGCCAAGATATACCAATTGCCAAAGATTATACTCAGCCAACGAATAAAGTTGATTCTCCCCTTGGTGATGAAATCCAAGTAGAATAGATAGAAAATGTGATCGCTAGATAATGAAATCCCATTCAGGCCTTATGTCAATATTTTTATGCGTGATTAAGTGTAAGTGGTTTGGTCTTGTGTGTGTGACAAGAGTGAAGCTACAATTAATTATCTTGATCAATTAAGTTATGTGAGCTAAAACAAACAAAAAAATAATGGATGAGTCAATTTTAAGCCCAAAATGAAATTTTGATTTCATTGTATGAGTATAAAGATAAGAAGAAACACCTAGATGCAACTATGAACCCAAGAAAAGACTCAAAATGTCCCACTAGTCGTGCCATAATATTTCACATAAATTTTGATTTATTTCATAGAAGAAAGTTGAAAAACTTAAAAGAAGGGTGAGGTTAATAGAACCTAGATTTGGTTTTCACTTCATGATATAGATGGTTGTAGATACTCCTCTTTGGCTTGGGAGGAATGATATGCATATAAGAAAAACACTAAAGAAAGTGTTGATTAGTTAGATATAAGGGTGGATTGCCTAGCAAGCTAGATCCAAGAAGCACAAACTTCCTTGAAGACTGTCAATCCACACTTTTAAAAAATTAAGTTCCAAAAATGAGAGACAAATTACTTGTATAAATAATAGAAGATTTTGAAATCAAAATATAAGAAGTGCTTGATAAATGAATAGGTAAACTTGACTAATTATAGAAATAAATAGATTGATATTAATGCTAAGTGAATCAGGTATAGTTCAGAAAAAAGGTTAAGGCTCTATGATCAGGTAGAGAGGAAGAAAGTGGAATTTGGTTGAGGTTTGATAGGTGAAAATATCTTGTTTATCTGTCACACAGTGACCATTGTCATTTAGGGTGATTGCCAGTGGTTAGGTTGATTGTCAGCAGTTATGGATAGAGCGTCGAAGGTTAGTGTGACTTTTGGTAGTTATTGTGGGTTCTGGGTTGGGTTAAAAAATAGGTTGATGAGGTTTTAAAATGAGATTTTGGAAGGTGGGTTTGGATTGGGTTGGTTGTGAAATAGAAAATAAAGTAAACTAGTTACTGAAAATAGATTCTTAGCTTGTTGATCTAGAGAAAGTTTGAGGTGTGTGGTTGATATTTTATTGATGGAGTCTAGAATAATTTTACAGAGTAATGGTACTTGGTTTTTGATTGATGAGTAGTGACACTTTTGATCTTTCTCGCACTCATTGCTGGTTCGTTGGGAGGATACCTACAAAAAGAAGCTATGAGGTAGGAGGCTGACTCTGGATACAAATTAATGATCCTTTTCACCTCCTCTACTCTTTTTATAGGAAGGAAGGAGAGGTGAAATAATAGTTCAATAGGGTGTCTAAATTTAGCTTTCACATGTATTGGCTCACATATGAATTAAACAAATTAAATATAAAAAAAACAAGTTAGAGTTGATTGGAGTTAACTGTTTAGGCAGTTGGAACTTGAACATCAACGGTCAAGCCTAAATATCAATGGTTAGGGTGACCATCAATGATCGAGGGCAAGTCAAGTTTAGTCAAGGGTGGGTTAGTTAGTTAGTTAACTTGACTTAGGTTTGCGATTGAGAGTTTGTGGAAGAGTCCCTAGGTGGTCTAGGGGTTAGTTTGACATCTAGAACCATTGTGTGCAATTTTCTAGTGTTTAAAATCCCATTGATATAAGTTGAGTTTTGTGCTTATTGATACTGCCATCAGTGTTGTATTTAGTTTTGAATATCCATTTACAATTGATTGGATTCTTCTCTAGTAAATGATCTTCAAGCTGCGATATTTTATGTTTCATTAGTGATTGAAATTATACATCTATGACATCTTTCCAAGTTTTAGATTTTAGGGATTCTTGAATGTAGAGGGCTTAACAGATTCAAAAACTATGCTCATTAGGGTCAAATTGACCTCTCCTTGAGTCATGCTATGAGTCCTTGGTCTAGTAGTCAATGTGTTTAGAATTTTATCCAGTTTAGTATCTCTTAATATACTTATATACTATTTAGGCATACATTGAGTGGTGCCTATGGGTGGTGGAGCTGCACCATTGTTCCCATCATCATCACTATCTTCATTTGGTTGTTTTCCATCTTTTGCATTCTCTATAGGACTGATTGGTGTACCAAGTGAGCTTGAAGAAGGAGCTTCAGCATCTATCTTCTAAAAAAAATCAACATCCCTGCTTGTGTATATTTTCTTGGTGTTTGGATCCATTAATCTATAGGCAAGTACTTCTCCATTGTACCTTAAGAAGACATAATTTTCTACTTTCATGTCAAGTTTTGTCCTCGCTGCTCTAGATGTATGGGTAAACTGTCACTCAAGCATTTACAAGCAGTGAAAATAATTTTTAGATATGTAAGAGGTACTTATAATCATGGTATTCAATTTAGACTAGCAAGGTATTTATTTTTAATTGGATACACGTATTGGGGAGGATATCTTGATGAAATAAATTCAATTTCAAATTATTGCTTCACACTAGGAAGTGGTTTGGTTTCGTAGTCTTAAAAAAAAAGTTACAATTGTATTATCCTCTACTGAAATTGAATATACAACCCTTACATTAACTTGCACATAAGAATTATGGTTAAGAAGAATCTTAGTTGATTTCAGAGAGGCTCAACTTGAACTAACACATATTTTTTGTGATAACAGTGGGGCAATATAATTATCCAAGAATGTAGTTTTCCATGTTAGAACCAAACACATTGAAATCAAACATCATTTTGTCAGAGGCTTGGTTAATGATAAATTCTTTGCCATTGAGTATGTGAGAGTGAATATCAATTTGATCATATTCCCACTGAAGGATTGCATAAGTATATTCATGGAAGACTTAAGGAGATGATACACATTTCACTTATCTGCATAAAAGAAGAGAATGTTGAATATGATTTCAAAATGAGTACTTGAGTTATATTTTTAGACTTATTTTAATTTAGGGGTTTTTATGTGTTTAAAAGAGTATTTAATTTATTTATGTTCTCAATTAGTTGTTTGGTCATTTTGAACACCTTCCAATGATTTTTTTAAAAATAGATGGACCTTATAGTTAAATTCAGTTCATTAAATAAGTACTCAAATAAGTTCCAAAGAGGTGGGGCATACCTTTAGTATTAGTTAAGTGAAATTAAAATTTATTTAAATCAATTTAACTTTTATAAAATTTTTGGGATGCCATATTTGGTTAGGTTGCATGATTTGGTGATTTTTTAGGCAAGGCTTATTGCATGTTGACTTTATCTTGAATACGAGTCAATCTTGTTTGCTTTAATATTTGTTTAAGTTATCTTAGAGTCTAATTTTAGAAGTCTAATTATAGATTATTTATTTGTCAAGTATAATTATTTATTTAGTTTTTTTCTTTATACTTTTCTTAAAGTAACTTGTCATGTAAGTTTTCTTGTAATAGACTTGTTTTAAGCCTTATTTATTAATAAATAATTTTACAAAAGTGTATCCCAATAATTAATTTTTGAAATTTGTGTTGCATATTGTTATCTCTAAATTTTTGCCATAGGTATTCAAAAAGGAAGATCAACAAGAATAGGTTTTTGATTTTGAAGTTATTCAGCATAATTTTTGGTCAGAAATCAGACTTACCACCTAGTTAGTTTAACAACTAGTGATTCTAGAACATATTGGTTAATGCATAGCTTCAATTTTAGAGATAAACATAGCATTTTTCACTTCACCCATACATTCAAAACTTTCAAAGGTTGGGTCGAATAAACTACGGTTTCCCAAAAAATAATTGATGAAAATTGGTTTAAGTGAAGGACATTGCACTAATCATAAAAAAGGAAAGTGCAATTAAAAATAAAATAATATAGCAACAAAAATAGATTTGAAATCTAAAAAATATGAGAATTAAAAATCTTGTAATTGAAAAAAGAGTTTTTTGAGAAACATTTGAATTTTGAATTATATGTGCATTGTCAAAGTTTGAAACTATATTAAAACATGTCAAAAATAGTCCCAAGGTAAACCCAAAAAGTTTGTGCAAATTAGATAAGTACAAAAAAAATCTAAAATCAAACTGCTCAATTTTAGTCATGACCAAATTTTCTGGGTCCGATCTAAGTAGCCAAGGTTCTATTTCATTCATAGGGTTTAATTTTAGTGAGATGATCTTTGAAGTTGCTGAAAATTTATAAGCACTTTTTTCTATTTATGTTGATTGAAAACCTCTCTCAGATTATTGAATTGAGTTTTAGATCTTTTAGGATTCCTTATCCTTTCTCTGAATCCTATCCAATTCAAGAGACCTTACAAGAGGATTAAAAATGTGGGTAGTTATTAAGGCCTTGTCTCAGCCAAACCCTTGGTATTAGATAAAATTTTAATCAACTTTCATGTACTTTAAAAATTAATTCATTATAATATGAAGATCTTGGCCCTTATCCTTATGTATGAGATGCAATAAACTTATAGATTCTATACACTCTTTTGCTACTTATTCACTTAAAATTTTTCTACAAGAGGTGCATATACTTTATATATGGAAAATAGTAGTAAAATGAAAGTACAATAACTTAAGGGAGATTCCCTTAAACTCCCTTATATGTGTAATTATGTCCTAAATACAATAGTGTGCTCTTGTATATGTAGATTTATTGAATTCAAATTAAGACCTTATTAGCACACACTGACAATACAAAAGGCATAAGAGTTTAGACACAAGGCATAAGATACCAACAAAATCAAGTACATGGGCCATTGGTCCGACAATGCACAATGACCAAGATCAAATGGATGTCTTAGTTATGACAAAGATCAAATGGCTCAATCTCAATAAATGTTCCCTAAAATAGTGATTTGAACATTTCATGAGAATCAGTGGTCATGCCAAGGTAGATAAATAGTTGATTTATATGGTTTTAAGTGTTATCAATTGAATGGTGGTATTATCATAGACCCAAAATGAAGAGAAATTAATTTTTATAGACAACACAAAGAAAAGGAAGGTAAACGGAGTCTAATGTATGATGGATGTATGTCTTCAACATTCATCACCCATGTTCAAAAGTTGGTCTGTGTTGATCAAACGAGCTATTAGCCTTCTTTGTGTAGTGATTTAAATGAATGCAAGTCTGGACTGACAAAGTGTTGGAAATAGAAGCGTTGTGCATTCTATCCTCAGTTGTTGTGGGTAGTGGGCACATATGCATGCAGTGTTATGCAAGTGTTTGTGAGTAGTTCTATTGGTCTTATATTTCATGAAGTAGGGGATGGGTTATCCTAAGTAGAGAGTAATCAAATATTGGGAGGGAATTGTTCATTGTAGTCATCTGAGTGGTTTCGAGCATTATCAACTGAGCCCAACTTGGTGGTTATTATGGATGTGGCTATTTTGCCTATTTATTTTACCTTAAACCATTTTGTCCTATAAGAGTAAATAAAATACACATTGTACCTAGTTATTATTGCATTATGTGAATTTTCATGTGTGTTTGAATTGATTTCCTGATCTTTGCAAGTGTTATGTTTGACTTCTATTGCTAATGTATTAAAATATAAGTAAAATATTACTATGTTATGCATATTCTTATGCAAGTAAATATTGAAGATGTAGTCTTTAGTTCTTTTAGATTTTTATTCTCTTGGATTGACTTGGGTGAAAACAAGTGATACCACATGGTTTTCAGCTCCATTGAGTTGGCTCCATGACAATTGGTATCAGAGCACATGGTTTATGTCTTGGTTGGGTTGTGTTTGCTAGTTAAGATATGCTATACACTTTCCCCTATCAAGTCAGTCTAGTGAGTCGTGTCTGAGTCAGTATGGTAGGAGATCCATATGAGGTGTTGATAAAAAATGTAACCAACAAAGGTCAAAAGTGGGTTAAGAACAAAGGTGAAGGTGGTGGTAGTCACTACAAGAGTAAGTTAAAAGTTGTTGCTATGGAAGAAGGTCTTGCAGAACAAGTTGGTGCTAGGTCCTAGTCTATGGAGGAGCATGTGAGTATGGGATTCAACAAGCTGAAGGAGAAGGTGGAGACCTTAGATTAGAGGATCATGGAACTTGATGCAAGGTTAGAGGAGAGCTTGGTGTTTTAGACTAAGTTACAAGATGAAGTGACTTTATGTTGATCAATGATATTGAGTTTAGTGAAAGCATCAGTGTCCAATTCTCCAATAATTTTAAAGCTCCCTAAGTTGAAGGAACTAGAGTGTTATGATGGTGCACAAAATGACTATCTTTTAGAGAATTTATTCTAGGACATGGAGGAGTATCTGGTAGGTTTGGGGGGACTGTTAGACACATAGGAGGTGTGTACTACATCAAGGTACCTCATAGGTATGATAAAGGTTTGGTATAGAACTTTGGCTAATGACATTGCATCAAGGAGTTCTACAAGGAAGTTGGACTCCTGGGAGGGTCTGAAGAAATCCCTTAGGGATCAGTTTCAACCTAGGAATGCAACATGGTTATCTAGGACCAATTTGAGTTAGCTAAATCAAGTTGGGGAGATGAGATTACATTGATTCTTTCCAAATCCTTACGTTGGAAATCAACGACATGTCTGAGGTAGATAAATTGTTCTAGTTTACTCATGGTCCTCAGTCATGGGCTCAAGTAGAGCTCCATTGTCAAGAAGTGTCTGAAGTTTGGAAAGCAATTACTATGGTAGATCATCTCTTTGATTTTAGGGATAAGTTTTATCCAAAATCACTTTGGGATCTCGCACATTCATGGGTGGAGGCATTGGTAAGGGGTCGAGTAAGTCTTTAGGGAAACTAGTCGGTGACTAGGGAAAGAAAGCTACTCTAAAGTCATCAGAGGGATCTTGAAAGTCTTAGAGTACCTCTATAGGTGGCAAGAAGAAATCACAGGATGGAGAATCAAGTGGGAAGTGATTTTGTTTGAGGTATTGGAATTGTGGTGCAAATCACTATAACAGAGATTATTCAAAGTGATAGTGGGTGTTTACAGTTCAGATAGAGCATCCAAATAAACTATGTGGATAGATGATGTGTGTGCTTAGGGGGCTCAATTCTAGGTGAAACTTGGGTTTGGAGATGGTCTCTATAACTTGTTGGGATGGATATTGTGGAGGTGGTGATCATGTGTTTGAAAACCACTACGTTCATGGACTCAGCTATGCCCTGTAATTTTGTTATTAGTAAGTTAGCCTTGTATCTTGGCCTCCATTCCTCTGGAGGTGCAAGAAGATTTAAAATAATTAAAATCCATACAGTTAATGCTAAAACATGGATTTATCTAAATTGGTAAAGTGGAAGTTTTACCCATCTTGGATTTATTTTTGTGTTGGATCCATTGCAAACATACATGATGAAGGCCATATAGAGGAGTTATATAGGGAAGATAAAGGGGTGTTTAGTTGTGAGTATATATAAGATTGCAGGAATTGGTGAGGAGCCAGTGTATCTTGCATTTCTTTTTAGAAATTGGGATGTTAAGGGGGAGAAACGGGTTCCTTTTCTCATTGATGTGAGGTGGGTTTTTCACAACCAAGTGTATGCTCAAGGAGCTATCATCTTATTTTTCATCAAGAAGATCGATTGATCATCACAATTAGTTGGTTCTAGAGGAGAGTCCTTTGATAAGGGATATGTTCTTCTTATTTGGATTAGAAATGGTTGGTCTGAAGAGTTGTATTCATCCATTATGATCTTGTTTTAGAGCATTAGTACTATTGTGGAGGAATTTTGATGGTTCACTTAAGCTTTGTAGGTTTTACAGAGTCTTGAACAGGTTGATAATTAGGAATTGATTTCTTCTACCCCTCGTTGAAGGTTGGCAAGATCAAGTTCATTTTGAAAAGCTACATTTATTGGGTGTGACTTGTGTAGGCAAGCTTGTCTACATGCTGAAGTTGCTAGATATTTAGTTTATTTCTTAGTTATAACTAATTAAAACCTTTAGACACTGATGAAGTTGAACCGGTTTGGTTTCTGCCGAAGTGGCCTTTTGCATACATGATGGGTGAATCAGATCGATAGTTATAATAGTTTGTTGAGGTGAATACTGAGGGTTATATGACAATGTAAAGTGGAGGGAGTTTATAGTGCATTGGAATGGTGATTTTTCATCAAGTTGGGAGCAATAAGAAACCCTCAAGATCTACAAGGATAAGGTCAGGGAGTTGGCCATGGTCTCTTGGCACTATGTTGAGTTTAAATAGGGGACATGTTGGTCTCTTGGCTCTGGGTTGAGTCTGAATAGGGGACATGTTGGTCTCTTGAATCTCTGTTGAGTCTGAATAGGAGACCTCCTCTAGGTTACTGACAGAGGAGTCGTACTGGCATCGAGGTCATTACTAATTTTAAGTGGGGGAGTCTATGATGGATACATGTCTTAGGCATCCATCACCCATGTTCATGAGTTGGTCTATGTTGATCAAATGAGTTGTTAGCCTTCTTTGTGTAGTGATTTGAGTGAACACAAGTTTGGACTAGAAAAGTGTTGGAAAGTAAAGCATTATGCAATATGTCCATAGTTATTAAGGGTAGTGGGCACATATCCATGCAGTGTCATGTGGGTGTTTGTGAGTAGTTCTATTGGTATTATATTTCATGAAGCAGGCACTTGGTTGTCTTAGGTAGAGAGTAATTAGACCTTGAGAGGGAATTGCTTATTGTAATCATTTGAGTGGTTCCAAGCATTATCCGCTGAGCTCGACTTAGTGGTTCTTGTGTATGTGGTTATTTTGCTTATTTATTATACTTTGGACTATTTTATCCTATAAGAGTAAATAAAATACATGTTCTCCTAGTTATTCTTGCATTGTGTTTAAGTTAATTTCCTAATCTTTTCAAGTGTTATGTTTGACTTTTACTGCTAAACCATTAAAGTACAAGTAGAATACTACTATGTTGTGTGTGTTTTTCTATAGGTAAACACTAAAGATGTAGTCTATAGTTCTTATAGAGTTCTATTCTCTTGTTAGGAATTGGGTGAGAGCAAGCGGTGCCACATAGTTTTTAGCTCTGTTGAATTGGTCCCATGACATAATGCAAGGAAAAGGGTACTTATAAAAGCCTAATCTAAGCCAATGATCAATGTACAAAAAATACACTAATACCATAGAAAATAACTAATCCTATACTAAATTTAAGTACCTATAACTATGTAAAATTTATGTAACATGTGATTGATCCTACAACATTGAACTTCAAGCATTATTCATTAAAATTGGTAGAATAAGAGTTGTTGAAGAATAGGAACAAGTCATCAAAAATCAAAATCGGGTCATTTTAAATCATCCTCGTTTACAAAATACAAACATTCATAAAAGAATTATTATATGAATTTGATCATATATATAAGTTAAAATTTTACACTTTATATATAATTTTCATAAATCGAATAAAGCTAATCAAATTTTATTTTTATTTAATATAAACATTCCACCATGTGTGCACACAAAATTAACTCAAATCATGGAACTTAAATTTTCAAAGAATAACCACAGTCAAACACATATTTCAAAATATTATAAAATGTTACAATTTTATGAAAGATTATACTCAATGTCAACCATAATTTAGTTTATGTTTGGACACCAATTTTTTTTTAATAGCTTACATATTTATTTATGAAGAATTATGATTTTACAATCTTTAATTTAATTAATATTTATTTTTATTTGTGGGTGTATTGGTTAGTTCCATCAAAAAACTTTAACTCAAATAGTAACAACCGTACTTTAAAAAATAAGAACAAAAAAACTTCCTTTATAATTTAATTAACACAATGTTTTTCTTTTAAGTGATTAAACAATGTGCTTGCATAGGGACTAAAACAATTTATCTCGATAAGATAAATATTATATTAATGCTATAATTATTTAGTTTTTAAATTTAATTTTAATTTAAATTATATTCAATTTAAATAATTATAATTAATTTATTTAATGAATATAAAATATAAATTAAGCTATCAATTTATTTTATTAAATTAAATTAATGAAAATATAATTTAAATTGTTAAATATTTTAATTAATTAATTTCATTTTAAGTATAAATTTAAATTTAGAAATATAATTTTATTTTCTGAATTAATATTCAAATAAATTAATCCCTATTAATATTAATATGCAAATATCATATTATGTTATTTATATTATAAAAAAACTAACAAAATCTCTACAATTTATTTTTCAAAGAAAATAATAATTTAAACATTTAAATATTAACATCCCTCAGCAAAACTAATAGTTTTTAACATAATAAATTTTAATAATTATTATTTCTTACTAACAATGAACGAATTTAATTGCCGAAATTGTCATCCGTGCAAATTTAGTAAATTAGTAACTAAATCAAATTTATTTCTAGGTGGAGTATGTATTCAAATGATTATTGAAAACCTCTTACAGGTAAATTTACCCGGCATTTAACAAGCCCTGAGCCACAATTGGGCCACAACTTTTAGACTTTTAATATGAGTTTTGGTATTAGTATACACAAATATAAGTTATGAGAGTGTTATAAATTTTACTGAAAGAATCTAAGATTGTTTTGGGTAGAAAATAAACTTCATCTATATTTGGATCACTTTTTGTAATCCAATATCATAAAATCCATCTTTACTTGATGATGGATCAAGAATGGTATGGTCTTTGATGAAGTTTCTTTCTACACAAATTTCTTCATTAATTTTTCAAACAACAATTATGAAGAGGGAAAGTTTTAATTTCAATTGATAATAATTATTTTATATATATATATATATATATATATATATATATAGAGTAATGACAATAGTGTTTTTGAATGGAAGGTTGAAAGAGAATGTGGTGAGCTGGTTTCTGCAATAGAGTGCTACATGAAGGACAATGTTGCTGCCTTTGAGGAGGATACTTTAAGCCATGTTTATCATGTTATTGAAGATGGTCTTGTTGAGTTACATGAGGAATTGTTCATGGTTACACAAGTGCCAAACTTCTTACAAAAGTTATTTCTAAATTCAGCAAGATTGTCCCAACTGATTTACATGCAAACCGATGCCTTTAACAACACTAACATTGATAAGAAAGAACTAGTGGACAAATCCCTTTTCCAAAGAATTGGATAAAAGGTAATTATATGGGGAAAAATATTTTAGGAAACCAAATCAAAGTGGATTATAATTTTGGATGTTTATTAAAGTTCCAATAAATTTTCATTAGATAAAAAAATAAAGCATTGTAAGAACTTTATTCAATATAATGTAATATGTCATCCAACAATCTAAATAAGTTAACACTTCTAATTCTTTGGACTGTTAAAAATATTTAGTCTCACTATCTTCCACCTACCCTTTGCTAGCTTTAGAGATCTATTGCAGTCGTTTGAACATGCCTTCCTCCACCTACCTTCTGCCAGCGCCAGAGAATAATAGAACAACAGTGAATAGACAATAGTCTGAACAAGTTTTAAACAAAAAATCCAAGGTGCATAATACAAATAGAAGATAGGGTTATAATTTACAACAATATATAGTAGAAGTCATAACAATAGTAAGTTCAATATAGAATTTTGTTGTGTGCATGTAAACAATAGTGGCTATAACATTCATAGTTTGTAATCAGTTTTGCAATGTTTTGAAATAATATATGATTATCATATTTATGTGTGCTTTGAATCATTTTTTTCCTTTTTATATTTTTGCTTGTAAATTTTTTTAATCAACATGATTTTTAACCTTATCATTGGATTCAAACAAGTGCAACACTTAGTTATTTAATGTGTTTTATTTCTCTCTCTCCCCTAGCTATGTATTAGAGTTGTCATCTTGAGCCTATTTTACAACACCTAGTATCAAAGCAAAGACATTTTAAAGGTTTGTTAAGATGTGGCTGCAAGCAGTAGTTTATGGAAACAACCTCTAACATTTCAAAGAAAGAACTATGATATATGGTGCATCAAGATGAAGGCAATATTTTGCTCACAAGAGCTATGGAAACTTGAAGATGGTGGATACATAGAAGTTACGGACCAAACAACATTAAATTCCCTTACTCAAGTATAAATAAATGTGTTCAAAGAGAATAGAAAGAAGGATGCCAAGACTCTTAGCGACTGGAGACTAATTAATAATTTTAATATAGTTGATCATATATCCATATATCCATAATAGACCAGATTACTAGATAGATAGATATGCGGTCACTAAT
Organism: Torreya grandis; assembly: GCA_037957365.1. Lineage (NCBI taxonomy): Eukaryota > Viridiplantae > Streptophyta > Pinopsida > Cupressales > Taxaceae > Torreya > Torreya grandis. The sequence continues at coordinate 1,148,461 of JARHVA010001673.1, forward strand.
CTAGTAGAGTGTGTTCTAATCTAGTAGATGATAGAGTGTTTTTCCCAACCCAAATCGATCTATACCCAACTTGACATATAAAGGGAATGAAGGGCATATTCTTTAATCCATTGTTAAGGTAATGCTGGAGGGCTGTGGGGTTGTTATCCTTAAAGGTGGTGAAATCTACATCACCTTGGGAAACTATATGAGGGATGTTAGGACTTGCCAAAGGAAGGGAAGAGCTCTATGCATCTGAGATATACTCCATGGATGAGGGAGAAGATGGAGATGGATGATTAGGAGGTGGGTCCTAGTTTGCTGGGTTTCTTAGTTATTGTCTAGTTAAAACCATGTAGGTGAGGAAGAGAAGAATATAGAAGCAATTTCACAACTCAAAGACAAGAAAAATTGAAGGAAACAAGACACTCACTAAAGTGCTATATGAAGGACAATGTTGCGGTCTCTGAGGAGGAAGCTTTAGGCCATGTTTATCATATTATTGAAGATGGCCTTGTTTAGTTAAATGAGGAATTGTTCATGGCTACACAAGTGCCAGACTTCTTATGAAAGTTACTTCTAAATTTAGAAAGATTGTCCCAACTGATTTACATACAAACCGATGCCTTTAACAGCTCTAACCTTGATAAGAAAGAGCTGGTGGACAAATCCCTTTTCCAAAGAATTGGATAAAAAGTAATTAGACAGGGTAGAATATTTTGGGAAACTAAATCAAGGTGGATTATAATTTTGGATGTTTATTAAAGTTCTGGTAAAATTTCATTAGATAAATAAATAAAGCATTGTAAGAAGTTTATTAAATATAATGCAAGATTTCATCTAACAATCTAAATATGTTGACACTTCTATTAATTTGGACTGTTAAAAATATTTAATCTCACTATCTTCCACCTACCTTTACCATCTTTAGAGATCTGTTGTAATCATTTAAACTCACCTTCTTCCACCTGCCTTCTGCCAGATCCAGAGAATAATATAACAACAGTGAATAGACAACAGTCTGAACAATTTTTTAAACAACAAATCCAAGGTCCATAATACAAATAGAAGATAGAGTTATAATTTACAAAAACATATAGTAGAATTTATAACATTAGTAATTTCAATATAGAATTTTGTTGTGTGCATGTAAACAGTAGTGGCTACAACATTCATAGTTTGTAATTAGTTTTAAAGTGTTTTAAATTAATATATGAATATCATATTTGTGTGTGCTTTAGATCATTTTTTGCCTTACTATGTTTTTGATTTTTTTATAATATAAATAATCTGATACTTGCATATTAATAAGGATTAATTTATTTTAATATTAATAAGGATTAATATTGATTTACCCATCACATATGCAGAAGGGCACTTAGGCAAAAACCAAAGTGGTTTAACTTCATCAGTGAATAAAGGTTTTGATTGGTTACAACTAAGAAATAAACTAAATATCTAGCAACTTCAGCACGTAGACAAGCTTGCCTACATAAGCCACACCCAATAAATGCAGCTTTGAAAAATTAACTTAATCTTGCCAACCCTCAACGAGGGGTAGAGGAAATCGGTTTCTAATGATCAACCTATTAAAGACTCTGTAAAACCTATAAATCTTAAGTGAACCATCAAAATTCCTCCACAATAGTACTAATGCTCCGAAACAAGATCACAATGGATGAATATAACTCTTTAGACCACCCATATTTGATCCAAATAATAATAACATATCCATTATCAAAGGACTCTCCTCTAGAACTAACTTGATGTGATGATCAATTGATATTATCGATGACAGATAAGATTGTAACTCCTTGAGCATAATGGTTGTGAAGAACCCACCTCACGTGAATGAGAAAAGGAACCTATTTCTCCCCCTCAACATCCCAACTACCAACAAGAAATGTAAGATACACTGGCTATTCACCAATTCTTGTAGTCTTCTGTATACTCATAACCAAACACCCCTTCATCTTCCCTATCTAACTCCTCTACAAGGTCTTCATCATTCGAGTTTACAATAGATCCAACACAAAAAGAAATCCAAGATGGGTAAAACTTCCACTTTACCATTTTAGATAAATTCATGTTTTAACATTAACTATATGGCTTGTAATTGTTTTAAATGTTCTTACACCTCTAGAGGAATGGAGGCCAAGATACAAGGCTAATTGTCTGATAACATAATTACATGGCATAACTGAGTCCATGAAAATAGTGGTTTTCAAACACATTATCACCACCTCCACAATATCCATCCCAACAAGTTACAGAGACCATTTATGAACCCAATTTTCACCTATCATTGAGCCCCCTGAGCACACACATCATCTATCCACATAGTTCATTTAGCTTCTCTATTTGAATTGCAAACACCCACTTCGCTTTAGATAATCTCGATTTTAGTGATCTTCACCACAAGTCGAACACCTAAAATGGAACCACTTCCACTTGATTCTCCATCCTGTGACTTCTTCTTGCCACCTATAGAGGTACTCTAAGACTTTTAAGATCCCTCTAAAAACTTTGGAGTAGCTTTATTTCCCTAGTCACCAACTAGCTTCCCTGAAGACTTACTTGACCCCTTACGAATGTCTCCACCCATAGATGTGCAATACCCAAAAAACTTTTGGATGAAAACTTGTCCCTAAAATCAAAGAGATGATCTAATACAATAATTACTTCTCTAACTTTAGACACTTCATGGTGATGGAGCTCCACCAGAGCCCATGACTGAAGACCACGAGTAAACTAGAATAATTTATCTACCTTAGACATGTCAGTGATTTCCAACATAAGGCTCTATAAAGAATTGATGTAATCTCAACTCCCCAACTTGTTTTAGTTGACTTAACTTGGTCTTAGCCAACCATGTTGCATTCCCATGTTGGAATTGATCCCCAAGGGATTTCTTCAGACCCTCCCATGAGTCCAAATTCCTTGTAGAACTCCTTGATGTAATGTCATTATCTAAGGTTATACACCAAACCTTTGTCATACCTATGAGGTATATTGATGTATTACACACCTCCTATATGTCTGATAGTCCCCCAAAACCTACCAGATACTCCTCCATGTCCTAGAAAAAATTCTCTAGAAGACAATTAACTTGTACACCATCATAACACTCTATTTCCTTTAACTTGGGGATCTTTGAAATTATTAAAGAGTTGGACCTTGATGGTTTCACCAAACTTAGTATCGTTGATCGACATAAAGTCACTTCATCTTGTAACTTAGTATGAAATACTAAGCTCTCCTCCAACCTTGCATTAAGTTCCATGATCCATGGTCTCCACCTTCTCCTCAAGTTTGTTAAATATCGTACTCACATGCTCCTCCATAGACTAGAACCTGGTACCAACTTGCTTGACAAGGCCTTTTTACATAGCAAAAACTTTCAACTTACTCTTGTAGTGACTACCACCACTTTCACCTTTGTCCTTAACCCACTCTCGACCTCTATTGGTCACATTTTCAAGCAACACCTTGGATGGATCTCTTAGCATACTGACTCAGACATGACACACTAGACCAACTCGATAAGGGAAAGTGTAAAACATATCTTAACTTAAAAACACAACCCAACAAAGACATAAACCATGTGATCTAATACCAAATATCATGGGGCCAGCTTAACGGAGCTAAAAATCATGCAACACCACTTGCTTTCACCCAAGTCCATACAAGAGAGCAAAACTCTACAAGAACTACAGACTATGCCTTCATTATTTACCTACATAATAACATGCATAGCATAGTAATATTCTACTTATATTTTAATGGATTACCAATATAAGTCAAACATAACACTTGAAAGATAGGGAAATCAACTCAAACACACATGAACATTCACACAATGTAATAATAACTGGGAAAATATGTATTTTATTTACTCTTACATGACAAATGGTTTAAAGTACAATAAATAGGCAAAATAGCCACACATAAAAACCACCAAGTTGGGCTCAGTTGATAATACTCAAAACCATTCAGATGATTACAATGAACAATTCCATCCCAAGATTTGATTACTCTCTACTTAGGACAACCCATCCCCTACTTCACAAATTATAAGACAAAATATAACTGCTCACAAACTCCTGCATGACACTGTATAGATACGTGCCTACTACCCACAACAACTCGGGATAGAATGAAAAATGCTTTTATTTCCAACACTTTGTCATTCTAGACTTGCATTCACTCAAATCATTGCACAAAGAAGGCTAATGGCTCGTTTGATTAACATAGACCAACTCGTGAACATGGGTGATGGATGTTGAAGACATACATCCATCATACATTAGACTTTGTTTACATTCCTTTTCTTTGTGTTGTCCATAAAAAATAATTTCTCTTCATTTTGGGTGTAGGATAATACCACCATTCAATTGACAACAATTAAAACCCTCTAAATCAACTATTTTTCTACCTTGGCATGACCACTAATTCTCATGAAATGTCCAAATATCTATTTTAGGGAACGTTTATTGAGATTGAGCCATTTTATCTTTGTCATAACTAAGACATCCATTAGATCTTGGTTATTATGCATTTTGGGACCAATGGTCCATGTAATTGATTTTGTTGGTATCTTATGCCTTGTGTCTAAACTCTTATACCTTTTTTTATTGTTAGCTTGTGCTAATAAGATCTTAATTTGAATTCAAGAAATCTACATATACAAGAGCATACTATTGTATTTAGGATACAATTACATGTATATGGGAGTTTAAGGGAATCTCCCATAAGTTGTACTTTCATTTTATTACTATTTTCCATATATAAAGTATATGCACCTCTTGTAGAAAAAAATGAAGTGAATAATTAGTGAAAGAGTGTATCAAATCTGTAAGTTTATTTCATCTCATACATAAGGATAAGGTCTAAGCTCTTCATATTATAATGAATTAATTTTTGAACTACATGAATGATGATTAAAAATTTATCTAAGACCAAGGGTTTGGCTGAGATAGTGCCCTAATAACTACCCATGTTTTAAATCCTCTTGTAAAGTCACTTGAAGTGGTTAGGGTTTAGAGAAAGGATAAGGAATTCTAAAAGATCTAAAACTCAATTCAACAATCTAAGAGAGGTTTTCAATCAACATAAATAGAAAAAAGTGCTTATAAATTTTCAACAAAGTCAAAGATCATCTCACTAAAATCAAACCCTATAACTAAAATTGAGTAGTTTGATTTTGGATATTTTTATGTACTTCTCTAATTTGCACAAACTTTGTGGGTTTACTTTGGGACTATTTTTGACATGTTTTAATGTAGTTTCAGCATTTAAAAAAGAACATATAATTCAAAATTCAAGTGTTTCTCAATTTTTTTTTTTTCAATTCCAAGATTTTTAATTCTCATATTTTTTAGATTTTAGATCTATTTTTGTTGCTATATTATTTTATTTTCAATTGCACTTTATTTTTTTATGATTAGTGCAATGTCCTTCACTTAAACCAATTTTCAACAATTACTTTTTGTGAAACCATAGTTTATTCCACCAAACCTTTGAAAATTTTGAATGTATGGATAAAGTGCAAATTGCTATGTTTCTCTCTAAAATTGAAACTATGTATTAACCAATATGTCCTAGAATCACTAGCTGTTAAACTAATTGGGTTGTAAGTCTGATTGTTGACAAAAAATTATACTGAATAACTTCAAAATTAAAAACCTATTCTTATTGGTCTTCCTTTCTTAATACATATGGAAAAAATTTAGAGATAACAATATGCAACACAAATTTCAAAAATGAATTATTGTGATACACTTTTATAAAATTATTTATAAATAAATAAGGCTTAAAACAAGTCTATTATAAGATAACTTACATGACAAGTTATTTTAAGAAAAGTATAAAGTAAAAGACTAAATAAATAATCTATAATTAGACTCTAAGACAACTTAAACAAATACTAAGGTAAACAAGATTGACTCGTATTCAAGACAAAGTCAACATGCAATAAGCTTTGCGTGATAAATCACCAAATCATGCAACCTACCCAAAAATGGCATACCAAATTTATTATAAAAGTTAAATTGATTTAAATAAATTTTAATTTCACTTAACTAACACTACAAGTATCACCTCTTTGGAACTTATTTGAGTACTTAGTTAGTGAATAGAATTTAACTAGAAGTTGCAGCTATTTTTAGAGAAATAAGTAGAAAATGTCCAAAATGACCAAAAAACTAATTTAGAACATAAATAAATTAAATACTCTTTTAAACACATACAAAAACCCTAAAATTAACTAAGTCTAAGAATATAACTCAAGTACTTATATTAACATCATACTCAACATTATCCTTTTTTATGTAAATAAGTGAAATGCATATCATCTCCTTAAGTCTTCCATGAATATAGTTATGCAATATTTTAGTGGGAATATGATCAAAGTGATCTTCACTTCTCACATACTCAATGGAAAAGAATTTATCATCGACTAAGCCTCTGACAAAATGATGTTTGATTTCAATGTGTTTGGTTCTAGCATGGAAAACTACATTCTTGGACAATTATATTGCCCCATTGTTATCACAAATAATATTGATAGTTCAAGTTTAGCCTCTCTGAAATCAACTAAGAGTCTTCTTAACCATAATTATTTTGTGCAAGTTAATGTAAGGGTTGTATATTCAGTTTCAGTAGAGGATAATACAATTGTAACTTTTTTTTTAAGACTAAGAAACCAAACCACTTCCTAATATGAAGCAATAATTTGAAATTGAATTTATGTCATCAAGAGATCCTCCCCAATAGGTGTATCCAATTAAAAATAAAGACCTTGCTAGTCTAAAATGAATTCTATGATTACGAGTACCTCTTACATATTTAAAAATTATTTTCACTACTTGTAAATATTTGGGTGATGATTTAATCATAAATCTAAAACAATGAGGACTAAACTTGACATGAAAGTAGAAAAGTATTATTCTTAAGGTACAATGGATAAGTAATTTACCCGAGGACCCCCCAGGGACTCTTCCACAACCTCTCAATTGTAAACCTGAGTTAAGTTAACTCATGCATTGGAGAGCCTCTGTGGGTTCTTAGAGGATCAATGGTGATCCACAAAGTTTTTGGCTAGACATTTTAACTTTTTAAGGAACCATGTCAAGGCATTCCTAAAATGCTCGAGATATTTTTGTTTGACATCTTGGGCTTCAAACACTAGTTGGTAGTGATTCATGAAGGTTGAGGAGATGTCTAAGAGAGAGGTAAGCTTGGTTTGGGCCAAATTGATGGCCTTGATTTAATCACAAACCTGATTGGCCCTAAAAGATTTGAAAAAGTCTTTGGAAGCTTTGTATTCAACCTTGAGTCAATGTAGTCAAGTGTGCAATTGTACCTCTCTAGTAGTGTGGCTATCCACCACCTTAATGTGGTGTTTAAGGGTGGTAACAAGGTTTTGCAAATGAGTATCAAAAGGATTAAGCTCAATAGGGGAAGAGACCCTCTAGATTTCCTTGAGTGTAACCTCTTCATAATGCTTCCTAATGTGCATAACTTACTTTCCATAGTGGCAGAGGAAGGAGGTGGTGCATAGAATGACCTCATTTCACCACTTAATCTAGTTGGAAACATGAGGAGGGAAGGGTGGGGGAGGGACAATTTCCAAACTTAGAAAATCAAATGGATGGTGTCATCATGGCATAAGAGAAAAATATTGACGATAAAGTATAACCTGAGTAGTGGCTCCTTGTTCAACATTGTGACTCATTCCACTCTGCATGATATAGGAGTATGATTGAAGATAACCAAGTTTGAATGGATAGTGATAGGATGGCCATTAATGTTGGAAAAGGATAAAATATTTAGTTTTGACAACATATAATAGTTGAGCCTTTTGAGCACACGGTGATCCCCAACATGATATTTAGACCACATAAACCAAGACGTGGTATTAAATGAGTGCCATCAGAGGAGAGGGTTGACAAGATCCCATTTATTATTGAAATAATCCCATGATTCATGTTCCCCAAAGCACCACCTCATATACAAGGTGCCAACTTTGTCCTTGGAATGTTCAGTCTTATTAAAATCCTTATACACTAGCCATGTGGTAGTGGGGAGGTTGTTAACTAAGGATCACCAAAGCAAAGATCTATCAAGACCATCATTAGGTGCTTAAATGTCAAGGATGCCTAATGAATGGCCATCAATATCCAATAGTATCCAAATAATTGAATGTGATAGGTCCTCTCCTATGGAAATAATGAAGGTGGAAAACTTAGGTAAAACCAATATACTAGCACCACCATGTCCATCTTCATATACAATGGAAATATGGGTGGCATCATACCAAATACAATGCAAATAAGTCTATAGAAAAAATATTGAAACCTTATCTTCTTATAAATAAATAAATTCTAGAGAACCTATCTGTTGATATGGAGCACACATATAATATTTTCAGAAGGACTTTGTAAGACCTTAAATATTCTAGTGTAGCAAGTTCATTGGGAAATATTACCCATGTGGAACTCCCCATGTACGTCCTCAAAATCCACTGACACTACAAAAATATTGCATTGGTTTGGATGAGAATATCCTCCTAGCATGATGGAGTGGCATTTAGTCCCATGCTCATCTCGAAGAGAGTCACCACTACCATGGAGTAGGCCTACATTGTTTGTAAAAAAAATAATTCTATTTCATCTAAGAAATTAAAGTAAAATATTACTCAAATCTTATGTTCATGGAAAGATAACTGACAAGAAACAAGAAACATAAATACACACGACATTATAAAATTTATAAAAGATGAACATATTTTACATGAATCCTATGTATGAAATGGGTATAAACACTCAAATTTTATGTTTATATAAAAATAATTGATAAAAAACATAAATACACACAACATTATAAATTTTACAAGATGAACATATTTAGTATAGATCCTATATATGAAATGAAACCTATTTTTTATGAATGGGTAACCTTGTGTGAGAAATAAAAAGAGTGGAAACATTAAATTTTGAAAAGGAAATAAAAAAAAGAGTGAAAAAGTTCTTAAAGGGCTATGGGGCTCGTGCTTGAATAGAAGAAAAACACCAGAATATCCAATATAAATACATAAACCTTGTGATACGCTAATATAAATTAAGAGAGTGTTATAATTATTACTAAAATAATCTAAGAGTGTTTTGGCTAGAAAAGAAACTTCATCTATGTTTGGGTCACTTTTTGTAATCCAATATCACAAAAAATCTTTACTTGATGATGGATCAAGAATAGTATGGTCCTTGATGAAGTTTCTTTTCTACACAAATTTCATCATTAATCTTTCAAAAAATAATTATGAAGAGGGAAAGTTTTAATTCGTAACTAATAATCATTATTTTCTATTGATAAATTGTATATATATATATATATGTATGTATGTATAGTATTAAAAATAATTTTTTTGAATGGAATGTTGAAAAAGAATGTGGTGAGTTGGCTTTTGCAATAGAGGGCTATAAGAAGGATAATGTTGTAGTCTCTAAGGAGGAAGCTTTAGGCCATGTTTAATGTGTTATTGAAGATGACCTTGTTTAGTTAAATGAGGAATTATTCATGGCTACACAAGTGCTAGACTTCTTATGAAACTTGTAAATTCAGAAAGATTGTTCCAGCTGATTTACATGCAAACTGATGCCTTTAACAGCACTAACCTTGATAAGAAAGAGCTGGAAGACAAATGACTTTTCCAAAGAATTTCATTAAAAATTAATTATATGGGGCAAAATATTTTGGGAAATCAAATCAAAGTGGATTATAATTTGGATGTTTATTAAAGTTCTAGGAAAATTTTCATTAGGTGAAAAAATAAAGCATAAGAAGTTTATTCAATATAATGTAAGATGTCATTCAAAAATATAAATGAGTTGACACTACTAATACTTTGGATTGTTAAAAATATTTAATCTCACCTTCTTTCACTGAACCTCTACCAGATCTAGAGATCTCTTGCAATCGTTTAAACTCACCTTCTTCTACCTACCTTCTGCCAGCTCCAGAGAATAATAGAACCAAAGTGAATAGACATTAGTCTGAACAAGTTTTTAAACAAAAAATCCAAGGTGAATAATACAAAGATAAGATAGAGTTATAGTTTACAACATCATATAGTATAATTCATAACATTAGTAAGTTCAATATAGAATTTTGTTATGTTTATGTAAATAGTAGTGGTTATAACATTAAGAGTTTGTAATAAATTTTGTAGTGTTTTGAATTAATATATGAATATCATATTTGTGTGTGATTTGAATCATGTTTTGCCTTCCTATGTTCTTGCTTATTAATATTTTTAATTAGCATGCTTTCTTATCCTAATCACTGGCTTCAAACAAGTGCAATAGTTAGTTTTTTAGTATGTTTTATTTTTCTCTCTCCTAGCTATGTATCAGAGTTGTCATCTTGAGCCTATTTTACAACACCTAATATCAAACCAAAGACATTTTTAAGGTTTGTTAAGATATGGATGTAAGTAGTAATTCATGGTAGAAACCTCAAAAATTTGAAAGAAAGAACTATGATATATGGTGCATCAAGATGAAGATAATATTTTGTTCACAAGAGTTATGGGAACTTGAAGAGGGTGGATACATAGAAGTTGCATACCAAACAAAATTTAATTCCCTTACTCAAGTGTAAATAAATGTGTTGAAAGAGAGTATAAATAAGGATGCCAAGACTCTTAGTGACTAGAGACTAATTGAAAATTCCAATCTAGTTGACCGTATATCCATAGTATATCTATAATAGAATAAATTGCTAGATAGATAGATAGGCGGTCACCAATTTGGTAGATTGTGTTCCAATCTAATAGATGATAGAGTGTTTTTCCCAACCCATATTTATCTATATCCAACTTGATATATAAAGGTATTGAAGGGCTTATGATTTAATCTAGTGTATCAAGGAGGGGCCACTTAGAGTTTAGGCATGACCGAGTGGGCCCTATAGATCAATCTGGATTCTTTTCATACTATGAGTATTACCTAGTCCCCAATATAGTATATCAAAGGATAGAATAGGAATTGGGACCCTACCATAAATATATAGGGGCACCATTTTAAAATACCTACCCCAGTCTCAAACTTTCTCTACTTGTTAAGGCAATGGAATATTTCCCTACCTAATTCATTTATGTGAAGGAGTAGGGAAAGGGAAGCTTGCTTTTTTGATATCTAAGTTTTTTTTACCTAATAAATTATCAAGGGAAGATTTCCATCTTGATATATATCAAGGGAGTAAAGGACAACCATTAAGGTAAGTTTGCCTTCCTAGTATCTAGCTTTTCTATTCTTCTGGGTTAAGGCATGACTATAAAGGAAGCTTACTTTATGATAGATAGCTTTTTTCTTACCCTACCTACTTAGCTATGCCTTACTTGATAAAGAAAGGGAATATTTATTCTTGATATATAGATTTGTTATTGTCAAACCTACTTTCCATTTATTTAATATATTTTTATCTATTAAGGGATGCTTGTTTCCTAATCTATAGCTTGTATATATTATTTCTCTACCTACTTAGCTATGACCTACCTACTTAGTTTTTGTTGCTGGTAAGGTAAACTTGCCTCTTGATAGATAGAATGAGAAACAAAGTTTTGAATCATGTTATATATGTAATATATTTATACCATTGAGTATTCCCCACCTAATATACCAACTTGAATATGCCCTACGTATTTTACCTTTTTGAGTATGCACTACCCGATATCTTGATATTAAGCATGCCCTACCTCAATGCCCGATCCATATATTGATCTTTACTTTGCCTTACCTACCTTATTTTATTTGAATATTCCATACCTATGTATCTTGTATTTGAGTAAGGAGAGCCATATAGACTTTGAATTTTATTGCCTCTATCTTGGTGGAGGATGGCCTACTCACCACCTACCCCTCCCATAATATAATAGCTAATACCTTGGTTGTCCCCTGTCTATAGACATGGCCAAAAAATCTAGATAGAGATTGTGTAGGAACTATCCCCTATAAAATATTGTAGTTGATAGAACAGAGTGCTACCCTATCCATGTCGTTCAAATTGGCCTAGCTGGGACTAGTGATGTAGGTAGGGTCAAACATGTAGGCATTGTCAGATAGATGGGCATGGTTGGGTTAGAAAAATAGATACTCTATATGGATTGGATGGGGAGACAAATAATTAAATTAGAGATAGAGGTATCACATATAATAGAATATGAGATTCTATATGGAAGAGTAGGTCACTACTAGTATAGGTATATAGATAGCTAAGCTGAAAATTCCTCACCTTAGTATTCCCTATAGTCTCATCCTAATAATGGTTAGATTCTAAGCTATCATATTCAATCTATAATGATATTATCTCATCTCATCTCATCTACTATGTTTTGTAGTTTACTATATATAGCCTCATAATTGGTTAATCTAAAATGATAATATCCAATTTGTCTTTTTTAATCCCAATCAGACATATCTATTTATATATATATCTCAATTGATTAATAGGCTTAGTAGACTATATATATCTTTATATCAATTTGGGTAGATATATATCAATCCAAATTGGTAGGATCCCCATCCACATATAGATAAAGGAAAGGAATGGAAAGGAAATGGGAGGGAGAGGGCTCAATCGAGAATAGACAGTCAAATTTGAGGGACTATCTACATGCTCAATTAATCTCAGATGCTCATAACTAATCTTGTTTCCAATGAGAACTTGGTATTTCATTCAATATTATTTGATCAAACTTGAGGGACTATCTATATACTCAATCACATCTAGATAGAGGGAGCAATATATCAGATCACTCCCTCTCTATTAGTAGGCTCCCCATTCAGATAAAGGGAGAGGTCCCAATCAACTATTTAGTGGGCTCCCCATCTAGATATAGGGCCCACATGTTGATTCTAATCAATTGATAATATCCAAATACCATCTTGATAGAGGGCCCAATTTAGAATAGCCAAGTTATTTAGGTATGTATATATATATATGTGATAGTTCTTTATATCAATATATTCATTTTTATTGAAATAAAATTAGAGAAAGTGAACTAACCTGGGAAGACCTTTCAACTATTTTGGTTTGTTCCCTCTCGGTTGGAAATATTGATGATCATGAAATAATGGGCATAGATATGGGATATGGCCAACTCATGCTAATCAAAATCAAACATAACACAACGTATTCAAGTTAATGGAATTATGACACACCCCACAAGAATGGTATAGATATGGCTATAGATATAATATGTAGATACCACCCTCAATCCATAAAATAGTAAGCCTCATGTATATCTATCTACTTTTGACCCCCTATATCTCTAAACTCTCATACATTTCATCTTTCTCTGTCCCCTAGATTGATAATAGCTAGGCAAACAACAAATGTCCATCTATCTATAATACTATGAATCACTAAGAATGACCTCATTATGAGATAGATGGGCATATGACACATTTTATATTGACTATTCCCACCAAAACACACTTAAAATAATGGAATGGCCTTTAGTGCAACCCTATATTATAGTGTATTCATAATCACTGCCCACAAACTACATACACCATCTTCCTCCCCCTAGGGAGCCCCCTATCTATATATGAGTCTAGTGGATCACAACCCACTAAGTGAGAAATAGAACAATAATGAAGGCAAAAGATGAAGAGTAGTGAAACCCTCTACCCAAAGGTATTTTCCATTAGGCCCTCTATTTTATCTCCCAACAAATATATGCCTATATATATATATAGATAACATATAATTATCTAGATAGAAAGATAGATTGAGAGGACCTCTAGAGGCTGAGGGGGGAATTGATATAAATACCCATGAGGGAGGGACCTAGGGCTATAACTACATGAGAGGTTAGTCTATCATATAGAGGGTAGGTAAAAAAATCCTATACACTTGGCCACTTGGGCCTAAGGAAGAGGTCTTGACTACCATAGACAGGAGAAAGGCCTTGCCTCCTTTACAAACTTAAACCCCCACCCACTATGGAGAGGGTTTGGTGATATTATCTATCTATATAGATGTCATGTCAAGCACATCTATAGTCATATTTGACACTCGGCCAATGACCTACCCCTCTACTATAGAGTTTGAGCCTATAGTTGGGCTCAAACAACTTGGTTGAGAACTGAACCAAACACTCAAGGAAGGGATGCAAGGAATCAATCGAAAAAGGAAAGTAAGTTGAACATTGATCCCTACACTTATGTTACATATATAGTATATAACAATTCATGTATATCATATCTAGTTGCTCATGTTTCCCATCCTATATAGTCATGTTATGTATATAGTTAAGTTACTCATGTTACCCATCCCATAGAGTCACCCCTATAATGACTCATGTTACAAATCCCATAGAGTCATGTTATCCATAGATTTATGTCACTAGTTAGTCTATAATTTAGCTATAACTTTATGCATTTAGTCTAGTTATGCTACATAAAAAGGGCCGCCTGAAGGGTGAAGTGAACTAGAAAATACAAGTAAGTCCACCCAAAAGGTGAGGTATTAAGGAGGGTAGAGATAAAACACATTATGCATGGTTATAATTTACTACCATAGAGACAAACAAGACTGAATGTCAGTCCCTCGAATGTGGCTAGGTAATAAATGTATGGTTAGGATTATATAGGGATTCAAGGTCAAGATATAGCTCAAATAGTTTATTGGGTAGGGCCTACTCAAGTAGGGAGGGAATACTCAAGTAGGTAAGGAAAGAAGGATAAGTAACTCAAGTAATGGATACACACTCTCTCCATAATCTAGGAATGGATCACCATATAAATCTTTGTATCCCACCAAAGAATCAAAGAATATCTCTGAGTTCCTTATTTGAGTGAAAGAGGATGAGTGAAAGAAAAGTTTCTTTGATCTTTATTTGAGTGAGTTAAATTTATAATTAGAATATAATCCTTTAAAGAAAAATCATGAATCCACTTCACCCACCACAAAATTATTGGAGCAAGTTATTAGTGATGAGAAGGTACATTGATGGAGTGTTTAGGAATGATGAGGGATAATGAGGGAGTCATTAGGGATGATGATAGATAGTGAGGGTTAATAAAGGAGTGATTCAGGAAGATGAGGCATGAGGAGGGAGTGATTAAGTATTATAAGGGATGAGGAGGATTGATTATGGATGATGATGGATGATGAGAGAGTGATTAAGGATGATGAGAGATAGCGAGGGTCAATCATGGACTGATTAGGGATGATAAGGGAGTGATTAAGGATCATGAGGGATTGTGAGGGTCAATGAGGGAGTGATTGGAGATGATGAGGGATAGTGAGGTTTGATAAGGAATTTTTTAAGGGAAATGAGGGATAAGGAGGGAGTGATCACTAATAAATCCATCCATAATCAATCCATCCTCATCCCTCATCATCACTAATCACTCTTTTATTTACCCTCAACATTCCTCATCATCCCTAAGCACTCCCTCATCATCACTAATCACTCCCTCATTGACCCTCACCATCCCTCATCATCCTTAATCACTCATTCATCATCCATTATCATCCCTAATCACTCCCTCCCATCTCTCATAATACCTAATTATTCCATCCTCATCTTTATTAATTCTCACCATCCCTCATAGACAACAAGGTAAACATATAGTCATTTTTTTGGATTTTATGACTTTTGGATTTCTTGGTGGCATTTTTAGGAGTCCTAGGTTGTCAAAATTGGAGTTTAGAAACCACTCACATTGAATTCAAAATAAATTAGTTTGATTGGGGAAACATAGTTCACATTTATGACATGGGCACACCAAACGACCACTATATGTTATTTTCACTTGTTCATCATCCCTCTTTCATCTCTAATCACTTCTTCCCTATCCCTCATCACCCCTAATCAATCTATCCTCATTCCTCATTGTATTTAATTACTTCCTCATTAACCCTCATTGATCATGATCATCTATAATCACTCCCTCATTGACCCTCACCATCCTTTATCATTCCCATTCACTCCACCATCCCTCTTTATCTCTAATCACTATTTTCTTATCTCTAATAATCCCTAATCCCCCTCTTTATACCTCATCATTCCTAATCACTCTCTTATTGACCCTCATCATCCTTCATCATCTCTAATCACTCTTTCTTGACCCCTTATTATCCATAATCACTCCCTTCAATACCTTTATGGTGGGTGTAATGGACTTTTACTTGTGCTTGATCATCCCTACTCACTCCTTTATCTAAATAAGTTATAATGCCCCTCTGATTTCAAGATATGCCTTGGGTATTCAATCGAGTATTCAATTAGGTATCAATATGAAAGATATGGTCAGGTGAGATATATATGGTTAGGATTGGAAATGAGTATTCAAGATCAAGATATGGATTGGGTATTTTATCAAGTAGGAAATAATCAAGTAGGTACAAAAATAAGGATAGGTAGGGCATACTCAAGTACAAGAAGGTAGGTAGGTACTACTCAATTAGTTAGGGAAATAAGGATAGCTAGGTAGGGCATACTCAAGTAAAATAAGGTAGGTAGGGCATACTTAAGATCAAGATATGGATCGAGTATTTAGCTAAGACATACTCAAGATCAAAATATGGCTCATATATTCAATTGGATAGGGCATACTCAAGTAGGTAAAGTAGGTAGGGCATACTCCCTCATGGGTTAGATTAAACTCAAAAAGAGAGGAGACCCTTTAGATTTCCTTGAGTGTAACCTCCTCATAGTGCTTCTTAATATGCATAACTTGCTTCTCATAGTGGCAGAGGAAGGAGGTGGTGCATAGAATGACCTCATTCCACCACTCAATCTAGTTGGTAACATAAGGAGGGTGAGTTAGTGGGGAAAAATTTCTAAACTTAGAAATTCAAATGGATGTGCCAACATGGACTAAAAGAGAAGTATTGAGGATAAAGTATAAACTGAGTATGTGGCACCTTATTTAGTGTTGTAACCCATTCCATTCTACATGAGATAGGAGTATGATCATGGATAACCAAGTTTGAATGGATAGTGACAGGATGGCCACTAATATTGGAAAAAGATAAAATATTTTGTTTTGACAAGATATAAAGGTTGAGACTTTTAAGCACACAATGATCCCCAATATGATAGTTAGACCACATAAACTAAGACATGGTATTAAATGAGTGCCATTAGAGGAGAGGTTTGATAATATACCATTTATTCTTGAAATAATACCACACTCCATGTTCCTTGAAGCACCACCTTATAGATAAGGTGCCAACTTTGTCCTTGGAATGCTCAATCATATTAAAATCCTTGCACACTAGCCATGTGGCAGTGGGGAGGTTGTCAACTAAGGATCACCAAAGCAAAGATATATCAGAAGCATCATTAGGGGCTTAAATTTAAAGGATGCCTAACGAATGGCCATCAATATCCAATAGTAGCCAAACAACCCAGTGTGATAGGTTCTCCCCCATGTCATTAATGAAGGCAGAAACTTAGGTAAAATGAATATACTAGCACCACCATGTCCATCTTCATATAGAGTGGAAATATGGGTGGCATCATGTCAAATACAATGCAGATAAGTCTATAAATATAAATTGAAGCCTTAGTTTCTTGTAGACAAAAAAAATCTAGAGAACCTATCTGTTGACAGGGAGCATGCATACAATATTGTCAGGAGAACTTTGTAAGACCTTAAACATTCCAAGGTAATAAGTTAATTATGAAATCTCATCCATGTGGAACTCACCCTGTACATCCTCAAAATCTATTAACACTACAAAAATATTGCATAAGTTTGGGTGATAAGATCCTCCTAGCATGATGGACTGATGTTTAATCCCATGCTTATCTTGAGGAGAGTCGCCACTACTATGGAGTAGGCCTACATTGTTTGTAAAAAGTAATATAACTCTATTTTATAAAAAAAATTAAAATAAAATATAACTCAAATCTTGTGTTTGTGGAAATATAATTGATAAAAAACATAAATACACATGACATTATCAAATTTATAGAAGATGAACATATTTCACATGGGTATATATGAAAAAAATATGGACACTCAAATCTTGTGTTTGTAGAAAAATAATTAATGAGAAATATAAATACACAACATTATTTATTTTAGAAAATTAACACATTTGAAATAAATCCATATTTGGCATAAGTCCTATGTATGATATGAAACCTATTTTTAATGAGTGGGTGGTTGCTCGTGTGAGAAATAAAAAAAGTGGAAACATTAATTTTTAAAGGGCTATCAGACCCATGCCTTTATCTTACTTAAAAAATAATATCACAAAACACACTCCTAATTAAGGTTCTTATTTTGATTAATTAATTAAAATATTTCAAATTTGTTGTGCTTAAAAATAAAACCTCTTCCTAATTTTTACAAAACTATTTGAATTATTTTTGTGGTAAAAAATTGAATTTGATATGCTTTGAGTATGATTTTATACTTTTGAATTATTTATTTAAAATAATAGGTGATGGATTATTTATTTATGTTCTCTATCCCCAACAAACTCACTCAAATCTGCTAGGCCTATTTTCTGTGCGACTGAAGAATTCAAGTAAAACTCACTCCTATGTTATTTTATTCATTTGAAATTTAATCATGAAATTTAATTTGTTTTATGGAATTCAATTACCTTTTCTATGTTCATTCATTAGTTATGAGAATGACTACTCGTCAATACCCACCTAGTATGTGGATTGGTTATGCAATTAACTCCCTTACACCAACTCAAATGGTATATTATATATATCCAATTGTGTGTTTTTTATATTTTTATTATTGTCATGTATTTTTATCATGAATTTTGTTTATTGTTTTAGCTATATGAGGAGTAGAAACAAATGGAGATTTTGATATAAGAGATCTGAAACATATTTGGATCAATGGGTGGTGGGAGAATTAGCCCATCTATATATGACACTACATGGATAGTGAGAATACCAGCCATAAACAACCCTTCCCAACCTCAGTTTCCATAAACACTACAATGGGTTTTCTACAATCAATTCGCTGATGGTTCATGGGGGGAAGAATTAGAATCCTTTTGCTTTCTATATGACAGACTTATTAACACACTTTGCTATGTCATTACACTCAGGATATGGAAGGTTGAGGAAACCCAAGTGTAGAAAGGTGACATATAATATTTTTTTATTTTTTATTTAACATGATGTGATTTGTAGGTATTGACTTTGTAAATAATCAGATTCATCAAGTAGATGGAGGAGATTTCAATATGCCAAGTTGATTCATGATTCACTTTTCTTCCTTGTTGAAGGAATTTGGTACACTAAGTCTAAGAATTTATCATGAACCACCCTTCATAAAAAATATAAAGCCTTATGGGTCTTCTTGTTGGACCTCTATGGATTATAAAGCCTCTATCATCACTTCATAGTGATGGGAGAGGTATTGATCAGTTCATATAAACTCATCTTCACCGATGTTTGGTGCAGCTACTTCATTGGATTGATTCAAATAGATTGGGTTGAGAGGGTCCCAAGATGGACACTTTGGGTTTGGTTGAAGGTAAAGGTGCTTGGTACTGGCTGGGTGATTGGGTGGTAGAAGATGGATATGTCCATGGGATGGACATTTTTCCTTTTCCCTTGTCCTTTGGTTGAGCCTATGATCATGTGACCACATGGATGGCATGGATTTGGGGAGGACTTAGGCTAGAGGGATGCTTTAGTTCTGCTTTACTCTAAGATGAGAGTGGGGGAATAGGTGAGATTTGGTTGATGGCTCCTAGTTCTTGGATTGGTGTTGGGTTCATAGGAGGCTCATCGATATAGATGATGGGCTAAAAATTGGAGAGCCTTATAGTTCTCAGTATCATACCCAAGTGTTCTATGGTATGAGCATATTAATTTTTCATTATACCAAGATAGTTTAGGACTGTGTGGGTCAAATGGTCTAATAGGAGGCACGATTAAGAAAGATGCTTGTAATAACCTCTGTAAGATGATTGAGTAAGACTTAAGCAAAGGTGGAAAAGGCATGGAGGTCTTGGTTTTGGTAGTTGCATCAGGAATTTTTTTAGTAGGCTTGGTGGTAGAGGTTTTGGGTAGAGGAGCATTCTTGGTAGATAGTTTTAGTTTTGGTAGAGAGGTTGATAACTCAAGGTTAGAAGATTTTGAGGTAGACATTTGAGAGGTAAGTGATTTGTTTATAGATGATTGGAAGATAAGAGGTTTGGTTATGGGTGGCTTGGTGAAAATAGGTGTGAATGAAAGTAGGAATGATGTCTTAATCAAAAGTGGTGGTTGGGTTTTAATTAGGATGGTTAGTTTCCCAATTAAGGTAGAGGGATGTGGTCCTAAAATAGAGGGTAAAGTGGAAGGGGGAGGTAGAGTTTTGGTTCAAGGAATTTTGGGTGTTTTCACCTTATTTATTGGCTTGGTTTAGGGCCCCTTTGGTGGGTTTGGTGGAGTTAATTCCAATTTAAATGAGGGGTGAGTAAGGTCCTGAGTAGGGAATATACCAAGGTTTTTGGTAGGCTTGGTTGGAATGGTAAAAGGTGGCTTGGTTATTTTAGGTGGAGTTGGTTTGGATGGTTCAGGTACAATTTGGTTGGTAAAGGTTTCTAATGACTCAGTTGTGGTAAAAGTGGGTTTGATAGCATGAACAAAAGGTTAAGATGATAGTGGTGTGGTTGGAGGTTCTTGCTTGGTTTGGTAAGGGAGTCTGAGATGGTGCCAAAATGTGGCATGATCTATATTGGGTTGGGATAAGAAGTCTAAGTTTTGAACTAGTCTAGAGAAAGGTCTATAGATGGGTTTGTTTCCTTTGATATTGATCTCAAAGGTTAAACCCCTGGGTGGAGAGAGAGAAGTGGTTACCTCATCCTTTTCCTTAATCAAAGGCTCTAAGGTTTAGGAAGACGAGTGTCATATGGGAAAGGTAGGTAGAGTGATCGCTTCCATAGGGGTACTTTCCAAAGGAAGAGTGGATTACTATATGATAGAGGATAAGGATACATTGGTAATTGTTGTCTCTCTTTGTATGTCTTCGAAAGGTTAGGTTGATGGCCTAAATACCTCAATGGGTGGAGAGGATGGAGGGGTTGCTTCTTGGGTTTCATTTTCTAAAGGAGTGGAGAATGAATCCACTACCTCAATAAGTTGGGGGGTAGGAAAGGTGGTTTCATAAATGGTTTCCCCAGCAATGAGTTAACTAAGGACTATATTAATGATATGGACTTCATAGTTGTGAGAGGATTTCACTTAGTTGTTTTCATTGTTTGTAAAAGGGGCATGGTTGGGAAATGGCTATATGAAGATGTCAAGCAATTGGTTTGGGGGTGTATTGAGGTTATCTAACACAAGTTCCCATTGTTGATGAGGTTTTGGTTGATGTTCTTGAAGGTATTATACCTAATAACGTCATTCCTAATGACATAGTGAAAGGCATATAATTAGTTCTCCTTATACCAACTAGGTATAGGACGAAAAGACTAAAATTGTTGTAGAGGTTTGATTGGTGGTAGCTGTATGATATTTGATTTTAACAAATTCTCCAAGGTAAAATCATATGACTCCCCCAATAGAGTAAATTGATTTTGGTTGTTGCGTTTGGGTTTCTAGTTTTTTATTAGAGGAATTGGAAGAGTTAGGTTGGTTAAGAATAGGCAGTGGAGCAGTCTTAAGGATAATTGCATTCATGGTTCCCTTATTTATGGAGTTAGTATTGGTTTGATTGTTAGGTTTAGAGGAGAAATCCTCATTTGATTTGAAGGTAGAATTTTTGTTTCTCAATTTTAGTTTCCCCTCATCATCTATTCTCTATTTTTCATGCCATGGTGAAAGATTCATCAAAGGTCCTAAAGCTTTAAACCCGTAAAGTAGAGGAAATGTGTTTGGCACAAGCTTGAGCAAAAAGTTTAGTCAGTTTGGGTTGGGGTAAAGAGAAAGAACACTAATTTATCAAACTTCTCCAATGTTCTATGAAGTTAGCAATGGATTCATCATCAAATTGATGAATGGAGTAAAGATCAGTGATGGAGACTTTCTTGGAGATGTTTATGGAAAAGTGATCTAAAAAAATCTAAGCTAGTTGGGCAAAAGAAAAGAGGGAGTGATTTATAACAGTATTGTACCAATCGAGTACCATACCTAATAGAGACTTGGGAAAGGTGCATAGAAGGAGAACATCATCATCGGTGATCAGATAACAAGAATGCCTAAATACTCTTAGATGTTTTTGAAGGTCTTCTTTACTCTAAAACTTTAAAAATTTTGGAAGTTCCCATTGAGGAGGATAAGGTCGAATAGGGATAAATGGATGAATTGGCTCATTACATATTTGGTCGTAAGATAAGAAGTTATGGGTACCAGAGATGGATGAATCCAAAGTAGTCATTTTGTCCATTAACATTTTGACAATGCCTATTTGTGATTATGTACCCTTCTAGTTGTAGGGTAGATTATGTTGGGTTTGGGTAGGTGCAACATATGCGTAGATGGTGGGGGGGTTGAGAAGCTATCAGATATTAGTATGTGGACATGGGTGGTTGGGATGATGTCACATATTAATACATGGAGATATGTGATTGGGAGGAAGGTAGAGGTATGTACCCTTGTGGGTTAGGGATGTAGCTTAGGTTTTGTGTAATGGGCACATATTGAGAGATTAAAGTAGATTGGGTAGGAGGTATGGTTTGGTTAGTAGACAGAGGGTAGGTGGTAACCTTGGTATTGATGGGTGGAAGGGTAGAAGGTATGGGAACCATCAAGCTTTGGAATGGAGTGGAGGTAGGTAGGTTGTAAGTGGGAGGAATGGTAGTGACAATAGAAGAGGGTACTCCTAAGGTAAGGGAAGTGTTGGTTCCCAATGGTTGGGTTTCTCCTATACTAGGAGGGTTGTTAGTTGGGGAAGAAGGTGTTTGGGTGTTGCTTGGTTGAGTGGGTTGATTTTGGATGGTGGTATCGATAGGGTTATTGGTAGAGGATGATGCAATGGTGACTAAAGGTTGGGTGGATATGGTGGCAATAGAAGTGTCTCCCATAAGTTGGGATGGCATGCCATAAGGTGGGTCAATAGGTGGAATCAAAGTAGGAGTATGGTGGGATATGGTGTTAAGATAATGCTGGAGGGAAATGGGGTTGTTATCCATAAAGATGGTGAAATCTACATCACCTTGGGTAACCATCTAAGAGATATTAGGACTTTTACAAGGAAGGGAAGAACTCTATGCATTTGACATGTACTCCATAGATGAGTGAGAAGATGAAGACAAATGATTAGGAGGTGGGTCTTGGTTTGATTTGTTTCTTAGTTGTTGTCTAGTTAAAACCATCAAGGTTAGGAAGAGAAGAAGATACAATCAATCTCACAACTCAAATAAAGAGAAGAAAATAAAATATCAAAGAAACAAGACACTTAGTAAAGAAAATTAAATCCAAAGGTTCTTTTTAGTATCTCTTGTGGTTTATACCTTAATCTTTAAAAATTATGTGACTCAACTTGGTTTCTAGAATGAGTACTAGAAAAGAAGGCTAGAGTTAGTTTCAGGTTGTGTTTAGGATCTAAAAAGGATCTATATTGGAAATTAATATGTGGCTTGATATTGGGGTCTACCCCCTCACTTCACACACCACAACGATAAGGGTGTCAGGTGCTTAGCCAAGATATACCAATTGCCAAAGATTATACTCAACCAATGAACTAAGTTGATTCTCCCCTTGGTTATGAAATCCAAGTGGGATAGATGGAAAAGGTGACCACTAGATAATGAAATCCCAGTCAGGCTTTATGTCAATATTTTTATGTTTGATTAAGTGTAAGTGGTTTAGTCTTGTGTGTGTGATAAGAGTGAAGCTATAATTAATTCACTTGATTAATTAAGTTATGTGAGCTAAAATAAACAAACAAATAATGGATGCAGTCAATTTTAATCCCAAAATGAAATTTTGATTTCATTGTATGAGAAAAAAGACAAGAAGAGACACCTAGATGCAACTATGAACCCAAGAAAAGACTCAAAAGGTCCCACCAGGTGTGCCAAAATATTTCACATAAATTTTTCTTTATTTCATAGAAAAAAGTTGTAAAACTTAAAATAAGGGTGAGGTTAGTAGAACCTGGATTTGGTTTTCACTCTGTGATCCAGATGATTGTAGATACTCCTCTTTGGCTTGGGATGAATGATTTGAATATAAGGAAAGCACTAAAGAAAGGGTTGATTAGTTAGATAGCATGGTGGATTGCATACAAATCTAGATCCAAGAAGCATAAACTTCCTTGAAAGATGTCAATGCACACTTTTAAATAATTAAGTTCCAAAAATGAGAGACAAATTACTTACAGAAATAATAGAAGATACTAAAATCAAAACACAAGAAGTGCTTGATAAATGAATAGGTGAACTTGACTAATTATAAAAATAAATAGATTTATATTAATGCTAAATGAATTAGGTATAGTTCAAAAAATAGGGTGAGGCTCTATGATCAGGCAGAGATGAAGAAAGTGGAATTTGGTTGAGGTATAATGGGTGAAAATAGCTTGTTGTTTATTTGTCACATAGTGACCATTATCAGTTAGGGTGACTATTGGTGGTTAGGTAGATCGTCAGTGGTTATGGACAAACCATCAATGGTTAGGGTGACTTTTGGTAGTTACTTTGGGTTTTGGGTTGGGTTAAAATATAGGCTGATGAGGTTGTAAAATGAGATTCTAGAAGGTAGGTTTGGATTGGGTTGGTTGTGAAATAGAAAACAAAGTAAACTAGTTACTGAAAATAGATTCTTAGCTTGCTGATCTGGAGAAAGTTTGAGGTGTGTGGTTGGTAGCTTGTTGATGGAATCTAGAATAATTTTAGCAGAGTAATGGTACTTGGTTTTTGAATGATGAGTAGTGACACTTTGGATCTTTCTCACACTCATTAATAGTTCATTGGGATGAAACCTGTAAAAAGAAGCTATGATGTAGGAGGATTTGACTATGGATACAAATTGATGATCCATTTCACTTCTTCCTCTTCTTTTTATATAGGAAGGAAGGAGAGGTGAAATAATAGTTCAACAAGGTGTCTAAATTTATCTTTCGCATGCATTGGATCGCATATGAATTAAAAAAGATAAATATAAAAAATAAGCTAGAGCTAACTGGAGTTAACTATTCAGGAAGTTAGAACCTGACCGTCAATAGTCAAGCCTAACTATCGATAGTTAGGGTGACCATCGGTGATTGAGGGCAAGGTCAAGTTTAGTCAAGGGTGGGTTAGTTAGCTAGTTAACTTGACTCAAGTTTATGATTGAGAGTTTGTGGAAGAGTCCCTGGGTGGTCCTGAGGTGGTCTAAGGGTTAGTTTGACATCTATAACCATTATGTATGGTTTTATAGTGTCTAAAATACCATTGTTACAAGTTGAATTTTGTGCTTATTGATATTTCTATTAGCCTTGTATTTTGTTTTGAAGATCCATTTACAGTTGATTGGATTCTTCTCTAGTAGAAGGTCTTTAAACTGTCAGTTTTATGTTTCATCAGTGATTGAAATTCTACATCCATGACATCCTTCCAAGTTTTATATTCTAGGGATTCTTGAATGTAGAGGGCTTAACAGATTCAACAACTATGCTCATTAGGGTCAAATTGACCTATCCTCGAGTCATGCTATGAGTCCTTGGTCTGGTAGTTAATGTGTTTGGAATTCTATCTAGTTTCGTATCCCTTAATGTACTTATATACTATTTTGGAATACATTTAGTGGTACCTATGGTTGTTGGAGCTACACCATTATTCCCATCATCATCACTATCTTCATTTGGTTTATTTCCATCTTTTACATTCTCTGTAGGATTGATTAGTGTACCAAGAGAGCTTGAAGAAGGAGCTTCAGCTTCTATCTTCTAAAAAATCAACATCCCTGCTTGTGTAGATTTTATTGGTCTTTGGATCCATTAATCTATAGGCAAGTATTTCTCCATTTTACCTTAAGAAGACATACTTTTCTGCTTTCATGTCAAGTTTAGTCCTCACTGCTCTAGATTTATTTGTAAACCGTCACTCAAGCATTTACAAGTAGTGAAAATAATTTTTAGATATGTAAGAGGTAATTATAATCATGGTATTCATTTTAGACTATCAAGGTCTTTGTTTTTAATTGGATACACATAGTGGGGAGGATATCTTGATGACATAAATTCAATTTGAAATGATTGCTTCACACTAAGAAGTGGTTTGGTCTCTTAGTCTTAAAAAAAAGTTACAATTGTATTATCCTCTACTAAAACTAAATATACAACCCTTACATTAACTTGAATACAATAATTATGGTTAAAAAGCCTCTTAGTCGATATTAGAGAGGCTCAACTTGAACTAACACATATTTTTTTGATAACAGTGGGGCAATATAATTATCCAAGAATGTAGTTTTCCATGCTAGAATCAAACACATTGAAATCAAACATCATTTTGTTAGAGGCTTGGTCAATGATAAATTATTTACCATTGAGTATGTGAAAGTGAAGTTTAATTTGATCATATTTCCACTGAAGGATTGCATAAGTATTATCATGGAAGACTTAAGGAGATGATACACATTTCACTTATTTGCATAAAAAAGGAGAATGTTGAGTACAATGTCAATATGAGTACCTAAGTTATATTCTTAGACTTAGTTTAATTTAGGGTTTTTTTTTTTTTTTTTTGTATTTAAAAGAGTATTTAATTTATTTATATTCTAAATTAGTTGTTTGGTTATTTTGGACACTTTTCAATGATTTCTTTAAAAATAGCTGGAATTTATAGTTAAATTCAATGCACTAACTAAGTACTCAAATAAGTTCCAAAGAAGTGGGGCATACCTTTAGTGTTAGTTAAGTGAAATTAAAATTTATTTAAATCAATTTAAATTTTATAATAATTTTGGAATGCCATATTTGGTTAGGTTGCATGATTTGGTGATTTTTCAGGTAAAGATTATTGCATGTTGACTTTGTCTTGAATACGAGTCAATCTTGTTTGCTTTAGTATTTGTTTAAGTTATCTTAGAGTCTAATTATAGATTATTTATTTGTCAAGTAAAATTATTTATTTATTTTTTTACTTTATACTTTTCTTAATATAACTTGTCATGTAAGTTTTCTTGTAATAGACTTGTTTTAAGCCTTATTTATTAATAAATAATTTTACAAAAGTGTATCACAATAATTCATTTTTGAAATTTGTGTTGCATATTGTTATCTCTAACTTTTTTCCATAGGTATTTAGAAAGGAAGACCAAAGAATAGGTTTTTGATTTTGAAGTTATTTAGTACAATTTTTGGTCAACAATTAGACTTACAACCCAATTAGTTTAACAACTAGTGATTCTAGGACATAATACATAGCTTCAATTTTAGAGAGAAATATATCATTTTGCACTCCATCCATACATTCAAAACTTTCAAAGGTTGGGTGGAATAAACTACGGTTTCACAAAAAATAATTGATAAAAATTGGTTTAAGTGAAGGACGTTGCACTAATCATAAAAAAGGAAAGTGCAATTAAAAATAAAATAATATAGCAACAAAAATAGATCTGAATTCTAAAAAATATGAGAATTAAAAAGCTTGGAATTGAAAAAAAGTTTTTTTTGAGAAACACTTGAATTTTGAATTATATGTGCATTGTCAAGGTCTGAAACTATATTAAAACATGTCAAAAATAGTCCCAAAGTAAACCCACAAAGTTTTTTACAAATTAGAGAAGCAAAAAAAATATCCAAAATCAAACTGCTCGATTTTAGTCATGACCAAATTTTTTGGGTTCGATCTAAGTAGGCCAAGGTTCTATTTCATTTATAGGGTTTTATTTTAGTAAGATGATCTTTGAATTTGTTAAAAATTTATAAGCACTTTTTTCTATTTATGTTGATTGAAAACCTCTCTCAGATTGTTGAATTGAGTTTTAGATCTTTTAGAATTCCTTTCCTTTTTCTAAACCCTAACCACTTCAAGTGACCTTACAAGAGGATTTAAAATGTGGGTAGTTATTAGGGTACTATCATAGCAAAACCCTTAGTCTTGGATAGATTTTTAATTGACATTCATGTAGTTCGAAAATTAATTCTTTATAATCTAAAGAGTGTGGCCCTTATCCTTATGTATGAGATGCAATAAACTTGTAGATTCTATACACTCTTTCGCTAATTATTCACTTCAAATTTTTCTATAAGAGGTGCATATACTTTATATATGGAAAATAGTAGTAAAATGAAAGTAAAATAACTTATGGGAGCTTCCCTTAAACTCCCATATATGTATAATTATGTCCTAGATACAATAGTATGCTCTTGTATATGCATATTTATTGAATTCAAATTAAGACATTCTTAACACAAGCTGACAATAAAAAAGGCATAAGAGTTTAGACACAAGGCATAAGATACCAACAAAATCAAGTGCATGGGCCATTGGTCCCATAATGCATAATGACCAAGATCAAATGGATGTCTTAGTTATGACAAAGATCAAATGGCTCAATCTTGACAAATGTTCCCTAAAATAGTGATTTGGACATTTCATGAGATTTAGTGGTCATGCCAAGGTAGATAAATAGTTGATTTGTAGGGTATTTGGTAGGTTTGGGGGGACTATTAGACACATAGGAGCTGTGTACTACATCAAGATACCTCATGGGTATGATAAAGGTTTGGTATAGAACCTTGGATAATGAAACTAAATCAAGGAGTTATACAAGGAACATGGACTTGTGGGAGGGTCTAAAGAAATCCCTTGGGGATCAGTTTTGACCTTGGAATGCAACATGGTTGGCTAGGACCAAGTTGAGTCAGCTAAAGAAAGTTGGGGAGATGATATTACATTGATTTTTTCGAGAGACTTATGTTGGAAATCAACAACATGTTTGAGGTAGATAAATTATTCTAGTTTACTCATGGTCTTCAGTCATGGGCTCAGGTAGAGCTCCATCACCATGAAGTGTCTAAAGTTTGGAAAGTAATTGCTGTAGTAGATCATCTCTTTGATTTTAGGGACAAGTTTTCATCCAAAATCAATTGGGATCTTGCACATCCATGGGTGGAGGAATTGGTAAGGGGTCGAGTAAGTCTTTAGGGAAGCTAGTTGGTGACTAGGGAAAGAAAGCTACTCCAAAGTCATCAGCGGGATCTTGAAATTCTTAGAGTACCTCTAGAGGTGGCAAGAAGAAATCACAAGAAGGAGAATCAAGTGGGAAGTGGTTTCATTTAAGGTGTTGTAATTATGGTGTGGATCACTACAATAGAGATTATTTGAAGCGACAGTGGGTGTTTATAGTTTAGATAGAGCAGCCAAATAAACTATGTGGATAGATGATGTGTGTGCTTAGAGGGATCAATGCTAGGTGAAAATTGGGTTCAGAGATGGTATTTGTAACTTGTTGGGATGGATTTTGTGGAGGTGGTGATCATGTGTTTGAAAACCACTATGTTTATGGACTCAACTATACCTTGTAATTGTGTTATCAGTAATTTAGCCTTGTATCTTGGCCTCCATTCCTCCAGAGGTGAAAGAAGATTTAAAATAAGTACAAGCCATACAGTTAATGTTAAAACATGAATTTATCTAAAAGGGTAAAGGGAAGTTTTACCCATATTAAATCTCTTTTTGTGTTGGATCCATTACAAATGTGCATGATGAAGGCCTTATAGAGGAGTTAGATAGCGAAGATGAAGGGGTGTTTAGTTGTGAGTATACAGAAGACTGTAGGAATTGGTAAGGAGCTAGTGTATCTTGCATTTCTTGTTGGTAGTTGGGATGTTAAGGGGGAGCAACAGGTTCATTTTCCCATTGATGTGAGGTGGGTTCTTCACAACCAAGTGTATGCTCAAGGATCTATCATCTTATTTATCATCAAGAAGATTGATTGATCATCGCATCAAGTTGGTTGTTGAGGAGAGTCCTTTGATAAGGGATATGTTCTTGTTATTTAGATCAGAGATGGTTGGTTTGAAGAGTTGTATTCATCCATTGTGATCTTGTTTTGTAGCATTAGTACTGTTGTGGAGGAATTTTGATGGTTCACTTAAGCTTTGTAGTTTTTACAGAGTCTTGAACAGGTTGATCATTAGGAACTAATTTCCTCTACCCCTTGTTAAGGGTTGGCAAACTCAAGTTCATTTTGCAAAATTGCATTTGTTGGTTGTGACTTGTGTAGGCAAGCCTATCTACATGTTAAAGTTGATGGATATTTAGTTTGTTTCTTAGTTATAACCAATTGAAACCTTTAGTCATAGATGAAGTTGAACCGATTTGGTCTTTGCCAAAATGCCCTTCTGCATACGTGATGGGTAAATCAGATCAATAGTTGGAATAGTTTGTTGAGGTGAAGACAAAGGGTTATATGACAATCTAAAGTGGAGGGAGTTTATAGTGCATTGGAATGGTGATTTTTCATCAAGTTAGGAGCAATAAGAAACCCTCAAGATCTACAAGGATAAGGTCAGGGAGTTGGCCATGGTCTCTTGGCACTATGTTGAGTCTAAATAGGGGACATGTTGGTTTCGTGGCTCTGGGTTGAGTCTGAATAGGGGACATGTTGGTCTCTTGACTCTATGTTGAGTCTAAATAAGAGACTCTTCCAAGTTACTGATGGAAGAGTCGTACCGGCATCGAGGTCATCACCGATTTTAAGTGGGGGAGTCTATGATGGATGCATGTCTTCGACATCCATCACCCACATTCATGAGTTGGTCTATGTTGATCAAATGAGCTATTAGCATTCTTTGTGTAGTGATTTGAGTGAATGCAAGTTTGGACTGGTAAAGTGTTGAAAAGTGAAGCATTGTGCATTCTATCTAGAGTTATTAAGGGTAGTGGGCACAATCCATGTAATGTCGTGCAGGTGTTTGTGAGTAGTTATATTGGTCTTATATTTCATGAAGCAGGCACTAGGTTGTCTTAGGCAGAGAGTAATCAGACCTTGAGAGGGAATTGTTCATTGTAATCATTTGAGTAGTTCCAAGCATTATCCGCTAAGCCTAACTTAGTGGTTCTTATGTATGTTGTTGTTTTGCTTGTTTATTGTACTTTAGACTATTTTACCCTACAAGAGTAAATAAAATACATGTTTTCCCAATTATTCTTTCATTGTGTTTGAGTCATGCTAATTTTGGATGGCCAAAATTGTCGTCCATGCAAACTGAATAGCAGGAGGTTGGGGAAACATGGTAGGGGGAGCACCATAGCTGTTGATACCACTGGTTTATGATTTATTTTAAAAATTCATGGGTTTATTTATGCCCTTCACACCATGGTGCATTGCCTTCTTGTAATAATCTTTGGACAAGAGTTGCCAATGCATACGTATCTGCAAAGGCCATGTTTTGATATTTGTGCTTATGGTTATACCTATAATTGGTTCATAATATGTAGAAAAATCTATTTCATAGGTTTTGTGTTTAGATTTCATGTTGCATTAAAGTCATGCCTTACTTTCAACCTTTCCTCCATGTTACCTGTAGACCTAAGGAAATTGAAATATATGATGAAGGTGTTTCAAGGTGTAGTTTGCTTTGCACATCACTGCTAATACTAAGTCTCTTTATAATCTTCAAAGAATATTTTTATATCCACCAAGAGTAATTTTATATCTACCAACAATATTTTTACAGTGGAAAACTTTTTGTATCTGCCAACAATATTTTATCATTTAAAATCCACAATTGCTACAAGAGCTAATCACTATTTTTGAAGTTTGTTCCATCAAAAATGTGGATACACAATGATAGACAATACTGTAAACATTACTGAATATGATAATAATAAATTCATCAACTTAAAAATGGTTTGCACTATTTATCACTTTGGATTTAAAATAAATTAAATTGCAATATCTAACTAGGAATTCGATAAAGCACTCCAATCAAAAATTAAAAAAAAAATCTAAATCTAAAACTAGGAATAAAAAAACATAATGATAGAATAAAGAGGAAATATTAGTTTCTAAGAGCATACATTTTTTAATATTCTAAAGTTTATAACACGGATTTGCGTACACATTTACATCTAACTTATAACATGCTTAAAGGGTGACTTTCTCATAGTAAGGCAAACATACATTTAAGATTATTGTTGAAAAGTAGTTTTTATATTTAATTTTTTATTATAATATGATAAGAAGATTTTAAATCCGTAAGAGTTATTTAAAGATATATTAAAAAGGTATATTCAATTTGAAATAATAAAGTATTGTTAAAGATTTGATAATAAGTAATATATTTATGC
Organism: Torreya grandis; assembly: GCA_037957365.1. Taxonomy (NCBI): domain Eukaryota; kingdom Viridiplantae; phylum Streptophyta; class Pinopsida; order Cupressales; family Taxaceae; genus Torreya; species Torreya grandis. The sequence goes on from JARHVA010001673.1 coordinate 1,180,651, forward strand.
ATTTTAAAGTTATACGAGAAGAGAACAAATAATTTAAAATAAAATGTATTCATTCACAACCAATCAATTATTATACTATTAAAAAATCTCTTTTCATTATGATATTGTTCCATTTATATTAAAATCATAATATATAAGTTTATATTGGTCCACACTCATCTTTTACATTAATATATCATGTGCTCATATTAATTTTTAGTCTATATTTTATTAGATTAAATAAATATAAACATATAAATACAATGATAATGATGATGATTATAATAATATCATCTACCAACTGACTTAAGCTGCAAATCATTTGGTTGAAGTAGAAAAAAATACACATCACACTGACATAGATTAAAAATTACATCAAATAGAAAATAAGGTATCTTCACACAACATGAACATGGTTGTAAACTATTTGAAAAAATGAATCAAAGAATAGGCCATCAATTGTTTAACAAAATTCCACAAGGAAAATGTGCCTTCAGGTATGCACAACAACAATCTTAAATACTTTAGAACTATAACTGTCCATTCTAAATTCAATACATAAAAAATTAATAGGATATGCCAAAGTTTCAAATACACATCAATTTTAACCATGAGTGTCCCAATTCTAAAAGATCCACATTTTAATCATGCCCAAAAAATGTTAGCTATATTTAAATTTTCTCTTAACATATCAAAAGTCTAAATACATTACAATTTGGTTAGTCATTAGCGAAAACTATTTTTTTTATATGTTGTTTTATTGTGTAATTGTTGGTATATTAGCAATTGTTTTGAAGGTGCAAGAAGAACTGGAGAAAATTATACTTTTTTTGCAATTATATTTTTAAAGGTTTTTCTTTTCATTTGTGGAATATATTCTCTTTTTATGTATTATATTGTGATAGATTACCTCTATCATTTGCTACGCTAACAACACTCTATTATTAATGTACAAGAAACTACATTCCTTCCCACTTGAAACTGATCATCAAGTGGGGATATTTTTTCTTAAGAGATGAGATGAACAAATATAAGGATTCAATTTGTAAGCTCGTTTGATATGGTGCATATCAAATGTAGAGTCTTTGTCAATAGAAGATGGCACCATCGTACGAGCTATAAACCACTTTTTAGTATATGATTTCACATGAAATATTGTGTCAATAGAAAGGATAATAAAAGAAACTAATCTAAAATATCACGTTATCCAAAATTACATTATTGAATATTAAACTATTTTTCATTATTAAATCTCATTATTGATTATTATTATAATATCACATTGATAACTTTTTTACCAATTTTAAAGCTTGCCACAATTATTGTTGGATCTTATAAACATAATTAAAACCATTTTATTTCAATTTAATATATCTAATCCATCCATAGGAATCTTTAATGTGAATATTTGCCCTTAAAAATTCAAATTGTTCCAAATGTATGCATTAATCTTATCCAGATGAAATTGTCTAAATGTTGATGATGAAGAAATGATTGAGGTCATTCATTTTATTGGTGCTCTATTATGGTAGATGTAATATGTTCTTCAATCCTCCTCTTGACTTTAATATTTAAATTAAAATAAATTTTACAAACTTTACATGTACATGAAAAATGTGGTGCATGTATACAAAATTGTGCAACAAATGCACAATAATCTAAGTACGTGGAAGGTCCAAAGACTCGAAACATATTTTTCGATAGTGTTTCCTAACAATTTATTTATATCAAAAAATAATAATTTAGATTATAATAACCTAAAATAATACAATAAAATATAAAATTTATAATGATTAAAATCTCATTTTAAAAATTAACTCTCAAGCATTTACAAGAAGTGAAAATATTTTTTAGATATGTAAGAGGTACTTATAATCATGGCATTCATTTTAGTCTAAAAAGGTATTTATTTTTAATTAGATACACATATTGGGGAGGATCTCTTGATGACATAAATTCAATTTCAAATTATTGCTTCATACTAGGAAGTGGTTTGGTTTCTTAGTCTTAAAAAAAAGGTTACAATTGTATTATTCTCTACTGAAACTGAACATACAACCTTACATTAACTTGACCACAATAATTATGGTTAAGAAGAATCTTAGTTGATTTCAAAGAGGCTCAAATTGAACTAAAAATATTTTTTGTGATAACAATGGGGCAATATAATTGTCCAAGAATGTAGTTTTCCATGCTATAATTAAACACATTGAAATCAAACATCATTTTGTCAGAGGCTTGGTCAATGATAAATTCTTTGCCATTGAGTATGTGAGAAGTGTAGATCAATTTGATCATATTACCACTGAATGATTGCATAAGTATATTCATGGAAGACTTTAGGAGATGATATATGCATTTCACTTATTTGCATAAAAAAGGAGAATGTTGAGTATGATATTAATATGAGCACTGAGTTATATTTTTAGACTTAGTTTATTTTAGGGTTTTTTATGTCTTTAAAAGAGTATATAATTTATTTATGTTATAAATTAGTTGTTTGGTCATTTTGGACACTTTCCAATGATTTCTTTAAAAATAGCTGAAACTTATAGTTAAATTCAGTTCACTAACTAAGTACTCAAATAAGTTCCAAAGAGGTGGGGCATACCTTTAGTGTTAGTTAAGTGAAATTAACATTTATTTAAATCAATTTAAATTTTATATTAAATTTGGGATGCCATATTTTGGTAGGTTTCATGATTTGGTGATTTGTTAGGCAAAGCTTATTGCATGTTGACTTTGTGTTGAATATGAGTCAGTCTTGTTTGCCTTAGTATTTGTTTAAGTTGTCTTAGAGTCTAATTTTAGAAGTATAATTATAGATTATTTATTTGTCAATTAAAATTATTTATTTAGTTTTTTACTTTATACTTTTCTTAAAATAACTTGTCATGTAAGTTATCTTGTAATAGACTTATTTTAAGCCTTATTTATTAATAAATAATTTTACAAAAGTGTATCACAATAATTTATTTTTGAAATTTGTGTTGTATATTGTTATCTCTAACTTTTTTCCATAGGTATTCAAAAAAAATACCAACAAGAATAAGTTTTTGATTTTGAAGTTATTCAGTACAATTTTTGGTCAACAATCAAACTTACAACCCAATTAGTTTAACAGCTAGTGAATTTAGGACATATTGGTTAATACATAGTTTCAATTTTAGAGAGAAACATAGTGATTTGAACTCCATCTATACATTCAAAACTTTCAAAGGTTAGATGGAGTAAACTATGATCTCACAAAAAATAATTGATGAAAATTGGTTTAAGTGAAGGACATTTCACTAATCATAAAAAAGAAAAGTGTAATTAAAAATTAAAATAATATAGCAATAAAAAATGATCTGAAATCTAAAAAAATTGAGAATTAAAAATATTGGAATTGAAAAAAAAGAGTTTTTTGAGAAACACTTGAAGTTTAAATTATATGTGCATTGTCAAATGTTGAAACTATATTAAAACATGTCAAAAATAGTCCCAAAGTAAACCCAAAAAGTTTATGCAAATTAGAGAAGTACAAAAAAATATCCAAAATCAAACTACTCAATTTTAGTCATGACCAATTTTTTTGGGTTGGATCTAAGTTGGCCAAGGTTATATTTCATTAATAGGGTTTGATTTTAGTGAGATGATCTTTGAATTTGCTAAAAAATTATAAGCACTTTTTTCTATTTATGTTGATTGAAAATCTCTCTCATATTGTCGAATTGAGTTTTAGATCTTTTAGAATTCCTTATCCTTTCTCTAAACCCTAACCACTTCAAGCGACCTTACAAGAGGATTTAAAATGTGGGTAGTTATTAGGGCATTGTCTTAGCCAAACCCTTGGTTTTAGATAAATTTTTAATGAACATTAATGGAGTTCAAAAATTAATTCATTATAAACTAAAGAGCTTGGTCCCTATCCTTATGTATGAGATGTAATAAACTTGTAGATTCTATACACTCTTTCACTAATTATTCACTTTAAATTTTTATACAAGAGGTGCATATACTTTATAAATGGAAAATAGTAGTAAAATGAAAGTAAAATAACTTATGGGAGCTTCCCTTAATCTCCCATATATGTGTAATTATGTCCTTAATACAATAGTATGCTCTTGTATATGTAGGTTTCTTGAATTCAAATTGAGACCTTATTAACACAAGATGACAATAAAAAAGGCATAAGAGCCAACAAAATCAAGTACATGGGCCATTGGTTCCACAATGCACAATGACCAAGATCCAATAGATGTATTAGTTATGACAAAGATCAAATGGCTCAATCTTGAAAAACATTACCTAAAATAGCAATTTAGACATTTCATGAGAATTAGTGGTCGTTCCAAGGCAGATAATTAGTTGAATTGTAGGGTTTTACGTGTTATCAATTAAATGGTGGTATTATCATTAACCCAAAATGAAGAGATTAATTTTTATGGACAAGACAAAGAAAAGTAATTCAAACAAAGTCCAATGTATGATGGATGTATGTCTTCAAAATCCATCACCCATGTTCATAAGTTGGTCTATGTTGATCAAATGAGCCATTAGCCTTCTTTGTGTAGTGATTTGAGTGAATGCAAGTCTTGACTGGCAAAGTGTTGGAAATAAAAGCATTGTGCATTCTATCCCAAGTTGTTGTGGGTAGTGGGCATGTATCCATGTAGTGTCATATAAGAGTTTGTGAGCAGTTCTATTGGTCTTAAATTTTGTGAAGTAGGGGATGGGTTGTCCTAAATAGAGAGTAATCAAATATTGGGAGGTAATTATTCATTGTAATCATCTGAGTGGTTTTTAGCATTATCAACTGAGCCCAACTTGGTGGTTGTTGTGTATGTGCCTATTTTTCCTATTTATTGTACTTTAAACCATTTTGTCCTACAAGAGTAAATAAAATACATGTTCTCTCAGTTGTTATTTCATTGTGTGAATGTTCATGTGTGTTTGAGTTAATTTCCCTATCTTTGCAAGTGTTATGTTTGACTTCTATTGCTAATCCATTAAAATATAAGTAGAATATTACTATGTTATGCATGTTCTTATGCAGGTAAATATTGAAGGCATAGTTTGTAGTTCTTGCAAAGTTTTGTTCTCTTGTATGGACTCAGGTGAAAGCAAGCGGTGCTGCATGGTTTTTAGCTTCATTGAGCTAACCCCATAATATTTGGTATCAGAGCACATGGTTTATGTCTTGGTTGGGTTGTGGTTATAAGCTAAGATGTGTTTTACACTTTCCCCTATTGATTCAATCTAGTGTGTCATGTTTGAGTTAGTATGGTAGGAGATCCATCCAAGGTGTTGCTTGAAAATGTGACCAACAAAGGTCGAGAGTGGGTTAATGAAAAAGGTGAAGGTGGTGGTAATCACTACAAGAGTAAGTTGAAAGTTGTTGTTAATGGAGGAACATGTGAGTACAGTATTCAACAAGCTTGAGGAGAAAGTGGAGACCATGGATAAGATGATCATGGAACTTAATGCAAGGTTGGATGAGAGCTTGGTATTTTAGACTAAGTTATAGGATGAAGTGAATTTTTGTTGATCAATGATACTGAGTTTGGTGAAAGAATTAGGATCTAACTCTTCATTAATTTCAAAGCTCCCCAAGTTGAAGGAACTAGAGTGTTATGATGGTGTGCAAGTTGACTGTCTTTTAGAGAATTTATTCTAGGATATGGAGGAGTATCTAGTAGGTTTGGGGGGACTTTCAAACACACACAAGGTGTGTACTACATCAATGTACCTCATAAGTATGACAAAGGTTTGGTATAGAACATTGGATAATGACATCACATCAAGGAGTTCTACAAGGAAGTTAGACCCATGGGAGGGTCTGAATAAATCCCTAGCTAAAACAAGTTGGGGAGATGAGTTACATCAATTATTTATAGAGCCTTATGTTGGAAATCACTGACATGTTTGAGGTAGATAAACTATTCTAGTTTACTCATGGTCTTTAGTCATGGGCTCAGGTGGAGCTCCATCACCATGAAGTGTCTAAAGTTAATGAAGTAATTGTTGTAGTAGATCATCTCTTTAATTTTATGGACAAGTTTTCATTCAAAATCACTTTGGTCATTGCACATCCATGGGTGGAGGCATTGGTAAGGGGTCGAGTAAGTCTTCAGGGAATCTAGTTGGTGACTAGGCAAGAAGAAGTCACAAGATGGATAATCAAGTGGGAAGTGGTTCCATTTGAGGTGTTGGAATTATGGTGTAGATCACTAAAATAGAAATTATCTAAAGTGACATAGGGTATTTTTAGTTTAGATAGAGTAACCAAATAAACTATGTGGACAAATGATGTGCTTAGGGGGCTCAATGTTAGGTGATGCTTGGATTTGAAGATGGTCTCTGTAACTTGTTGCGATAGATATTGTGGAGGTGGTGATAATGTGTTTGAAAACCACTACGTTTGTGGACTCAGTTATGCCCTGTAATTATGTTATTAGTTAGTTAGCCTTGTAGCTTGGCCTCCATTCTTTTAGAGGTATAAGAAGGTTTAAAACAATAACAAGCCATATAATTAATGCTAAAACATAAATTTATTTGAAATGGTAAAGTTGTAGTCTTACCCATCTTGGATATCTTTTTATGTTGGATCCATTTTAAACGTGAGTAGTGAAGGCCTTGTAGAGGAGTTAGATAGGGAAGATGAAGGGGTGTGTAGTTATGAGTAAACATAAGACTACAAGAATTAGTGATGAGCTAGTATATCTTGCATTTCTTGTTGGCTATTAAGATGTTAAGGGGGAGAAACATGTTCCTTTTCCCATTGATGTGAGGTGGGTCCTTCACAACCAAGTGTATGCTCAAGGAGCTATCATCTTATTTATCATCGAGAAGATTGATTGATCATCGCATCACGTTGGTTCTAGAGGATAGTCCTTTGATAAGGGATTTATTACTATTATTTGGATCAGAGATGGTTGGTATGATGAGTTGTATTCATCTATTGTGATCTTATTTTGGAGCATTAATACTATTGTGGAGGAATTTTGATGGTTTAATTAAGCTTTGTAGGTTTTATAGAGTCTTGAACAGGTTGATCATTAGGAACCAATTTACTCTATCCCTCATCAAGGGTTGGTAAGATCAAGTTGATTTTGTAAAGTTGTATTTGTTGGGTGTGGCTTGTGTAGGAAAGCTTGTCTATGTGCTGAAATTGTTGGATATTTAGTTTGTTTCTTAATTGTAACTAGTTGAGACCTTTAGTCACTGATGAAGTTAAACCAGTTTGGTTTTTACCTAAGTGGCCTTCTACATACATGATGTGTAAAATAAATTGATAGTTGGAATAGTTTGTTGAGGTGAAGATAAAGGGTTATATAATAATCTGAAGTAGAGGGATTTTATAGTGCATTGGAATGGTGATTTTTCATCAAGTTGGGAGAAATAATAAACCCTCAAGATATATAAGGATAAGGTCAAGGAGTTGGCCATGGTCTCTTGGCTCTATGTTGAGTCTAAATAGGGGACATATTGGTCTCTTAGCTTTGGGTTGAGTCTGAATAGGGGATGTGTTGGTATCTTGACTTTGTGTTGAGTCTATATAGGAAACCTCCTCTAGGTTACTGATAAAGGAGCCATGCCGGCATTGAGGTCATCACTGATTTTAAGTGAGGGAGTCTATGATGAATGCATGTCTTCAACATTCATCACCCATGTTCATGAGTTGGTCTATGTTGATCAAATGACCTGTTAGCCTTCTTTATGTAGTGATTTGAGTTAATGCAAGTTTGGACTGGCAAAGTGTTAGAAAGTGAGGCATTGTGCATTATTTTCAAAGTTATTATGGGTAGTGGGCACATATCCATGCAATGTCGTATGAGTGTTTGTGAGTAGTTATGTTGGTCTTAAATTTTGTGAAGTAGGTGCTAGGTTGTCCTAGGTAGAGAGTAATCAAACCTTGGGAGGGAATTATTCATTGTAATCATTTGAGTGGTTCTGAGCATTATCAACTAAATCCAACTCAATGGTTCTTGCATATGTGGTTGTTTTGCCTATTTGTTGTAGTTTAGACTATTTTATCCTATAAGAGTAAATAAAATACATGTTCTCCTAGTTGTTCTTGCATTGTGTTTGAGTTGGTTTCCTAATATTTATAAGTTTTATTTTGAATTTTACTACTAAACCATTAAAGTACAAATAGAATACCACTATGTTGTGTGTGTTCTTGTGCAAGTAAACACTAAAGGTGTAGTCTATAGTTCTTGCAAAGTTCTATTCTCTTAGAGGGACTCAGGTGAGAGCAAGTAGTGCCACAGAGTTTTTAGCTCTATCGAATTGGCCCCATGACATAATGCAAGGGAAAAGGTACCTATAAAATCCTAATCTAAGTCAATGATCAATATACAAAAAACACACTGATACCATAGAAAATAACTAATCTTATACTAAAATTTGGTAGTTATAACTATGTAAAATTTATGTAACATGTGATTGATCCTACAACATTGAACTTAAAGCATTATTCAACTAAATTGGTAGAATAAGAGTTGTTGAAGAATGCAAACAAGTCATCAAAAATCAAATTGGGTAATTTTAAATCATCCTCATTTACAAAATACAAACATTCATAAAAGAATTATTATATGCATTTGATCATATATATAAGTTAAAATTTTACACTTTATATATAATTTTCATAAATCAAATAAAGATAATAAATTTTTATTTTTATTTAGTATAAACATTCCACATTGTGTGCACACAAAATTAACTCAATCATGGAACTAAATTTTTAAAGAATAACAATAGTTAGACACACATTTTAGAATATTATAAAGTGTTAACACTTTTATGAAAGATTATACTCAATGTCAACCATAATTTAGTTTATGTTTGGACACGAGTTTTTTTAGTAGCTTACATATTTATTTATGAAGAATTATGATTTTACAATCTTTAATTTAATTAATATTTATTTTTATTTGTGGATATATTGGTTAGTTCCACCAAAAAACTTTAACTTAAATAGTAACAACTGTACTTAAAAAAATAAAAAAAAACAAAAACAAAAAAAACTTTCTTTATAATTTAATTAACACAATGTGTTTTTTTAAGTGATTAAGCAATGTGCTTGCATAGGGACTAAAACAATTTATTTCCATAAGAAAAAGATTAAATTAATACTATAATTATTTAGTTTTTAAATTTAAATTTAATTTTAAGTATATTCAGTTTAAATAATTATAATTTATCTATTTAATCAATATATAATATAAATTAGGTTATCAATTTATTTTGTTAAAATAAATTAATGAAAATATAATTTAAATTGTTGAATATTTTAATTAATTAATTTCATTTTAGATATAAATTTAAATTTAGAAATGTAATTTTATTTTCTAAACTAATATTAAAATAAATTAATCCTTATTAATATCCAAGTATAGATTATTTTGTTTATATTATAAAAAAGCTAACAATTCTAATCTTTACAATTTATTTTTCAAAGAAAAAAATAATTTAAACATTTAAGGATTAGCATCCCTGACCAAAAATAGCAATTCCTAGCATAATAAATTTTAATAATTATTAGTATTTACTAGTACTATTATTTTCCTCCTCTGATTTTACAATCTTTAATTTAATTAATATTTATTTTTATTTGTGGATATATTGGTTAGTTCCACCAAAAGACTTTAACTTAAATAGAAACAACCGTACTTTAAAAAAAAACAAAAAAAACAAAAAAAAAAAATTCTTTATAATTTAATTAACACAATGTGTTTTTTAAAGTGATTAAGCAATGTGCTTGCATAGGGACTAAAACAATTTATTTCCATAAGACAAAGATTAAATTAATACTATAATTATTTAGTTTTTAAATTTAAATTTAATTTTAATTATATTCAATTTAAATAATTATAATTTATTTATTTAATAAATATATAATATAAATTAGGTTATCAATTTATTTTGTTAAAATAAATTAATGAAAATATAATTTAAATTGTTGAATATTTTAATTAATTAATTTCATTTTAGATATAAATTTAAATTTAGAAATGTAATTTTATTTTCTAAACTAATATTAAAATAAATTAATCCTTATTAATATGCAAGTATAGATTATTTTGTTTATATTATAAAAAAACTAACAATTCTAATCTTTACAATTTATTTTTCAAAGAAAAAAGTAATTTAAACATTTAAGGATTAACAGTCCTGAGCAAAAATAGCAATTCCTAGTATAATAAATTTTAATAATTATTAGTACTATTATTTTCCCCCTCATGGGATTATTTTGCATTGAAAATAATTATAATTATTATGAAGAGATAAAGTTTTAATTCTTAACTAATAATCTATATATATATATATATATATATATATATAAATAATTAAAAATATTTTTTTTTAATGGAAGGCTGTAAGAGAATGTGGTGAGCTGGCTTTTGCAATAGAGTGTTACATGAAGGACAATGCTGTAATCTCTGAGGAGGAAGCTTTAGGCCATGTTTATTATGTTATTGAAGATGACCTTGTTTAGTTAAATGAGGAATTGTTTGTGGCTACACAAGTGCCATACTTCTTACGAAAGTTACTTCTAAATTTAGCAAGATTGTCCCAATTGATTTACATGTAAACCGATGCCTTTAAAAACACTAACCTCGATAAGAAAGAGCTGGAAGACAAATGCCTTTTCCAAATAATTGGATAAAAATTAATTATATGGGGCAAAATAATATGGGTGATCAAATCAAAGTGGATTATAATTTGGATGTTTATTAAATTTCTAGGAAAATTTTCATTAGGTGAAAAAATAAAGCATTATAAGAAGTTTATTCAATATAATGCAAGATGTCATTCAATAATCTAAATGAGATGACACTACTAATACTTTGGACTGTTAAAAATATTTAATCTCACCTTCTTCCACCTAACCTTTACTAGCTCCAAATATCTCTTGCAATCATTTAAACTCACCTTCTTCTACCTACCTTCTGCCAGCTCCAGAGAACAATAGAACAAGAGTGAATATACAACAATTTGAATAAGTTTTAAAACAACAAACCCAAGGTGCATAATACAAAGAGAAGATAGAGTTATAGTTTACAAAAGCATATATTATAAGTCATAACATTAGTAAGTTCAATATAAAATTTTGTTATGTTTATGTAAATAGTAGTGGCTATAATATTTAGAGTTTGTAATCAATTTTGTAGTGTTTTGAATTAATATATAAATATCATATTTGTGTGTGCTTTGAATCATGTTCTACCTTCCTATGTTCTTTCTTGTAAATATTTTTAATTAGCATTCTTTTTTAGTGTTATCACTAGGTTCAAACAAGTGCAATAGTTAGGTATTTAGTATGTTTTATTTTTCTCTCCTAGCTATTTATCAGAGTTGTCATCTTGAGCCTATTTTCCAACACCTAGTATCAAAGTAAAGATAATTTTAAGGTTTGTTAATATATGGATACAAGCAGTAATTCATGACAACAACCTCAAACATTTGAAAGAAAGAACTATGATATATGGTGCATCAAGATGAAGACAATATTTTGCTCACAAGGGTTGTGGGAACTTGAAGAAGGTGGATACATATAATTTGCAGACCAAACAACATTTAATTCCCTTACTCAAGCCTAGATAAATGTATTGAAAGAGAATAGAAATAAGGATGCCAAGACTCTTAGTGAGTGGAGAATAATTGATAATTCTAATCTAGTTAATCACATATCCATAGTATATCCATAATAGAATAGATTGCCAGATAGATAGATAGGCAGTCGCCAATCTGGTAGAGTGTGTTCCAATCCATTAGATGATAGAGTGTTTTTCCCAACCCAACTTGATCTATATCCAACTTGATATATAAAGGCAATGAATAGAATATGCTTTAGTCTAGTTTATCAAGAAGGGGCCACTTAGAGTTTAGGCATGGCTGAGTGGGCCCTATAGATCAAACTAGATTCTTTTCATACTATGAGTATTCCCTTGTCCCCAATATAGTATATCAAAGGATAACATAGGAATTGAGACCCTATTATTAATATAGAGGGGCACCATTTTGAAAGCCCTACCCTGATCTCAAACTTTCCCTACCTATTAAGGCAATGGAATCTTTCCCTACCTAATTCATCTATGCCAAGGAGTAGGGAAAGGGAAACTTGATTTTTTGATATCTATGTTTATTTTACCTAATAACTTATCAAGGGAAGATTTTCGTCTTGATGTATATCAAGGGAATTAAAGGACAACCATTAAGGGAAGTTTTCCTTCCTAGTATATAGCTTTGCTTTGCTTCTGGATTAAGGCATGACTATCAAAAGAAGGTTATTTTATGATATATAACTTTTTTCTTACCCTACCTAATTAGTTATGCCCTACTCAATAAATCAAGGGAAGCTTTACTATAGATATATAGATTTGTTCTTGTCAAACCTACTTTCCATTTATAGAATAAATTATTTAGCTATCAAGGGATGCTTGTTTCCTGATCTATAACTTGCATATATTCTTTCTCTACCTACTTAGCTATGCCCTATCTACTTAGCTTTTATTGTTGGCAAGGGAAACTTGCCTCCTGATAGATGGAACAAGAAAAAAAGTTTTGAATCATGTTATATATGTAATATATTTATACCATTGAGTATGCCCCACCTAATATACCTACTTGAATATGCCCTATGTACTTTACCTTTTTGAGTATGCACTACTTGATTGAATATCTAAGCCATATCTTGATCTTAATTATGCCCTACCTCAATGCCCAATCTATATCTTGATCTTGACTATGCCCTACCTACCTTATTATACTTGAGTATTCCCTACCTATGTATCTTTTATTTGAGTAAGGAGGGCCATATAGACTTTAAGTTTAATTGGCTCTATCTTGGGGGAGGATGGCCTAATCACCACCTACCCATCTCCTAATATAATAGCCAATAGCTTGGTCATCCCTTGTCTATAGACATGGCCCAAACATATAGATAGAGGTTATGTAGGCACTATCCATTATATATATTGTAGTTGATAGACTAGAGTACTACCCTACCCATGTAGTTCAAGTTGGCCCAATTGGGACTAATGATGTAGGTAGGGTCAAACATGTAGGCATGGTTGGATAGATGGGCATGGTTAGGTTGGACAAATAGATACTCTATATGTATTGAATGGGGAGATAGATAATTAAATTAGAGATAGAGCTATCACATATAATATAATATGATATTCTATATGGAAGAGTAGGTCACTACTAGTATAGGTATATAGATAGCTAGGATGTCAATTCCTCACCTCGATATTCCCTATAGTCTCATACTAATAATGGGTATATTCCAATCTATCCTACTCACTCTTTAATGATATTATCTCATCTTGTATTATCTACTATGTTTTGTAGTTGACTATATATAGCCTCATAAGTGGTTAATCCAAAATTATAATATCCAATCTATCTCTTTTAATCCCAATCAAACATATTTATATGTATATATCCTGATTGATTAATAGGCTTAGTCAACTATATATATATATATACTTGTATCCATTTGGGTCAATATATATCAATCCAAATTAGTAGGATCCCCATCCCCATCTAGATAAAGGAAAAGAAAGGAATGGAAAGGAAATGGGAGGGAGACAATCAAGAATAGATAGTCAAATTTGAGGGACTATCTATATGTTTAATCAATCTCAGATGCTCATAACTAATCTTATCTACAATGAGCTCTTGGTATTCCAATTGATATTATTTGGTCAAACTTAAAGGACTATTTATATGCTCAATCACATCTAGAGAGGGGGCCCAATATATTTGATCACTCCGTCTCTATTAGTAGGCTCCCCATTCAGATAAAGGGAGAGGTCCCAATCAACTATTTAGTGGGATCCCCATCTAGATATAGGGCCCACATGTTGATTCCAATCAATAAACAAGATCCAAATACCATCTAGATAGAGGACCCAATTTAAAATAGACGAGTTATATAGTTCTATATATATGATAGTTCTTTATATCAATATATTCATTTTTATTGAAATAAAATCAGAGAAAGCAAATTGACCTGGGAAAACCTTTCACCTGATTTGGTTTATTCCCTCTCAATTGGAAATATCTATGATCATGAAATATGGGCATGGATATGGGAATTATCCTACTCATGCTAATCAAAATCAAACATAACACAACATATTCAAGTCGATGGATTCATGACACACCCCACAAGAAGGGTATAGATATGGCTATAGATCTAATCTGTAGATACCACCCTCAATCCTTAAAATAAAAATCCCCATGTATATCTACCTATTTTTTACCCCTTATATCTCTAAACTCTCATACCTTTCATCTTTCCATTTCCCCTAGACCAATAATAGTTAGGCAAACAACAAATGCCCATCTATCTAAAATCCCATGAATCACTTAGAATGACCTCATTATGCGATAGATGGGTATATGACACATTATATATCTACTATTCCCACCAAAACACACTTAGAATAAATGGCCTTTAGTGCAGCCCTATATTATAGTGTATTCATAATTACTACCCACAAACTACATATATCATCTTCTTCCCCCTAGGGAGCCCCCTATCCATATATGAGTCCAGTGGATCACAACCCACTAAGTGAGAAATAGAGAAAGAATGAAGGCATATGACAGAGTGTAGCAAACCCCTTTACCCAAAGGTCTTTTCCATTAGTCCCTCTATTTTATCCCCCAATAAACATATGTCTATAAATATAGATAACATATAATTATCTAGATAGAAAGCGAGCTTCATCTATCTGGTAGGATAGATTGAGAGGACCTCTAGAGGTTGAGGGGGGAATTGATACAGAGATCCATGAGAAAGGGAGGGTCCTAGGGCTCTAAAAATGTGAGAGGGTAGTTTATCATATAGAGGGCAAGCAAAAAACTCATATACACTTGGCCACTTGGGCCTGAGGAAGAGGCCTCGACTACCATAGATAGGAGAAAGTCCCTGCCTCCTTTAGAACCTTAAACCCCCAACCAATATGGATAGGGTTTGGTGGCCCAACTAGATATTATATATCTATATATATGTCATGTCAAGCACATCTATAGTCATAGTTGACACTCGGCCAATGACATACCCATCTACTATAGAGTTTAAGCCTATAGTTGGGCTCAAAAAACTTAGTTGAGAACCAAATCAAACACTCAAGGAAGGGATGCAAGGAAGCAATCGATAAAAAAAATCAAGTTGAACATCGATACCTACACTTATGTTACATATATAGTATATAAAAATCCATGTATATCATATGTAGTTACTCATGTTTCCCATCCTATACAATCATGTTATGTATATAGTTAAGTTACTCATGTTACCGATCCCATAGAGTCACCCCTATAATGACTCATGTTATAAATACCATAGAGTCATGTTATCCATAAATTTGTGTCACTATTTAGTCTATAATGTAGCTATTGCTTTACACATTTAGTCTAATTATGTTACATGAAAAGGGCTACCTAAAGGGCAAGGTGAACTAAAAAATACAAGTAAGTCCACCCAAAAGGCAAGGTGTTAATTAGGGTGGAGATAAAACACCTTATGCATGGTTAGAATTTACTACCATAGAGATAAATAAGACTGAATGTTAGTCCTTTGAATGTGGCTAGGTAAGATATATATGGTTAGGATTAGATAGGTATTCAAGGTCAAGATATAGCTTGGGTAGTTTATTGGGTAGGGCATACTCAAGTAGGGAGGGAATACTCAAGTAGGTAGGGAAAGAAGGATAAGTAACTCAAGTACTGGATACACACTCTCTCCATAATCTAGGCATGGATCACCATATATATCTTTGTATCCCACCAAAGAATTAAAAAATATCTTTGAGTTACTTATTTGAGTGAAAGAGGATGAGTGAAATAAACATTTATTTGATCCTTATTTGAGTGAGTTAAATTTATAATTGGAATAGAATCCATTCAGGAACAATCAGGAAGCCATTTCACCCACCATCAAAGTATTGGAGGGATTTATTAGTGATGAGAAGGTACAATGATGGAGTGTTTAGGAATGATGAGGGATAATGAGGGAGTCATTATGGATGATGATAGATAGTGAGGGTTAATGAAGGAGTGATTAAGGAAGATGAGGCATGAGGAAAGAGTGATTAAGGATTATAAGGGATGAGGAGGGAGTGATTATGGATGATGATGGATGATGAGAGAGTGATTAAAGATGATGAGAGATAGTGAGGGTTAATCATGGATTGATTAAGGATGATAAGGGAGTGATTAGGGATGATGAGGGATTGTGAGGGTGAATGAGGGAGTGATTTGAGATGATGAGGGAGTGATTAGAGATGATGATAGATAGTGAGGTTTAAAGAGGAATTGATTAGGGACAATGAGGGATGAGGAGGGAGTGATCACTAATAACTCCATCCCTAATCAATCCATCCTCATCCCTCATCATCACTAATCACTCTTTCATTTACCCTCAACATTCCTCATCATCCCTAAACACTCCCTCATAATCACTAATCACTACCTCATTGAACCTCACCATCCCTCATCTTCCTTAATCACTCCTTCATCATCCATTATCATCCCTAATCACTCCCTCTCATCTCTTATAATACCTAATTACTCCATCCTCATCCTTATTAATCTTCACCATCCCTCATAGGAAACAAGGTAAACATATAGTCATTTTTTTTGGTTTTATGCCTTTTGGATTACTTGTTGGCATTTTCAGGAGTCCTAGGTTGTCAAAATTGGAGTTTACAAACCACTCACTTTGAATTCAAACCAAATTAGTTTGATTGGGGAAACATAGTTCACTTTGATGACATGGGCACATCAAATGACCACTTTGTGTTAATTTCACTTGTTCATCATTCCTCTTTCATCTCTAATCACTTCCTCCCCATCCCTCATAACCCCTAATCACTCTCTCCTCATTCCTCATTGTCCTTAATTACTTCCTCATTAACCCTCATTGTTCATGATCATCTATAATCACTACCTAATTGACCCTCAACATCCTTTATCATTCCCAATCACTCCATCATCCCTCTTTATCCCTAATCACTAGTTTATTATCTCTAATAATCCCTAATCACTCCCTTCTTATCCCTCATCATCCCTAATCACTCTCTCATTGACCCTCATCATCCCTCATCATCTTTAATCACTCTTTCTTGATCCCTCTTTATCCATAATCACTCCCTTCAATACCTTTACGATGGGTGTAGTAGAATTTTACTTATGCTTGATCATCCCTACTCACTCCTTTATATAAATAGGTTATAATGTCCCCTCTACTTTCAAGATATGCCTTGGGTATTCAATCAAGTATTCAATTAGGTATCAATATTAAAGATATGGTCAAGTGAGATATATATGGTTAGGATTGGATACAAGTATTCAAGATCAAGATATGGATTGGGTATTTTATCAAGTAGGAAATACTCAAGTAGGTATGAAAATAAGGATAGGTAGGGCATACTCAATTAAAATAAGGTAGGTAGGTACTACTCAATTAGTTGGGGAAATAAGGGTAGGTAGGTAGGGTATACTAAAGTAAAATGATGTAGGTAGGGAATACTCAAGTAAAATGATGTAGGTAGGGAATACTTATGATTAAGATATGGCTTGGGTATTTAGCTAGGGCATACTCAAGATCAAGATATTGCTCATATATTCAATTAGATAGGGCATAATCAAGTAGGAAAAGTAGGTAGGGAATAATCCCTCATGGACTAGATTAAAGTCAATAAGGGAGGAGACCCTTTGGATTCCCTTGAGTGTAACCTCCTCACAGTGCTTCTTAATGTGCATAACTTGCTTCTCATAGTGGCAAAAGAAGGAGGTGGTGTGTAGAATGACCTCATTCCAATACTTAATCTAGTTGGTAACATTAGGAGGGTAGGGTAGTGAGGGATAATTTCCAAACTTAGAAATTAAAATGGATGTGCCAACATAAACTAAGAGAGAAGTATTGAGGATAAAGTATAACATAAGTACGTGGCACCTTGTTCAGTGTTGTAACCCATTCCACTTTGCATTTTATAGGAGTATGAGCAGAGATAATCAAGTCTGAATGGATAATGATAGGATGGCCATTAGTATTGGAAAAGGATAAAATATGTTGTTTTGACAACATATAAAATTTGAGCCTTTTAAGCACATGATGATCCCTAACATGACATTTAGACCACATAAACCAAGACATGGTATTTAATGAGTGCTGTCAAACGAGAGGGTTGACAAAATCCCATTTATTCTTGAAATAATACCATGCTTCATGTTCCATAAAGCACTACATCATAGATAAGGTGCCAACTTTGTCCTTGGAATGCTCATTAATATTAAAATCCTTGCACACTAGCCATATGACAGTGGGGAGGTTGTCAACTAAGGATCACCAAAGCAGAGATCTATTAGGACCATCATTAGGGGATTAAATATAAAGGATGCCTAATGAATGGCCATCAATATTCAACCATAGCCAAATAACCCAGTGTGACAGGTACTCCCCCATGGAAATAATGAAAGGGAAAAACTTAGGTAAAACCAATATACTAGCACCACCACATTTATCTTCATATAGAGTAGAAATATGGGTGGCATCATGCCAAATACAATGCAGATAAGTATATAGAAGAAAACATGAAACCTTAGTTTCTTGTAGACAAAAAAATCTAGAAAACCTATCCATTGACAGGGAGCATGCATAGAGTATTATTACGAGAATTCTGTAAGACCTTAAACATTCCAAGGTAACAAGTTCATTAGGAAATCTCATCTATGTGAAACTCACCTTGTACGTCCTCAAAATATGTTAACACTACAAAAATATTACATTGGTTTGGGTGAGAAGATACTCCTAGCATGATGGACTGATGTTTAATCCCATGCTTGTCTTGATGAGAGTCACCACTACCATGGAGTAGGCCTACATTGTTTGTAAAATATAATATAACTCTATTTTATTAAAAAAAACTAAAATAAAATATAACTCAAATCTTGTGTTTATGGAAATATAATTGATAAAAAAAATAAATACACATGACATTATCAAATTTATAGAAGATGAACATATTTCACATGAGTATGTATGAAAAATGTATAAACACTCAAATCTTGTGTTTGTAGAAAACTAATTAATGAGAAATATAAATACATGACATTATTTATTTTAGAAAATGAACATATTTGACAAAATCCATATTTGGCATAAGTCTTATGTATGATATGAAACATATTTTTAATGAGTGGGTGGTTGCTCATGTGAGAAATTAAAAAAAAGTGGAAACATTAAATTTTGAAAAGGAAATCCAAAAAAAGGAGTGAAAAAGTTTTTAAAGGGCTATCAGACCCATGCCTTTATCTTACTTGAAAGGCATATCACAAAACACACTGCTAATTAGGGTGCTTATTTTGATTAATTAATTAAAATATCTCAAATTTACTGTGCTTAAAAATAAAACCTCTTCTTAATTTTTAGAAAACTATTTGAATTATTTTTGTGGTAAAAAATTGACTTTGATATGCTTCAAGTACGAGTTGATACTTTTGAATTATTTATTTAAAATAATGGGCGATGGATTATTTATTTATGTTCTCCATCCCCAACAAACTCACTCAAATCTACCATGCCTATTTTCTATGTGATAGAAGAATTCAAGTAAAACTCACTCATATGTTATGTTATTCATTTGTAATTTATTAATGAAATCTAATTTGTTTTATTAAATTATATTACCTTTTATGTGTTCATTCATTAGATCTGAGAATGACTACTCCTCAATACCCACCTAATATGTGGACTGATAATGGATGATGATGGATGATGAGAGAGTGATTAAGGATGATGAGAGATAGTGAGGGTCAATCATGGACTGATTAGGGATGATAAGGGAGTGATTAGGGATCATGAGGGATTGTGAGGGTCAATGAGGGAGTGATTGGAGATGATGAGGGATAGTGAGGTTTAATGAGGAATTTTTTAGGGGAAATGAGGGATAAGGAGGGAGTGATCACTAATAAATCCATCCATAATCAATCCATCCTCATCCCTCATCATCACTAATCACTCTTTTATTTACCCTCAACATTCCTCATCATCCCTAAGCACTCCCTCATCATCACTAATCACTCCCTCATTGACCCTCACCATCCCTCATCATCCTTAATCACTCATTCATCATCCATTATCATCCCTAATCACTCCCTCCCATCTCTCATAATACCTAATTATTCC
The DNA here is from genome assembly GCA_037957365.1 of Torreya grandis. Lineage (NCBI taxonomy): Eukaryota > Viridiplantae > Streptophyta > Pinopsida > Cupressales > Taxaceae > Torreya > Torreya grandis. The sequence continues at coordinate 1,200,827 of JARHVA010001673.1, forward strand.
ATCCTCATCTTTATTAATTCTCACCATCCCTCATAGACAACAAGGTAAACATATAGTCATTTTTTTGGATTTTATGACTTTTGGATTGCTTGGTGGAATTTTTAGGAGTCCTAAGTTGTCAAAATTGGAGTTTAGAAACCACTTACATTGAATTCAAAATAAATTAGTTTGAATGGGGAAACATAGTTCACATTTATGACATGGGCACACCAAACGACCACTATATGTTATTTTCACTTGTTCATCATCCCTCTTTCATCTCTAATCACTTCTTACCCATCCCTCATCACCCCTAATCAATCTCTCCTCATTCCTCATTGTTTTTAATTACTTCCTCCTTAATCCTCATTGATCATGATTATCTATAATCACTTCCTCATTGACCCTCACCATCCTTTATCATTCCCATTCACTCCATTATCCATTTTTATCTCTAATCACTATTTTCTTATCTCTAATAATCCCTAATCCCCCTCTTTATACCTCATCATTCCTAATCACTCTCTTATTGACCCTCATCATCCTTCATCATCTCTAATCACTCTTTCTTGACCCCTTATTATCCATAATCACTCCCTTCAATACCTTTATGGTGGGTGTAATGAACTTCTACTTGTGCTTGATCATCCCTACTTACTCCTTTATCTAAATAAGTTATAATGTCCCCTCTGATTTCAAGATATGCCTTAGGTATTCAATCGAGTATTCAATTAGGTATCAATATGAAAGATATGGTCAGGTGAGATATATATGGTTAGTATTGGAAATGAGTATTCAAGATCAAGATATGGATTGGGTATTTTATCAAGTAGGAAATAATCAAGTAGGTACAAAAATAAGGATAGGTAGGGCATACTCAAGTACAAGAAGGTAGGTAGGTACTACTCAATTAGTTAGGGAAATAAGGATAGCTAGGTAGGGCATACTCAAGTAAAATAAGGTAGGTAGGGCATACTTAAGATCAAGATATGGATCGAGTATTTAGCTAAGACATACTCAAGATCAAGATATGGCTCATATATTCAATTGGATAGGGCATACTCAAGTAGGTAAAGTAGGTAGGGCATACTCCCTCATGGGTTGGATTAAACTCAATAAGAGAGGAGACCCTTTGGATTTCCTTGAGTGTAACCTCCTTATAGTGCTTCTTAATATGCATAACTTGCTTCTCATAGTGGCAGAGGAAGGAGGTGGTGCATAAAATGACCTCATTCCACCACTCAATCTAGTTGGTAACATAAGGAGGGTGAGTTAGTGGGGGAAAATTTCTAAACTTGGAAATTCAAATGGATGTGCCAACATGGACTAAAAGAGAAGTATTGAGGATAAAGTATAAACTGAGTATGTGGCACCTTATTTAGTGTTGTAACCCATTCCATTCTACATGAGATAGGAGTATGATCATGGATAACCAAGTCTGAATGGATAGTGACATGATGGCCACTAATATTGGAAAAAGATAAAATATTTTGTTTTGACAACATATAAAGGTTGAGACTTTTGAGCACACAATGATCCCCAATATGATAGTTAGACCACATAAACTAAGACATGGTATTAAATGAGTGCCATTAGAGGAGAGGGTTGATAATATACCATTTATTATTGAAATAATACCACACTCCATGTTCCTTGAAGCACCACCTTACAGATAAGGTGCCAACTTTGTCCTTGGAATGCTCAATCATATTAAAATCCTTGCACACTAGCCATGTGGCAGTGGGGAGGTTGTCAACTAAGGATCACCAAAGCAAAGATATATCAGGACCATCATTAGGGGCTTAAATTTAAAGGATTCCTAATGAATGGCCATCAATATCTAATAGTAGCCAAACAACCCAGTGTGATAGGTTCTCCCCCATGTCATTAATGAAGGGGGAAACTTAGGTAAAATGAATATACTAGCACCACCATGTCCATCTTCATATAGAGTGGAAATATGGGTGGCATCATGTCAAATACAATGCAGATAAGTCTATAAATAAAAATTGAAACCTTAGTTTCTTATAGACAAAAAAAATCTAGAGAACCTATCTGTTGATGAGGAGCATGCATACAATATTGTCAGGATAACTCTGTAAGACCTTAAACATTCCAAGGTAATAAGTTAATTATGAAATCTCATCCATCTAGAACTCACCCTGTACATCCTCAAAATCTATTAACACTACAAAAATATTGCATAAGTTTGGGTGATAAGATCCTCCTAGCATGATGGACTGATGTTTAATCCCATGCTTATCTTGAGGAGAGTCGCCACTACTATGGAGTAGGCCTACATTGTTTGTAAAAAGTAATCTAACTCTATTTTATAAAAACAATTAAAATAAAATATAACTCAAATCTTGTGTTTGTGGAAATATAATTGATAAAAAACATAAATACACATGACATTATCAAATTTATAGAAGATGAACATATTTCACATGGGTATATATGAAAAAAGTATGGACACTCAAATCTTGTGTTTGTAGAAAAATAATTAATGAGAAATATAAATACACAACATTATTTATTTTAGAAAATTAACACATTTGAAATAAATCCATATTTGGCATAAGTCCTATGTATGATATGAAACCTATTTTTAATGAGTGGGTGGTTGCTCGTGTGAGAAATAAAAAAAGTGGAAACATTAATTTTTAAAGGGCTATCAGACCCATGCCTTTATCTTACTTAAAAAAGAATATCACAAAACACACTCCTAATTAAGGTGCTTATTTTGATTAATTAATTAAAATATTTCAAATTTGTTGTGCTTAAAAATAAAACCTCTTCCTAATTTTTACAAAACTATTTGAATTATTTTTGTGGTAAAAAATTGAATTTGATATGATTTGAGTATGATTTGATACTTTTGAATTATTTATTTAAAATAGTAGGTGATGGATTATTTATTTATGTTCTCCATCCCCAACAAACTCACTCAAATCTGCTAGGCCTATTTTCTGTGTGACTAAAGACTTCAAGTAAAACTCACTCCTATGTTATGTTATTCATTTGAAATTTAATCATGAAATCTAATTTGTTTTATTGAATTCAATTACCTTTTCTATGTTCATTCATCAGTTATGAGAATGACTACTCGTCAATACCCACCTAGTTTGTGGATTGATTATGTAATTAACTCCCTTACACCAACTCAAATGGTATATTATATATATCCAACTGTGTGTTTTTTATATTTTTATTATTGTCATGTATTTTGTTTATTGTTTCAGCCATATAAGGAGCAAAAATAAATGGATATGTAGATAGAAGAGATATGGAACATATTCAGATTAATGGGTTATGGGAGAATTAGCCCATATGCATATGACACTGCATGGATAGAGAGAATACCAGCTATTGACAACCCTTCCCAACCTCAGTTTCCACAAACACTAAAATGGGTTTTCTGCAATCAATTAGCTTATGGTTCATGGGGGGAAGAATTAGAATACTTTTGATTTCCATATGACAGACTTCTTAACACACTTTCCTATGCCATTACACTTAGGATATGGAAGGTTGAGGAAACCCAAGTGCAGAAAGGTGACATACAATACTATTACCATATATACTTTTTATTTTTTTAACATGATGTGATTTTTAGGTATTGACTTTGTTAACAATCATATTCATCAAGTAGATGGAGGAGATTTCAATATGCCAAGTGGATTCATGATTCACTTTTCTTATTTGTTGAAGGAATCTTATACACTATGTCTGGGCATTTATCATGAACCACCCTTCATAAAAAATATAAATCCTTGTGGGTCTTCTGATTGGACCTCTATGGATTATAAAGCCTTTATCATTACTTCATAGTGATGGGAAAGGTATTAATAATTTCATACAAACTCATCTTCATCAGTGTTTGGTGAAGCTACTTCAGAACTACTCGTTGGATTGATTTAGATAGATTGGGTTGAGAGGGTCCCAAGATGGACACTTTGGGTTTGGTTGAAGGTAAAGGTGCTTGGTATTATCTAGGTGATTGGGTGGTGGAAGAGGGATATATCCATGGGATGGACACTTTTTCTTTTTCCTTGTCCTTTGGTTGAGCCTATGATCATGTGACCACATGGATGGTATGGCTTTGGGGAGGAATCAGGCTAGAGGGCTGCTTCAGTTCTGCTTCACTCTAAGATGAGAATGGGGGAATAGGTGAGTGTTGGCTGATGGCTCTTAGTTCTTGGATTGGTGTTAGGTTCATAGGATCATATGATAATAATTCATCCTCATGATAAAATTGATGGTCTAAAACTTGGAGAGCCTTACAATTCTTAGTATCATGCTTAGGTGTTCTATGGTATGAGCATACTAATTTATCATTATACCCAGATAGTTTAGGAAATTGTGGGTCAAATGGTCTGATAGGTGGCAAGATTAAGCAAGATTATTGCAATAACCTCTATAATATGGTTGAGTAAGACTCAAGAAAAGGTGGCAAAGGCATGGAGGTCTTGGTTTTGGTAGTTGGGTCAAGAAATTTTTTAGAAGTAGGCTTGGTCATAGATGTTTTGGGTAGAGAAGAGTTCTTGGTGGATAGTTTTGGTTTTGTTAGAGAGGTTGATAACTCAAGGTTAGAAGATTTTGAGGTAGACATTTGAGAGGTAAGCGGTTTGTTTATAGATGATTGGAAGATAAGAGGTTTGGTTATGGGTGGTTTGGTGAAAATAGGTGTGGATGAAAGTAGGAGTGATGGCATAATAAAAAGTGATGGTTGGGTTTTAATTGGGATGGTTGGTTTCCTAATTAAGGTAGAGGGATGTGGTCCTAAAATAGAGGGCAAAGTGGAAGGGGGAGGCAGAGTTATGGTTCATGGAATTTTGGGTGTTTTTACCTTATTTGTTGGCTTGGTTTGGGGTCCATTTGGTGGGTTTGGTTGATTTAATTCTAATTGAAATGAGAGGTGAGTAAGGTCATAAGTAGGGAATATACCAAGGTTTTTGGTAGGATTGGTTGGAATGGTAGAAGGTGGCTTGGTTATTTTAGGTGGAGTTAGTTTGGATGGTTCAGGTATAGTTTGGTTGGTAGAGGTTTCTAATGGCTCAGTTGTGGTAAAAGTGGGTTTGATAGTAGGAATGAAAGGTTGGGATGATAGTGGTGTGGTTGGAGGTTATTTCCTAGTTTGGTAATGGAGCCTGAGATGGTGCTAAAATGTGTTATGATCTACATTGGGTTGGGATAAGAAGTCCAAGTTTTGAAACAGTCTAGAGAAAGGTCTATAGATGGGTTTGATCCCTTTGATACTGATCTCAAAGGTTAAACCCCTGGGTGGAGAGAGATATGTGGTTACCTCATTATTTTCCTCAATTAAAGGCTCTAAGGTTTGGGAAGATGAGTGTCCTATGAGAGAGGTAGGTAGAGTGATCACTTCCTTAGGGGTGCTTTCCAAAGGAAGAGTGGATTACTATATGATGGAGGATAAGGATACATTGATATTTTTTGCCTCTCTTGGTATGTCTTCCAAAGGTTGGATTGATGGCCTAAATACCTCAATGGATGGATGGGATGGAGGGGTTGCTTCCTAGGTTTCATTTTCTAAAGGAGTGTAGAGTGACTCTACTACCTCAATAAGTGAGGGGGTAGGAAAGGCAATTTCATAAATGGTTTTCTCAGTAATGAGTTAACTAAGGATTGCATTAATGGTATGGAATTCATAGTTGTGAGAGGATTTCACTCAGTTATTTTCATTATTTACAGAAGGGGCATGGTTGGGAAACGGATATCTAAAGATGTCAAGTGATTGGTTTGGGGGTGCATTGGAGTTATCCAACATAAGTTGCCCTTGTTGATGAGGTTTTAGATGATGTTCTTGAAGATATTATACCTAATAATGTCATACCCAATGACATGGTGAAAGGCATACAATTTGTTCTCCTTATACCAACTAGATATTTGATTAGTGGTAGTTGTATGATATTTGCTTTTAACAAATTCTCCAAGGAGAAAACATATAACTCCCCTAATAGAGTACATTTATTTTGGTTATTACATTTGGGTTTCTAGTTTTTTTATTGGAGGAATTGGAAGAGTTAGGTTGGTTACCAATAGGTAGAGGAGTGGTCTTAAGGACAATTGCATTCATTGTTCCCTTATTTTTGGAGTTAGTGTTGGTTTGATTGTTAGGTTTAGAGGAGGGAACCTCATTTGATTTGAAGTTAGAATTCTTATTTCTCAATTTCAGTGTCCCCTCATCAATAGCTCTATTCTCTAGTTTTCATGCCATGGTGAAAGCTTCATCAAAGGTCCTAAAGCTTTAAACTTGTAAAGTAGAGGAAATGTGTTTGGCACAAGCTTGAGTAAAGAGGTTAACCAGTTCAGGTTGGGGTAAAGAGAAAGAACATTGATTTATCAAACTTCTCTAATGGGCTATGAAGTCAACAATGGATTCATCATCAAATTAATGAATGGAGTAGAGATCAATGATGGATACTTTCTTAGAGATGTTTATGGAAAAGTGATATAAAAAAATCTAATCTAGTTGGACAAAAGAAAAGAGGGAGTGATTTGTAATAATACTGTACCAATCTAGTGCCAGACCTGATAGAGACATGGGAAAGGTAAAAAGAAGGAGAGCATAATCATAGGTGATCAGATAGCAATAATTCCTAAATGCTCTTAGATTTTGTTGAAGGTCTTCCTTACTTTGAAACTTTTGAAAATTTTGGAAGTTCCCATTGAGGAGGATAAGGTCGAATAGGGACAGATGGATGAATTGGCTTGTTGCATATTTAGTTGTAAGATAAGAGGTTATGGGTACCAGAGATAGATGACTCCAAAGTATTCATTTTGTCCATTAACATTTTGATAATGTCCATTTTTGGTTGTGAACCCCTGTAGTTTTAGGGTATATTATGTTGGGTTTGGGTAGGTGCGACAAATAGGTAGATAGTGGGGGGTTGAGAGGCTTCCACATATTGGTATGTGGACATGGGTGGTTGGGATGATGCCACATATGAATAAATGGAGATAGGTGGTTGGGAGGAAGGTAGTGGTATGTACCCTTGTGGGTTAGGGATGTAGCTCAAGTTTTGTGTAATGGGCACCTGTTGAGAGATTAATGCAGATTGGGTAGAAGGTATGGTTGGGTTAGTAGATAGAGGGTAGTTGGTAACCTTGGTACTGATGGGTATAAGGGTAGAAGGTATGGGAACAACCAATATTTGGAATGGAGTTAAGGTAGTTAGGTTAGAAGTGGGAGGAATGGTGGTGACAATGGTAGAGTGTACTCCTAAGGTAAGGGAAGTATTGGTGCCCAATGGTTGGGTTTCTCCTATACTAGGAGGGTTTTTAGTTGGGGAAGAAGGTGTTTTGGTGTTGCTTGGTTGAGTGGGTTGATTTTGGATGGTGGTATCAGTAGGGTTATTAGCAGAGGATGATGCTAGGGTGACTAAAGGTTGGGTGGAGATGGTGGCAATAAAAGTGTCTCCCATAAGGTGGGTCAATAGGTGAAACTGAAGTAGGAGTATGGTGGGATATGGTGTTAAAATATTGCTAGAGGGATATGAGATTATTATCCATAAAGGTGGTGAAATCCACATCACCTTAGGAAACTATTTGAGAGATGTTAGGAATTCCATAAGGAAGGGGAGAACTCTATGCATCTGACATGTAATCCATAGATGAGGGAGAAGATGAAGGCCTATGATTAAGACGCAGGTCTTGGTATGATTTGTTTCTTAGTTGTTGTCTAGTTAAAACCATGCATGTAAGGAAGAAAAGAAGATACATTCAATCTCATAACTCAAACAAATAGAAGATAAGAAAAAGTCAAGGAAATAAGACACTCAATAAACCACATTAAATCCAAAGGTTATTTTTAGTCTCTCTTGTGGCTTATACCTTAAGATTTAAAAAATATGTGACTCAACTTTGTTTGTAGAGTGAGTACTAGAGAAGAAGTCTAGGGTTGGTTTCGGGTTGTGTTTAGGATATAAAAGAAATATACATTAGAAATCAGTACGTGGCTTGATATTGGGGCCTACACCCTCACTTCACACACCACAATGATAAGGGTATTAGGTGCTTAGCCAAGATATACCGATTGTCAAAGATTATACTCAGCTAATGAACTAAGTTGATTCTCCTCTTGGTGATGAAATCCAAGTGGGATAGCTATTAAAGGTGACTGCTAGATAATGAAATGAAAGTCATGCCTTATGTTAATATTTTTATGCTTGATTAAGTGTAAATGGTTTATCTTATGTGTGTGATAGGAGTGAATCTATGATTAATTCAATTGATTAATTAAGTTATGTGAGATAAAACAAATAAGCAAATAATGGATGCAGTCAATTTTAAGCCCAAAATGAAATTTTGATTTCATTGTATGAGAAAAAAGACAAGAAGAAACACCTAGATGCAATTATAAATCCAAGAAAAGACTCAAAAGGTCCCACCGAGCGTGCTAGAATATTTTACATAAATTTTGTTTTATTTCATAGAAGAAAGTTGCAAAACTTAAAAGAAGGGTGAGGTTATTAGAAATTGGATTTGCTATTCACTCCATGATCCAAATGGTTTCAGATACTCCTCTTTGGCTTGGGAGGAATGATCTGTATATAAGAGAAGCAATAAATAAAGGGTTGATTAGTTAGATAGTAGGGTGGATTGCCTAGCACACTAGATCCAAGAAACATAAACTTATTTGAATGGCGTCAGTCCACACTTTTAAATAATTAAGTTCAAAAAATGAGAGACAAATTACTTGCATAAATAACAGAAGATATTGAAATCAAAATACAAGAAGTGATTGATAAATGAATAGGTGAACATGACTAATTATAGAAATAAATAGATCTATATTAATGCTAAATAAATCATGTATAGTTCAGAAAATAGGGTGAGGCTTTATGATCAGGCAGAGGGGAAGAAAGTGGAGTTTGGTTGAGGTCTAATGGGTGAAAATTTCTTGCTATTTATTTATCACATAGTGACCATTGTTAGTTAGGGTGACTGTCGGTGGTTAGGTTGATCATCGGTGGTTATGGATAGATCATCGATGGTTAGGATGACTTTTGGCAGTTACTATGGGTTTTGGGTTGGGTTAAAAAATAGGCTGATGAGGATGTAAAATGAGATTTTGGAAGGTGGGTTTGGATTGGGTTGGTTGTGAAATAGAAAATAAAGTAAACTAGTTACTAAAAATAGATTCTTAGCTTGTTGATATAGAGAAATTTTGAGGTACGTGGCTAATAGCTTGTTGATGGAGTTTGGAAAATTTTAGCATAGTAATGGTACTTGGTTACTGACCGATGATTAGTGGCACTTTCAATCTTTCTCGCACTCATTACTGGTTTGTTTGGAGGATACCTATAAAAAGAAGATATGATGTAGGAGGATTTGACTCTAGATATAGATCGATAATCCATTTCACCTCCTCCTCTCTTTTTACAGGAAGGAAGGAAAGGTGAAATAATAGTTCAATAGGGTATCTAAATTTAGCTTTCACATGCATTGGGTCACATACGAATAAAACAAGCTAAATATAAAAAAAATAAGCCAGAGTTGACTGGAGTTAACTATTTAGGCAATTGGAACTTGACCGTCGATGGTCAAGTCTAACTATCAGTAGTTAGGGTGACCATCAATGATCGAGGGAAAGTTCAAGTTTAGTCAAGGGTCGATTAGTTAGTCAATTATCTAGTTAGTTAGCTTGACTCAAGTTTGCGATTGAGAGTTTGTGGAAGTGTCCCTAGGTGGTCTTGAGGTGGTCTAAGGGTTAGTTTGACATCTAGAACCATTATGTGCAATTTTCTAGTGTCTAAAATCCCATTGATACAAGTTGAGTTTTGTGCTTGTTGATACTACCATTAGCGTTGTATTTAGTTTTGAAGATCCATTTACAATTTATTGGCTTCTTCTCTAGTAAGAGATCTTCAAGTTGCTATATTTTATGTTTCATCAATGATTGAAATTCTACATCCATGACATCCTTCCATGTTTTAGATTTTAGGGCTTCTTGAATGTGGAGGGCTTATTAGAATCAATAACTATGCTCATCAGGATTAAATTGACCTCTCCTCAAGTCATGCTATGAGTCCTTGGTCTAGTAGTCGATGTGTTTGGAATTCTATCTAGTATAGTATCCCTTAACATACTTATATAATATTTAGGCATACATTGAGTGGTACTTGTGGGTGGTGGAGCTGCACTATTAATACCATCATCATCACTATCTTCATTTGGTTTATTTCCATCTTTTGTATTCTCTATAGGATTGATTAGTGTATGAAAAGAGCTTGAATAAGGAGCTTCAACTTCTATCTTCTAAAAAAAATCAACATCCCTGCTTGTGTAGATTTTTTTGGTCTTTGGATCCATTAATCTATAGGTAAGTACTTCTCCATTATACCTTAAGAAGACATTCTGTTTTGCTTTCATGTCAAGTTTAGTCCTTGGTGCTCTAGATTTATGGGTAAACCATCACTCAAGCATTTACAAGTAATGAAAATAATTTTTAGATATGTAAGAGGTACTTATAATCATGTTATTCATTTCAGAATAGCAAGGTATTTATTTTCAATTGAAACACATATTGGGGAGGATCTCTTGATGACATAAATTCAATTTCAAATTATTACTTCACACTAGGAAGTGGTTTGGTTTCTTAGTCTTAAAGAAAAATATAATTGTATTATCCTCTACTAAAACTGAATATACAACCCTTACATTTAATTACAATAAGAATTATGGTTAAGAAGACTCTTAGTTAATTTTAGAGAGGCTCAACTTGAACTAACACATTTTTTTTTTTGATAACAATGGGGTAATATAATTATCCAAGAATGTAATTTTCCATGCTAGAACCAAACACATTGAAATCAAACATCATTTTGTCAGATGCTTGTTCAATGATAAATTATTTTCCATTCAGTATGTGAAAGTGAATATCTCTTTGATCATATTCCCACTGAAGGATTGCATAAGTATATTCATGGAAGACTTAAGGCGATGATACACATTTCACTTATTTGCATAAAAAAAGAGAATGTTGAGTATGATGTCAATATGAGTACTTGAGTTATATTCTTAGAATTAGTTTAGTTTAGAGTTTTTTTATGTGTTTAAAAGAGTATTTAATTTATTTATGTTCTAAATTAGTTGTTTGGTCATTTTGAACACTTTCCAATGATTTCTTTAAAATAGTTGGAACTTATAGTTAAATTCAGCTCACTAACTAAGTACTCAAATAAGTTCCAAAGAGGTGGGGCATACCTTTAGTGTTAGTTATGTGAAATTAAAATTTAGTTAAATAAATTTAAGTTTTATAATAATTTTGAGATGCCATATTTGGTTAGGTTGCATGATTTGGTGATTTGTTAGGCAAGGCTTATTGCATGTTGACTTTATCTTGAATACGAGTCAATCTTGTTTGTTTTAGTATTTGTTTAAGTTATCTTAGAGTCTAATTTTAGAAGTCTAATTATAGATTATTTATTTGTCAAGTAAAATTATTTATTTAGTTTTTTACTTTATACTCTTCTTAAAATAACTTGTCATGTAAGTTTGCTTGTAATAGACTTGTTTTAAGCCTTATTTATTGATAAATAATTTTACAAAAGTGTATCACAATAATTCATTTTTGAGATTTGTGTTGCATATTTTTATCTCTAACTTTTTTCCATAGGTATTCAGAAAGTTAGACCAACAAGAATATGTTTTTGATTTTGAAGTTATTCAGTACAATTTTTGGTCAACAATCAGAGTTACAACCCAATTAGTATAACAACTAGAGATTCTAGGACATATTGGTTAATACATAGCTTTAATCTTAGAGAGAAACATAGCATTTCTCACTCCATCCATACATTCAAAAATTTCAAATGCTGGGTGGAATAAATAACGGTTTCACAAAAAATAATTGATGAAAATTGGATTAAGTGAAGGACATTGCACTGATCATAAAAAATGAAAGTTCAATTAAAAATAAAATAATATAGCATCAAAAATAGATCTGAAATCTAAAAAATATGAGAATTCAAAATCTTGGAATTAAAAAAAAGAGTTTTTTGAGAAACACTTGAATTTTGAATTATATGTGCATTGTCAAAGTCTGAAACTATATTAAAACATGTCAAAAATAGTCCTAAAGTAAACCCACAAAGTTTTTTAAAAATTAGAGAAGTAAAAAAAAAAATCCAAAATCAAACTACTCAATTTTATTCATGACCAAATTTTCTAGGTTTGATCTAAGTAGATCAAGGTTCTATTTCATTCATAGGGTTTTATTTTAGTGAGATGATAGTTGACTTTACTAAAAATTTATAACTTTTTTCTATTTATGTTGATTGAAAACCTTTCTTAGATTGTTGAATTGAGTTTTAGATCTTTTAGAATTCCTTATCCTTTCTCTAAACCCTAACCACTTCAAGATAACTTACAAGACGATTAAAAATGTGGGTAGTTATCAAGGCCTTGTCTCAGCCAAACCCTTGGTCTTAGATAAATTTTTAATCAACATTCATGTAGTTTAAAATTAATTCATTATAATATGAAGAGCTTGGCCCTTATCCTTATGTATGAGATGCAATAAACTTGTAGATTCTATACACTCTTTCACTAAGTATTCAATTCAAAATTTTCTACACGAGGTGCATATACTTTATATATGGAAAATAGTAGTAAAATCAAAGTAAAATCACTTATGGGAGATTCCCTTAAACTCTCAAAGATGTGTAATTTTATCCTAAATACAATAGTATGCTCTTGTATATGTAGATTTATTAAATTCAAATTAAGACCTCATTAGCACAAGTTGACAGTAAAAAAGGCATAAGAGTTTAGACACAAGGCATAAGATACCAACAAATCAAGTACATGGGCCATTGGTCCCACAATGCACAATGACCAAGATCAAATGGATGTCTTAGTTATGACAAAGATCAAATGGCTCAATCTCAACAAATGTTCCCTAAAATAGTGATTTGGACATTTCATGAGAATTAGTGGTCAGGCCAAGGTAGATAAATAGTTGATTTGTATGGTTTTAAGTGTTATTAATTGAATGGTGGTATTATCATACACCCAAAATGTAGAGAATTCAATTTTTATGGACAAAACAAGGAAAAGGAAGGCAAACATAGTCTAACGTATATTGGATGTATGTCTTAAACATCTATTACCCACGTTCACAAGTTGGTATGTGTTGATCAAATGAGCCATTAGCCTTCTTTGTGTAGTGATTTGAATGAAAGCAAGTATGGACTAGTAAAGTGTTGGAAATAGAAGCATTGTGCATTCTATCTTGAGTTGTTGTGGGTAGTGGGCACGTATCCATGTAGTGTTATGCAGGTGTTTATGAGCAGTTTTGTTGATCTTAGATTTTTTGAAGTAGTGGACAGGTTGTCCTAAGTAGAGAGTAATCAAATGTTGGGAGGGAATTGTTTATTGTAATCATTTGAGTGGTTTTGAGCATTTTCAACTGGGCCCAACTCAGTGGTTATTGTGTATGTGGTTTTTTTGCCTATTTATTGTACCTTAAACCATTTTTTCATAAAACAATAAATAAAATACACATTCACCCAGTTGTTATTGCATTGTGTGAATGTTCATGTGTGTTTGAGTTGATTTCTCAATCTTTGCAAGTGTTATGTTTGACTTCTGTTGATAATATATTAAAATATAATTAAAATATTATTGTGTTATGCATGTTCTTATGTAGGTAAATACTAAAGATGTAGTATTTATTTCTTGGAGAGTTTTGTTCTCTTGGATGGACTTGGATGAAAGCAAGTGGTACCACATGGTTTTTAGCTCCATTGAGATGGCCCCATGACAATTGGTATCATAGCACATGGTTTATGTCTTGGTTGGGTTGTGTTTTCTAGTTAAGATATGTTTTACACTTTCCCCTGTTGAGTTAGTCCAGTGTGTCTTGTTTGAGTCATTATGGTAGGAGATCCATCCAAGGTGTTGCTAAAAAATGTAACCAACAAAGGTCAAAATTAGGTTAAGGATAAAGGTGAATGTGGTGGTAGTCACTACAAAAGTAATTTGAAAGTTGTTGCTATGGAAGAAGGCCTTGTCAAATAAGTTGGTGCCAAGTTCTAGTCTATGGAGGAGCATGTGAGTACGAGATTCAACAAGATCGAGGAGAAGGTGGAGACAATGGATCAGATGATCATGGAAATTAACGCAAGGTTAGAGGAGAGCTTGGTGTTTTAGACTAAGTTATAGGATGAAGTGACTTTTGTTGATAAATGATATTGAGTTCGGTGAAAGCATCAGGGTCCAACTCTTGAATAATTTCAAATCTCCCCAAGTTGAATAAACTAGAGTGTTATGATGGTGCACAAAATGACTGTCTTTTAGAAAATTTGTTTTAGGACATGGAGGAGTATCTAGTAGATTTAGGGGGACTATTAGACACACAAGAGGTGTGTACTACATCAAGGTACCTCATGGCTATGATAAAGGTTTGGTGTAGAACCTTGTATAATGACATTGCATAAGGAGTTCTATAAGGAAGTTGGACTCATGGGAGATTTTGGAAAAATCCCTTGGGGATTAGTTCTGACCTAGGAATGCAACATGGTTGGCTAAGACCAAGTTGAGTTAGCTAAAGAAAGTTAGGGAGATGAGATTACATCGATTATATCTAGAGCCTTAAGTTGGAAATCACTAACATGTCTGAGGCAAATAAATTATTCTAGTTTACTTGTGGTCTTCAGTCATGGGCTCAGGTAGAGCTCCATCGACATGAATTATCCAAAGTTTGGAAAGTAATTATTGTGTTAGATCATCTCTTTGATTTTAGGGATAAGTTTTCATCCAAAATCACTTTGGGCTCTTGCACATCCATGGGTGGAGGTATTGGTAAGGGGTCGAGTAAGTCTTCAGGGAAGCTAGTTGGTGACTAGGGAAAGAAAGCTACTTCAAAGTCATTAGAGGGATCTTGAAAGTCTTAGAGTATCTTTAGAGGTGGCAAGCATAAATCATAGGATGGAGAATCAAGTATGAAGTGGTTTAATTTGAGGTGTTGAAATTGTGGTGCAGATCATAACAATAGAGATTGTTGAAAGCGATTATGGGTGTTTATAATTCAGATAGAACAACCAAATAGACTATGTGGATAGACGATGTGTGTGCTTAGGGGCTCAATGTTAGGTGAAACTTGGGTTCAGAGATGGTCTTTGTAACTTGTTGGGATGGATATTGTGGAGGTGGTGATCATGTGTTTGAAAAACACTATGTTCATGGACTCAGCTATGCCTTGTAATTGTGTTATCAACAAATTAGCCTTGCAGCTTGGCCTCCATTCCTTTGGAGGTGAAATAAGATTTAAAACAATTACAAGATATATAGTTAATGCTAAAACATGAATTTATCTGAAAGGGTAAGGTGGAAGTTTTACCCATCTTGGATCACTTTTTGTGTTGGATCCATTGCAAACATACATGATGAAGGCTTTATAGAGGAGTTAGATAGGGAAGATGAAGGGGTGTTTAGTTGTGAGTATACAAAAGACTACAGGAATTGGTGAGGAGCCAGTGTATCTTGCATTTATTGTTGGCAGTTGGGATGTTAAGGGGGAGCAACAAGTTCCTTTTCTTGTTGATGTGAGGTGGGTTATTTGTTGGGTGTGGCTTGTGTAGGCAAGCTTATCTATGTGCTGAAGTTGCTGGATATTTAGTTTGTTTCTTAGTTTTAACCAATTAAAACCTTTAGTCATTGATGAAGTTGAACCAGTTTGGTTTTTGCCTAAGTGCCCTTCTACATACATGATGGGTAAATCAAATCAATAGTTAGAATAGTTTGTTGAGGTGAAGATAAAGAGTTATATGATAATCTATAGTAGAGGGAGTTTATAGTGCATTGGAATGGTGATTTTTCATCAAGTTGGGAGCAATAAGAAACCCTCAAGGTCTATAAGGATAAGGTCAGGGAGTTGGCCATGGTTTTTTTGCACTATGTTGAGTCTAAATAGGGGACATGTTGGTCTCTTGGCTTTGGGTTGGGTCTGAATAGGGGACGTGTTGATCTCTTGATTCTGTGTTGAGTCTGAATAGGAGACCTCCTCTAGGTTACTGATGGAGGAGTCATGTTGGCATCAAGGTCATCATTGATTTTAAGTGGTACAGTCTATGATGGATGCATGTCTTCGACATCCATCACCCTCATTCATGAGTTGGTCTATGTTGATCAAATGAGTTATTAGCCTTCTTTGTGTAGTGATTTGAGTGAATGCAAGTCTGGACTGGGAAAGTATTGAAAAATGAAGCATTGTGCATTCTGTCTAGAGTTATTAAGGGTAGTGGGCACATATCCATGCACTGTCATGTGGGTGTTTGTGAGAAATTTTATTGGTCTTATATTTCATGAAGCAGGCATTGGGTTATCCTAGGTAGAGAGTAATCAGACCTTGAAAGGGAATTGTTCATTGTAATCATTTGAGTGGTTTCAAGCATTATCAGTTGAGCTCGACTTAGTGGTTCTTGTGTATGTGGTTGTTTTACCAGTTTATTGTATTTTAGACTGTTTTATCCTACAAAAGTAAATAAAATACATGTTCTCCTAGTTATTCTTTCATTGTGTTTGAGTTGATTTCCTGATCTTTGCAAGTGTTATGTTTGAATTTTACTACTAAACCATTAAAGTACAAGTAGAATACCACTGTGTTGTGTGTGTTCTTGTGAAGGTAAACACTGAAGGTGTAGTCTATAGTTCTTGTAGAGTTTTGTTCTCTTAGAGGGACTCGGGTGAGAGAAAATGGTGCCACATAGTTTCCAGCTCTGTTGAATTGGCCCCATGATATAATGCAAGGGAAAGGGTACCTATAAAAGTCTAATTTAAGCCAATGATCAATATACAAAAAACACACTAATACCACAGAAAATAACTAGTTCTATACTAAAATTACGTACCTATAACTATGTAAAATTTATGTAACATGTGATTGATCCTACAACATTGAACTTCAAGCATTATTTATTAAAATTGGTATAATAAGAGTTTTTGAAGAATGCGAACAAGTCATCAAAAATCATATCGGGTCATTTTAAATGATCCTCATTTACAAAATACAAACATTCATAAAAGAATTATTATCTAGATTTGATCATATATACATAAGTTAAAATTTACAACTTTATATATAATTTTCATAAATTAAAAAAAACTAATCAAATTTAATTTTTATTTAGTATAAACATTCTACCATGTGTGCACACAAAATTAACTCAATCATGGAACTAAAAATTTCAAAGAATAACAATAATCAAACACACATTTCATAATATTATGAAGTGTTACACTTTTATGAAAGATTATACTCAATATCAATCATAATTAAGTTTATGTTTGGACACGAGTTTTTTTTTAATAGCTTACATATTTCTTTATGAAAAATTATGATTTTACAATCTTTAATTTAATTAATATTTATTATATTTGTGGGTGTATTGGTTAGTTCCATCAAAAGACTTTAACTTAAATAGTAACAACTGTACAAAATAAAAATAAAAAACAAAAAATAAAAAACGACAAAAAACTTCCTTTATAATTTAATTAACACAATGTGTTTCTTTTAAGTGATTAAGCAATATGCTTGCAAAGGGACTAAAACAATTTATTTCCATAAGACAAAGATTAAATTAATATTATAATTTTTAGTTTTTAAATTTAAATTATATTCCATTTAAATAATTATAATTAATTAATTTAATTAATATAAAATATAAATTAAGTTATCAATTTATTTTATTAAATTAATGAAAATATAATTTAAATTGTTAAATATTTTAATTGATTAATTAATTTCAATTTAAATATAAATTTCAATTTAGAAATATAATTTTATTTTCTAAATTAATATTAAAATAAATTAATCCCTATTAATATGAAAGTATCAGATTATATTATTTATATTATTAAAAAACTAACAATTCTAATCTTTACAATTTATTTTTCAAAGAAAAAAATAATTTAAACATTTAAATATTAACATCCCTAAGCAAAACTAGTAATTTCTAGCATAATAAATTTTAATAATTATTAGTACTTACTCGTACTATTATTTTCCCCCTCACAGGATTTTTTTCCATTGAAAACTGTTTCCAGCGAATAACAATCTAGCCTTGACCAAAAATAGAACAATTTACCAAAGTCTTTTAATATTTTATTATTTTTCTAGTTAACGTTAAACAATGAATAATCTTTATAGCTTTCCTCCAATGAACGAGTTTTATATGCAATTAATTTTCATGGAGACTTTGATGAACAGTGAAAACATTATACGTATTTACCATGGGCAGGACAATGAAAGCACGAAAATGTAACCTGGGCATTTAAGGCAGAGGAAATGGCAGTTGCATGGTAATTAACCAGTGTTCAGCTTAGAGTAAGAAAGGGTCGAACAACTTTGGATGGCCGAAATTGTCGTCCGTGCAAACTGAATGGCAGGGGGAGCAACACAGCTGCACATCACTACTAATACTTCGTCTTTTTATAATCTTCGAAAAATATTTTTACATCTGCCAAGAATTTTTTTATATCTACCAGCAATATTTTTATAGTGAAAATCTTTTTGTATCTGCCAACAATATTTTTACTTCGTTCAAGTTCTGTTTGCTTCAACTATTTACAAGACTATTTTTAAAATTTTGTCTTTTAAAATCCACAACTGCTACAAGACCTAATCACTATTTTTGAAGTTTGTTCCATAAAAAATGCGGATACACAACAATAGACAATACTGTAAACATTACTGAATATGATAATAATAGCTTCATCAACTTAAAAATACTAATGATAGGTACTTGTGCCACTTGACGACGCTTGTTATGAATTGTACATTTAAATAAGAATAAAGAGGAAATCATTAGTTTCTAAGTGATGACTCTATAAGATTTTATATTGACCCCTATTTCAAACCTTAGTCATGGCAATACTAATCACATGTTCCCCGAAGAGTATACGTTTTTTAATATTCTAAAGTTTATAACACGGATTTGCATACACATTTACATTCTAACTTATAACATGCTTAAAGAGTGACTTTAAGATTATTGTTGAAAAGTAGTTTTTATATTTAATTTGTTATTATAATATGATAAGAAGATTTTAAATTTCTAATAGTTATTTAAAAATATATTAAAAATGTATATTCGATTTAAAATAATAAAATATTGTTAAAAATTTGATAATAAATAATATTTTTATGCGTTTTAAAGTTATACAAAAAGAGAACAAATAATTTAAAATAAAACGTATTCATTCACAATCAACTAATTATTGTATCATTAAGAAATCCCTTTTCATTACGATATTATCCTATTAATATTAAAATCATAATATATAATTTTATATTAATCCACACTCCTCTTTTACCTTAATAAATCATGTACTCATATTAATTTCTAATCAATATTTTATTAAATTTAATAATAATAATAATAATAATAATAATAATAATAATAATAATAATAATAATAATAATAATAATAAATCATTTAGTTGAAGTAGAAAAAAATGCACATCACATTGACACATATCAAAAATTACATCAAATAAAAATTAAAGTATCTTCACACAACATTAACATGGTTATAAACTATTTGAAAAAATGAATCAAAGAATAGACCGTCAATTGTTTAACCAAATTCCACAAGGAAAATGTGCCATCAGGTATGCACAACAAAAATCTTAAATACTTTAGAAATATAACCGTCCGTTCTAAAGTCAATACCAAAAAAATTAATAGGATACGCCAAAGTTTCGAATACACATCAATTTTAACCATGAGTGTCCCAATTCTAAAAGATCCACATTTTAATCATGCCGGCAATTTAAATTTTCTCTGAACATGTCAAAAGTCTAAATACATTACAATTTGGATAGTCATTAGCGAAAACTAATTTTTTTTATGTCGTTTTACTGTGTAATTGTTTGTATATTAGCAGTTATTTTGAAGGTATAAGGAAAAAATTATATTTTTTTACAATTATATTTGATAAGTGTTTTCTTTTCATATGTGGAATATATTCTCTTTTTATGTATTATATTATGATAGACTACATCTATCATTTGCTACGCTATCAACACTCTATTATTAATGCATAAGAAATTACATTCACTCTCACTTGAAACTGATTATCAAGTGGAGCTATTTTTTCTTAAGAGGTGAGATGAACAAATATAAGGATTCAATCTGTAAGCTCGTTTAATATGGTACATGTCAAATGTAGAGTCTTTGTCAATAGAAGATAGCACCATCGTACGAGCTATAAACCACTAATCTAAAATATCATTTCACATGGAATATTGTGTCAATAGAAAGGATAATAAAAAAAACTAATCTAAAATATCATGTTATCCAAGAGTCTATTGTTGAATATTAAACTATTTTTCATTATTAAATCTCATAATTGATTATTATTATAATATCACATTGATAATTTTTTTACCTATTTTTAAGCTTGCCACAATTATCATTGGTTTTTATAAACATAATTAAAACCATTTTATTTCAATTTAATATATCTAATCCACCCATATGAATCTTTAATGTGAATATTTGACCTTAAAAATTCAAATTGGTCTAAATATATGTATTCATTTTATCCAAATGAAATTATCCGAATGTCGATAATGAAGAAATGATGGAGACCATTCATTTTATTGTTGCTCTATTATTATAGATGTAATATGTTTTTCAGTCCTCCTCTATACCATTTCCAGGAGTAAAAATAATTAAAGGAGCAGAAACCTTCGCAAAAAATCACCTGCAAAATTTGCATAAGACATAACATTTATATTTATTTTATATAGAAATCTTTGGGATTTCAAATGATTATTGGTTAGGGAAAACCTCTTACAGGTAAATTTACCAACCTAATAGGAATTTAACCTGCGACCCAGCATTTAACAAGCCGTGAGCCACAACTGGGCCACAGCTTTTAGACTTTTATTATGAGTTTTGGTATTAGTATACACAAATAGTTTAATTTTGTTACGTGTATGCACCGTTATATTTCTTGTTCAGGTTGTCATGTGTAAGCAATGGCGAATTTCTAGAGCTGGTAAAGCTGGACTTCAATGCGGTTCAGTCCATACACCAAAAAGAGCTTTAGCAAATGCATAAATATTGCCTCCTTAGTTTTGATTTAACCAAAGTATTTTAACATAAGCCTAATTTAATTCGTATATTAAATGTACAAGTATAAATTATTTACAGATGGTGGATAGATTCTAGTTTTAGAAGGTTGAAGTTCACACGGGAGAGACGCATAGAGATATATTCTGGTATGTTTGAGCCTGAATATGCTCACTATAGAATGGCCTTCACAAAAGTTGGTTGCCTTCTTGTTGTTCTCGACGACCTATACGATAAGTCTACCTCTCATCAAGATATTATGTTGTTCAACCAAGCATTTGCCAGGTAATTTTTTAATCCGATTACAATAGATTTTTAATTGGAAGGACTTATTTTTGTGCCGAGTGATTATCGATAAGCCAAGACTAATCATTTTAGCTTTGTTCAAATTAGAATCTCCAATAGAAAGTTTTTTTTTTTTGGCTTGTAGATGGGATCTCAACAATTTGGACCAGATGCCAGAGCACATAAAAATTTGTTTCCTTGGCTTGTACAATACAGTTAATGAGCTACGGGAGCAAGCTGGTAAAACACAAGGGCATGACATGCTCCAAATACTTCAGAAAACTGGGATGTACTGGTAAGCTGGTAAAATATTAAACTATATTTTCTCAAAACTATTCTAGTCTTTGATATAGAACGTATGGGTATATTTTATGAACAGTAGGAGGTCCAACTTGAAGCCTTCACCAAAGAAGCAGAATGGTTCAAACACAAGTATGTGCCTAGTTGGGATGAATACATAGATGTAGCCAAAGTGTCAGGTGGTTTCGGTACAACTATTCTCACTTCCATCCATTTGATGGGAGAAGTTATTACCGATAACATTTTGTGCCAGATTGATTATAGATCATAGTCTCTCCATCTAGTGTGCCTAAGCACCAGATTAATTAATGATACGAAAACAATCTAGGTAATTGTAAAAAACTTCTAATACATTGTTTTCAGGTTTAAACTGTTCTTTATCCAAGAAGTTCATAAACCCTGTGATACGACAATATAAGTTATGAGAGTGTTATAAATTTTACCTAAGATTATTTTTAATAGAAAAGAAACTTCATCTATGTTTGGATCACTTTTTGTAATCCAATATCACAAAATCCATCTTTACTTGATGATGGATCAAGAATGGTACGGTCCTTGATGAAGTTTCTTTTCTACACAAATTTTTTCATTAATCTTTGAAACAACAATTACGAAGAGGGAAAGTTTTAATTTTCAATTGAATATATATATATAATGGAAGGCTGAAAGAGAATGTGGTGAGCTGGTTTCTGCAATAGAGTGCTATATGAAGGACAATGTTGCAGTTTCTGAGGAGGACACTTGAAGCCATGTTTATCAAGTTATTGAAGATGGTCTTGTTCAGTTAAATGAGGAATTGTTCATGGCTACACAAGTGCCAGATTTCTTACGAAAGTTACTTCTAAATTCAGCAAGATTGTCCCAACTGATTTACATGCAAACCGATGCCTTTAACAACACTAACCTTGATAAGAAAGAGCTGGTGGACAAATCCCTTTTCCAAAGAATTGGATAAACAATAATTATATGGGGCAGAATATTTTGGGAAACCAAATCAAAGTGGATTATAATTTTGGATGTTTATTAAAGTTCTGGGAAATTTTCATTAGATAAAAAAATAAACATTGTAAGAAGTTTATTCAATACAATGCAAGATGTCATCCAACAATCTAAATAAGTTGACACTTCTAATACTTCAGAATGTTAAAAAAATTTAGTCTCACTATCTTCCACCTACCCTTTACTAGCTTTAGAGGTATGTCGCAATCATTTAAACTCACCTTCCTCCACCTACCTTCTGCCAGCTCTAGAGAACAATAGAAAAACAATGAATAGACAATAGTCTGAACAAATTTAAAAAAAAACAAATCCAAGGTTCATAATACAAATAGAAGATAGAGTTATAATTTACAATAAAATATAGTAGAAGTCATAACATTTGTAAATAGAAGATAGAGTTATAATTTACAATAAAATATAGTAGAAGTCATAACATTTGTAAGTTCAATATAGAATTTTGTTGTGTGCATGTAAACAATGGTGGCTATAACATTCATAGTTTGTAATCAATTTTGTAGTGTTTTGAATTAATATATGAATATTATATTTGTGTGTGATTTGAATCATTTTTTACCTTTCTATGTTTTTACTTGTAAATATTTTTAATCGGAATGCTTTTTTAGCCTTATCACTAGCTTCAAACAAGTGCAACACTTAGTTATTTACTGTGTTATATTTCTCTCTCTCTCCTAGCTATGTATCAGAGTTGTCATCTTGAGCCTATTTTCCAACACCTGGTATCAGAGCAAAGACATTTTAAAGGTTTGTTAAGACATGGATGCAAGTAGTATTTTATGGCAGTAACCTCTAACAATTCAAAGAAAGAACTATGATATATTGTGCATCAAGACGAAGGCAATATTTTACTCACAAGTGCTATGGAAACTTGAAGGGGGGTGATACATAGAAGTTGCATACCAAACAACATTAAATTCCCTTACTCAAGTATAAAGAAATGTGTTCAAAGAGAATAGAAAGAATGATGCCAAGACTCTTAGCGATTGGAGACTAATTGATAATTCTAATCTAGTTGACCGTATATCCATATATCCATAATAGACTAGATTGTTAGTTAGACAGATATGGGGTCACTAATCTGGTAGAGTGTGTTCCAATATAGTAGATGATAGAGTGTTTCTCCTAACCCAAATTGATCTATACCCAACTTGATATATAAAGCGAATGAAGGGCATATGTTTTAATCCATTGTTAAGGTAATGCTGGAGGGCTATGGTGTTGTTATCCATAAAGGTGGTGAAATTTGCATCACCTTGGGCAATTATCTGAGGGATGTTAGGACTTGTAGAAGGAAGGGAACAACTATATGCATCTGAGATGTACTCCATGGATGAGGGAGAAGATGAAGATGAATGATTAAGAGGTGGGTCCTGGTTTGCTTGGTTTCTTAGTTGTTGTCTAGTTAAAACCATGTAGGTGAGGAAGAGAAGAAGATACAAGCAATCTTAGAACTCAAAGACAAGAAACATTCAAGGAAACAAGACATTCACTAAAGTGCCACATGAAGGATAATGTTGCTGTCTCTGAGGAGGAAGCTTTAGGCCATGTTTATCATGTTATTAAAGATGGCCTTATTCATTTAAATGAGGAATTGTTCATGGCTACACAAGTGCTAGGCTTCTTATGAATGTTACTTCTAAATTTAACAAGATTGTCCCAACTGATTTACATGCAAATTGATGCCTTTAATAGCACTAACCTTGATAAGAAAGCGCTGGATGAATCCCTTTTCCAAAGAATTGGATAAAAGTAATTATATGGGGTAGAATATTTTGGGAATCCAAATAAAAGTGGATTATAATTTTAGATGTTTATTAAAATTCTAGGAAATTTTCATTAGATAAAAAATAAAGCATTGCAAGAAGGTTATTCAATATAATGCAATATGTCATCTAACAATCTAAATATGTTGACACTTATAATACTTTGGACTATTAAAAATATTTAATCTCACTGTATTCCACCTACCCTTTGCTAGATTTAGAGATCTGTTGTAATCATTTAAACTCACCTTCTTCCACTTACCTTCTGCCAGCTCCAGAGAACAATAGAACAATGGAGAATAGACAACAGTCTGAATAAGTTTTAAAACAACATATCCAAGGTGCATAATACAATTAGAAGATAGAGTTATAATTTACAATAACATATATTAGAATTCATAACATTAGTAAGTTCAATATAGAATTTTATTGGGTGCATGTAAACAATAGTGGCTATAACATTCATAGTTTGTAATAAGTTTTGTAGTATTTTGAATTAATATATGAATATCATATTTGTGTGTGCTTTAAATCATTTTTTTCCTTACTATGTTTTTACTTGTAAATCTTTTTAATCAACATGCTTTTTTAGCCTTATCACTAGATTCAAACAAGTGTAATACTTAGTTATTTAGTGTGTTTTATTTCTCTCTCTTTCCTAGATATGTATCAGAGTTATCATCTTGAGCCTATTTTACAACATCTGGTATCAAAGCACAGACATTTTAAAGGTTTGTTAAGACAAGGTTACAAGTAGTAGTTCATAACAATAACTACTAACATTTCAAAGAAAGAACTATGATATATGCTGCATCAAGATGAAGGTAATATGTTGCTCACAAGAGCTATGAAAACTTGAAGAGGGTGGATACATAGAAGTTGTAGACCAAACAACATTAAAATCCCTTACTCAAGTATAAGGAAATGTGTTCAAAGAGAATATAAAGGATGACAAGAATCTTAGTGACTTGAGACTAATTGATAATTCTAATCTAGTTGACAGTATATGCATATATCCATAATAAACCAAATTTCCAGATAGATAGGTGATCACTAATATGGTAGAGTGTGTTCCAACCTAGTAGATTATATAGTGTTTTTCCCAACCCAAATCAATCTATACCCAACGTTATATATAAAGGGAATGAAGGACATATCCTTTATTCCGGTGTTAAGGTAATGTTGGAGGGCTATGGGGTTGTTATGAATAAAGGTGGTGAAATACAAATCACCTTGGGAAACTTTCTGAGGGATGTTAGGAATTACACAAGGAAGGGAAGAACTCTATGCATCTGAGATGTACTCCATGGATGAGGGGAGAAGATTAAGATGGATGATTAGGAAGTAGGTCTTGGATTACTTGGTTTCTTAGTTGTTGTCTGGTTAAAACCAGGTAGGTGAGGAAGAGAAGAAGATACAAGCAATCTCAGAACTCAAAGATAAGAAAAAGTTAAGGAAATAAGACACTCACTAAAGTGATACATGAAGGATAATGTTGCAGTCTCCGAGGAAGAAGATTTAGGCCATGTCTATCATGTTATTGAAGATGACTTTTTTCATTTAAATGAGGAATTATTCATGGCTATAAAAGTGCCAAATTTCTTATGAAAGTTACTTCTAAATCTAGCAAGATTGTCCCAACTGATTTACATGCAAACTGATGCCTTTAACAACACTAACCTTGATAAGAAAGAGCTGGTGGATAAATCCCTTTTCCAAAGAATTGGATAAAAAAATAATTATATGGGGCAGAATATTTAGTCTCTCTTGTGGCTTATACCTTAAGTTTTAAGAATTATGTGACTCAACTTGGTTTGTAGAATGAGTACTATAAAATAAGTCTAGGGTTAGTTTTAGGTTTTTCTTAGGCTCTAAAAGTGATCTATATTATAAATCAGTGCATAGCTTGATATTAGGGCCTAACCTCTCACTTCACACACCACATAAATAAGACTATCTGGTACTTAACCAAGATATAATGATTGTTAAAGATTATACTTAGCCAGTGAACTAAGTTGGTTCTCCCTTTGGTGATGAAATTTAAGTAGAATAGCTAGAAAAGGTGACCACTAGATAATGAAATTCTAGTCAGGCCTTATGTCAATATTTTTATGCTTGATTAAGTGCAAGTGGTTTGGTCTTATGTGTGTCATAAAAGTGAAGCTACAATTAATTTCACTTGATTAATTGAGTAATGTGAGCTAAAACAAACAAGAAAATAATGGATGCAATCAATTTTAAGCCCAAAATGAAAATTTGATTTCATTATATGAGAAAAAAGATAAGAAGAAGAAACACCTAGATGCAACTATGAACCCAAGAAAAGTCTCAAAAGGTCCCACCAAGTGTGCCAAAATATTTCATGTAAATTTTTCTTTATTTCATAGAAAAAAGTTGTAAAACTTAAAAAAAGGGTGAGGTTAGTAGAACTTGGATTTGATTTTCACTATGTGATCTAGATGATTGTAGATACTCTCTTTGGATTGGGAGGAATGATCTATTGATAAGAAAATAACTAAAAAAAGATTGATTAGTTACATAGTAGGGTAGATTGCCTAGCAATCTAGATCCAAGAAGCACGAGTTTCCTTGGAGGCTGTCAATCCACACTTTTAAATAATCAAGTTCTGAAAATAAGAGATAAACTAATTGCATAAAGAACATAAGATACTAAAATCAAAATACAAGAAGTGCTTGATAAATGAATAGGTGAACTTGACTAATTATAACAATATATAGATTGATATTAATGTTAAATGAATCAAGTATGGTTCAAAAATAGGGTGAGGCTATGTGATTAGGCAAAGAGGTAGAAAGTAGAATTTGGTTGAGGTTTGATGGGTGAAAATAATTTATTTATTTGTTATATAGTGACTATCATTGATTAGGGTGACCGTCGGCAATTAAGTTGACTGTCGATAGTTGGCAATTATTAGTAGTTATGGATAGATCGTCAACAGTCAGGGTGACCATTGGTGGTTACTATGGGTTCTAGGTTGGGTTAAAAAATTGTTTAACAAGGTTAAAAAATGAGATTCTAGAAGGTGAGTTTGGGTTGGGTTGGTTACGAAATAGAAAACAAAGTAAACTAGTTAGTGAACATAGATACTTTGATTGCTGATTTGAAGAAGGGTTGAGGTGTGTCGCTGATAGCTTGTTGATGGAGTCTAGAGCAATTTTAGCATAGTAATGGTACTTGGTTATTGACTAATGAGTAGTGGTGATTTAGATCTCTATCACACTCATTTTTGGTTTGTTGGGAGGATACCTACAAAATAAATATATGATACATGATGCTCTAACTCTAAAATGAATTGATGATCCATTTCACCTCCTCCTTCTCTCTTCTTATAGGAAAGAATGAGAGGTGAAACAATAGTTCAATAGGGTGTCTAAATTTAGCTTTTTCATGTATTGGCTCACACACAAATTAAACAAACAAAATATAAAAAAAAGCTAGAGTTGACTGGAGCTAACTATTCAAGCAATTGAAACTTGACCATCGGTGATCAAGCTTAACCATTGACAGTTAGGGTGACCATTGATAGTCGAGGGCAAGGTCAAATTTGGTCAAGGGTGGGTTAGTTAGTCAGTTAGCTAGTTAGTTAACTTGACTCAAGTTTGTGATTGAGAGGTTATGGAAGAGTCCCTGGGGGGTCCTAGGTGGTCTAGGGGTTAGTTTGACATCTAGAACCAATGTGTGCAATTTTCTAGTGTCTACAATCTCTTTACTATGAGTTGAGATTTGTGATTTTTGATTTTGCCATCACCTTGTATTTAGTTTTGAAGATCCATTTACAATTGATTAGCTTTTTCTCTAGTAGAATATCTTTAAGCTGCCATATTTTACATTTCATCAGTGATTGAAATTCTATACCCATGACATCCTTCCAGGTTTTAAGTTTTAGGGCTTCCTAAACTATAGAGGGATTAATAGATTCAATAAATGTGCTCATTCGGGTCAAATTGACCTCTCCTTGAGTCATGATGTGAGTCCTTGGTCTAGTAGTCAATGTGTTTGGTATTATATCTAGTTAGTATCCCTTAATGTACTTATATACCATTTAGGAATATGTTAAGTGGTACATGTGGGTGGTGGAGCTATACCATTATTTCCATCATCATCACTATCTTCATTTGGTTGACTTCCATTTTTGACATTCTTTATAGCACTGATTGGTATACAAAGTGAGCTTGTAGAAGGAGCTTCAGTTTCTATCTTCTAAAAAAAATCAACATCTATGCTTGTGTAGATTTTATTTTTCCTTAGATCCATTAATATATAGGAAAGTACTTATCCATTTTACCTTAAGAAGACATAATTTTCTAATTTCATTGCATGTTTTGTCCTCATTATTTTCGATTTATGGGTAAATTGTCACTTAAGCATTTACAAGCAGTGAAAATAATTTTTAGATATGTAAGAGGTACTTATAATTATGTCATTAATTTTAGACTAGTAAGGCATTTATTTATAATTGGATACACATATTGGGGAGGATCTCTTGATGACATAAATTTAATTTCAATTTATTGCTTCACACTAGGAAGTGGTTTGGTTTCTTAGTCTTAAAAAAAGGTTACAATTGTATTATCCTCTATTGAAACTGAATATACGACCCTTACATTAACTTGCACACAAGAATTATGGTTAATAAGACTCTTAGTTTATTTTAGAGAGGCTCAACTTGAACTAACAATATGTTTTGTGATAACGATGGGGTAATATAATTGTCCAAGAATGTAGTTTTCCATGCTAGAACCAAACACATTGAAATCAAACTTCACTTTGTCAGAGGCTTGGTCAATGATAAATTATTTGCCATTAAGTGTGTGAGAAGTGAAGGTCACTTTGATCATATTACCACCGAAGGATTGCATAAGTATATTCATGGAAGACTTAAGGAGATGATATGCATTTCACTTATTTGCATAAAAAAGGAGAATGTTGAGTATGATGTCAATATGAGTACTTGAGTTATATTCCTATAATTAGTTTAGTTTAGAGTTTTTTTATGTGTTTAAAAGAGTCTTTAATTGATTTATGTTCTAAATTAGTTCTTTGGTCATTTTGGACACTTTTCAATGATTTCTTTAAAAATAGCTGGAACTTATAGTTAAATTTAGTTCACTAACTAAGTACTCAAATAAGTTCCAAAGAGGTTGGGCATACCTTTAGTGTTAGTTAAGTGAAATTTAAATTTATTTAAATCAATTTAACTTTTATAATAAATTTGGGATGTCATATTTGGGTAGTTTACATGATTTGGTGATTTGTGAGGCAAAACTTATTGCATGTTGACTTTGCCTTGAATACGAGTCAATCTTGTTTGCCTTAGTATTTATTTAAGTTGTCTTAGAGTCTAATTTTATAAGTCTAATTATAGATTATTTATTTGTCAAGTAAAATTATTTGTTTAGTTTTTTACTTTATACTTTTCTTAAAATAACTTGTCATGTAAGTTATCTTGTATTAGACTTGTTTTAAGACTTATTTATTAATAAATACTTTTATAAAAGTGTATCAAAATAATTTATTTTTGAAATTTGTGTTGCATATTGTTATCTCTAACTTTTTTCCATAAGTATTCAGAAAGCAAGACCAACAAGAATACGTTTTTGATTTTGAAGTTATTTAGTACAATTTTTGGTCAACAATTAGACTTACAAGCCAATTAGTTTAACAGCTAGTGATTCTAGGACATATTGGTTAATACATAGTTTCAATTTTAGAGAGAAATATAGCGATTTGCACTCCATCCATACATTCAAGACTTTCAAAGGTTGGGTGGAATAAACTACGGTTTCACTAAAAATAATTGATGAAAATTGGTTTGAGCGAAGGATATTGCACTAATCATAAAAAAAGGAAAGTGCAAAGAAAAATAAAATAGTATAGCAAAAAAAATAGATCTGAAATATAAAACATATGAGAATTAAAAATATTGGAATTGAAAAAAAGAGTTTTTTGAGAAACACTTGAATTTTGAATTATATGTGCATTGTCAAATGCTGAAACTATATTAAAACATGTCAAAAATAGTCCTAAAGTAAACCCACAAAGTTTGTGAAAATTAGAGAAGTAGAGAAAATATCCAAAATCAAACTAGTCGATTTTAGTCATGACCAAATTTTATGGGTTTGATCTAAGTAGGCCAAGGTTCTATTTCATTCATAGGGTTTGCTTTTAGTGAGATTATCTTTGACTTTGCTGAAAATTTATAAGAACTTTTTTTTATTTATGTTGATTGAAAACCTCTCTCAGATTGTTGAATTGAGTTTTAGATCTTTTATAATTCCTCATCCTTTCTCTAAACCCTAACCACTTTAAGCGACTTAAAAGAGGATTTAAAATGTGGGTAGTTATTAAGGCACTGTCTTAGCCAAACCCTTGGTCTTAGATAAATTTTTAATCAACATTCATGTAGTTCAAAAATTAATTCATTATAATTTGAAGAGCTTGGCCCTTATCCTTATGTATGAGATGCAATAAACTTGTAAATTCTATAGACTCTTTCACTAATTATTCACTTCAAATTTTTATACAAGAGTGCATATACTTTATAGATGGAAAATAGTAGTAAAAGGAAAGTATAATAACTTATGGGAGCTTTCTTTAAACTCCCATATATGTGTAGTTATGTCCTAAATACAATTCAAATTATGACATTATTAGCACAAGCTGACAATAAAAAAAGGCATATGAGTTTAGACACAAGGCATAAGATACCAAAAAAATCAAGTATATGGGCCATTGGTCTAAAAATACACAATGAACAAGAACCAATGGATGCCTTAGTTATGACAAAGATCAAATGGTTCAATCTCGACAAATGTTCCTTAAAATAGTGATTTGGACATTTCATGATAATTAGTGGTCATGCCAAGGTGATAAATAGTTGATTTGTAGGGTTTTAAGTGTTATTGATTGAATGGTGGTATTATCATAGACCCAAAATGTGGAGAAATTAATTTTTATAGAAAACACAAAGAAAAGGAACCCAAATGAAGTCCAATGTATGATGGATGTATGTCTTCAACATCCATCACCCACATTCACAAATTGGTCTGTGTTGATCAATTGAGCTGTTAGCCTTTTTTGTGCAGTGATTTGAGTGAATAAAAGTCTAGATTGGCAAAATGTTGGAAATAAAAGCTTTGTGCATTCTATCCCAAGTTGTTGTGGGTAGTGGGCACGTATCTATGTAGTGTCATATGGGAGTTTGTGAGCAATTATATTGGTCTTAGGTTTTGTGAAGCAGGGGATGGGTTATCCTAAGTAGAGAGTAATCAAATCTTGGGAGGGAATTGTTCATTGTAATCATCTGAGTGGTTTTGAGAATTATCAACTGAGCCCAACTTGGTGGTTATTATGTATGGCTATTTTTCCTATTTATTGTACTTTAAACCATTTTGTCCCGCAAGAGTATATAAAATACATGATCTCCCAATTTTTATTGAATTATGTGAATGTTCATGTGTGTTTGAGTTGATTTACCTATCTTTGCAAGTGTTATGTTTGACTTCTATTGCTAATCCATTAAAATATAAGTAGAATATTACTCTATTATGCATGTTCTTATGTAGTTAAATACTGAAGGCATAGTCTATAGTTTTTATAGATTTTTGTTCTCTTGGATGGACTTGGGTGAAATCAGGGTAAGGACAAAGGTGAAGGTGGTGGTAGTCGCTACAAGAGTAAGTTGAAAGTTATTTCTATGGAAGAAGGCCTTACTGAACAAGTTGGTGTCAAGTTCTAGTCTATGGAGGAGCATGTGAGTACGAGATTCAACAAGCTCAAGGAGAAGGTGGAGACCATAGATCAGATGATCATGGAACTTAATGCAAGGTTAGAGAAGAGCTTGGTGTTTCAGAATAAGTTATTAGATGAAGTGACTTTATGTCGATCAATGATACTAAGTTTGGTGAAAGCATCAGGGTTCAACTCTTCAATAATTTCAAAGCTCCCCAAGTTGAATGAACTAGAGTGTTATGATGGTGCGCAAGATGAATATCTTTTAGGGAATTTATTCTAAGACATGGAGGAGTATCTCATAGTTTTGGGGGAACTGCCAGACACACAAGAGGTGTGTACTATATCAAGTTACCTCATAGGTATGATAAAGGTTTGGTATAGGACCTTAGCTAATGACATTGCATCAAGGAGTTCTACAAGGAAGTTGGACTCATGGGAGGGTCTGAAGAAATCCCTTGGGGATCAGAATGCAACATGGTTGGCTAGGACAAGTTTGAGTCAATTAAATCAAGTTGGGGAGATGAAATTACATCAACTATTTCTAGAGTCTTATGTTGGAAATCATCACATATCTGAGGAAAATAAATTGTTCTAGTTTACTCATGGTCTTTAATCATGGGCTCAGGTAGAGCTCCATCACCATGAAGTGTCTAAAGTTTGGAAAGCAATCATTGTATTAGATTGTCTCTTTGATTTTAGGGACAAGTTTTCATCCAGAAGTACTTTGGGCTCTTACACATCCATGGGTAGAGGCATTGGTAAGGGGTTGAGTAAGTCTTAAGGGAAGCTAGTTGGTGACTAGGGAAAGAAAGCTACTCCAATGTCATTAGAGGGATCTTAAAATTCTTAGAGTACCTCTAGAGGTGGTAAAAAGAAATCATAAGATGGAGAATCAAGTGGGAAGTGGTTTCATTTGAGGTGTTGACTTGTGGTGAAAATCACTACAACATAGATTATCCGAAGAGATAGTGGGTGTTTATAATTTAGATAGAGCAGCCAAATAAACTATGTGGACAAATGATGTGTGTGCTCTGATGGCTCAATGCTAGGTGAAATTTGGGTTTAGAGATGGTCTCTGTAACCTGTTGGGATGGATATTATGGAGGTGGTGAGTATGTGTTTGAAAACCACTATGTTCATGGACTCAACTATGCCCTATAATTGTGTTATCAACAAGTTAGCCTTGTAGCTTGTCCTCCATTCCTCTAGAGGCACAATAAGATTTAAAATAATTACAAGCCATATAGTTAATGCTGAAACATGAATTTATTTGAAAGGGTAAAGTTGAAGTTTTACCCATCTTGGATCTCTTTTTGAGTTGGATCCATTGCAAACATGCATGATGAAGGCCTTATAGAGGAGTTAGATAGGGTAGATGAGGGGGTGTTTAGTTGTGAGTATTAAAAATACTATAGGAATTGGTGAGGAGTCAGTGTATTTTGTATTTGTTGTTGTCAGTTAGCATGTTAAGGGGGAACAAATGTTCCTTTTGCCATTGATGTGAGGTGGGTTATTCAAAACCACATGTGTGCTCAAGGAGCTATCATCTTGTTTGTCATCAAGAAGATTGATTGATTATTGCATTAAGTTGGTTCTAGAGGAAAAACCTTTGATAAGGGATATGTTCTTGTTATTTGGATCAGAGATGGTTGGTTTGAAGAGTTATATTCATCCATTGTGATTTTTTTTGGAGCATTAGTATTGTTGTGAAAGAATTTTGATTGTTCACTTAAGCTTTGTAGGTTTTACAGAGTCTTTAATAGGTTGATCATTAGGAACTAATTGCCCCTACCCCTCATTGAGGGTTGACAAGATCAAGCTAATTTTACAAAGCTGCATTTGTTGGGTGTGGCTTATGTAGGCAAGCTTGTCTACATGTTGAAGTTGTTGGATATTTAGTTTATTTCTTAGTTATAACCAATTGAAACCTTTAGTCACTGATGAAGTTGAACCAATTTGGTTTTTGACTAAATGCACTTTTACATACATAATGGGTAAATTAGATCGATAGTTGGAATAGTTTATTGAGGTGAAGACAAAGGGTTATATGACAATCTAAAGCGAAGGTAGTTTATAGTGCATTGGAATGGTGATTTTTCATCAAGTTGGGAATAATAATAAACCATTAATATCTACAAGGATAAGGTTAGGGAGTTGGCCATGGTCTCTTGGAACTATGTTGAGTCTAAATAGGGGATATATTGGTCTTTT
This sequence comes from Torreya grandis, assembly GCA_037957365.1. Lineage (NCBI taxonomy): Eukaryota > Viridiplantae > Streptophyta > Pinopsida > Cupressales > Taxaceae > Torreya > Torreya grandis. The sequence continues at coordinate 1,235,243 of JARHVA010001673.1, forward strand.
GGCTCTGGGTTGAGTCTGAATAGGGGATGTGTTGGTCTCTTGAGTCTGTATTGAGTCTTAATAGGATACCTCCTCTAGGTTATTGATGGAGGAGTCATGCCAACATCAAGGTCATCACCAATTTTAAGTGGGGGAGTCTATGATGGATGCATGTCTTTGACTTCCATCACCCATGTTCAGGAGTTGGTTTATGTTGATCAAATGAGCCATTAGCCTTCTTTGTACAGTGATTTGAGTGGATGCAAATTTGGACTGGCAAAGTGTTTGAAAGTGAAGCATTGTACATTTTGTTCAAAGTTATTAAGGGTAGTGGTCACATATCCATGCAATGTCATGCGGGTGTTTATGAGTAGTTCTTTTGGTCTTATATTTCATGAAGTAGGCACTGGGTTGTCCTTGGTAGAGAGTAATCAGACCTTGAGAGGGAATTGTTCATTGTAATCATTTGAGTGGTTTTGAGCATTATCAGCTGACCCTGATTTAGTGGTTCTTGTATATGTGGTTGTTTTCCTTGTTTATTGTACTTTAGACTATTTTATCCTACAAGAGTAAATAAAATACATGTTCTCCTAGTTGTTCTTGTATTGTGTGTTGTTCCCAAAATCTGTCACTCGTCTTTGGGGACAACATATCAACTATTTTGGGTCTTGTAGACCAAAATTCTCTCTTCCCTTCTCAAAAAATGTTATGAGTATTCAAATTCTTCAATTATTTGAGTCTTCTCAGCTAGATAACTTGCAGGTTCAATACGCAGGCTTTCTCAGAAAGAAGTTCCAACACTTAGGCATTTTCAAGGCTGGTTCAATGTCGAGGTTCAATCAAAAGACTCATCAACAGGATTCAAACAAAATATTGAACCATTGAACCCCGCCTCCAAAGGTTCAAAGAGTTTAATAAGATCAAAAGACTTAAACAAAAGACTTCGAAGAAGAAAGATTTAACACATTGAACCGTTGAACCTTGAACCAAAAAGATTCAAAGGTTCAAGGTTCAATGAGTTCAATAAAAGTTCAAAGAGTTAGTTTAGTCAGTTGGTTCAATCGAATGGTTCAAATGAATGGTTCAAAGTAGTTGGTTCAAGTTGTCAATTGAATGAGCAGAACATAGTATTGAACCATTGAACTGTTGAACCGTTGAACCATTGTTGGTTCAATTAGAAGGAACAAAAGGATATCTTTCAGAAAGATTTTCCATGGAAAAATGTCTGAAGGAATTCCTTTGGACATTTTGTCCAAAGGAATGTTGAAAGGCCCGACAGAAAGCGGGAAAGGCAGAGGAAAGATTTCCTTCAGATAAAATGTCTGAAGGATTTCGTTTGGACATTTTGTCTAATGGATTTGAAAAACAAGGCCGCTCGAAGGACCCCAAAGGGAAAGTAACCTTGCAGGGGACTCTCAGCAACCACAAAATGGACCTTTCTCAAGGCCTGAAGGGACACCTTTTCTTCGGGGGGTTTCAAAGATAGAATGCCGAAGGAATTTCAAAGTTTGAAGAAAAGGTTCAACTGAAGAGAAAAGAAAGTGATTAAACCAATAAAATGATTGAACCAAGGGGTTGATAGGATCATCTGAACCATTGAACCATTGAACCAATGAACTCTAATGGTTCAAAGGTTTAAGGTTTAATGTGGTTCAAGTGACCAACAACCAGTGACATCCCCGTGGATGTCAAATTCAAGGTAATGAAATGCTTGTTTATTTTCAAATATGGCATGGAACCTAAAGAATAAAATTTAGTGAATAGCTGAAGAAAGAAGCTTAAAGAGCCTACTGAAGGTAAGAAGATAACATGAGAGCTCAAATTGCAACAAGAAAGAGGGAAAGCTACAGGAGATACTGAAATATTTGAGTGTGTAAAAAGGTGTGGCCTATTTTTCTCCCTTTGAATAAAAGTGAGTGGACAACTACGTACATATTTGGAGACAGAAAAGATGACCCATGCTGAGGAGAAGATATTCGAGATGATTCTATACACCAAAGTCAACGCCGATACCCTATTCTAGCATGGCCCCTTGATAGAACTAAAAATGCATTCAAGGCAATGAATGCAGCATGGGCCATTCCTTGAAACAAAGCGCCCAAGTCTTTCTTGGGGCACTATATATTGTAATCTCTTATTTTGTGCAAAGGAGATATTTTTGTTATCAGAAGCAAAACTCTGCGCAAATTGAAAGGCATTATTTAGACTTTGAGCTCAAATTGTTAATCATATTTTGTTATTTGAATGAGAAAGTAAGTGACTTTTCAGACTTTGTGCTGGAATAGCTTGTGTTGTTGAGGAAATTATTCTTGTATCTATTTCATGAATTCGTTCTTGTCCATTTAATTAAATAAATAGAGCTAGTGGAAGTAACTAGGAAGGTGTCCTAAAGTCTAATGTGGAGAGACTTTGTACTGCCACAATTGTCTTTAGTGTGTTTATTTTTTGTTTCTATTTAAAGGATCTTGGGATGACTTTGTGCCCCCATTATCCTTCATATATTTCACTCTTTGGTAGTTGAGGTGGAGAATTTATGCTACACCTCATTCTACTGGTTATTACACCATGTTATATTTACTTATCATTACCAGAAAGAATTCCTGCTATTTGCTGCAGACTACTTCTGAAAGAAGAGAAGTGCCTTCTATCATTTCATCAAGATTTCTCCTTTATCTATGAACATCATCTCTAAAAAAAGAGAGATGGATGGTGTTGTCCTACCCCTGAGTGCTATTTTTAATATATATATATATATATATATATATATATAATATATATATATATATATATAGTACCTTATAGTTATAAGAAACCTCTCCTTGATGAGAGGAGAGATTTGTCCCCTTTTGATGTGGTAAACCTACACATTTGGCTGATCAATCTCCTCATGCTGTGGTTGAAGCAACCTATTTTGCCCATTAGTTAGCTGGTGATAAAATATTCACACAACAGTTTTTGGTGACTCCGCTAGGGAAGAACGAGCACTTTGGAGCCTCAAACTCTAAGCTGAAGTAGGGCCATTTCTTTTCCATTTTTATTCTACAATTTGATAGCTCCATGCTATACAAGAAGCCATAGATCAAAAGGTATTGTTGACCCTATTTTTGAGTTGGCACAGTAGGGCAATTTTTGATTTTTTTCCTCCACAACCTCACGTTCAATGAACTAGGAGTCTTCCTCCTACCAACACCAGGTCACCAATGCAAGGCAGAGCTTCTTTTTCCTCTGCTAGTAGAGATTTGCCTATGCACACCCCACCAAGATTTTTTATCTCCCTTTCCATAGTCATATAATGGCAGCTCAAGGCTCTTGAGGTAACTCTTTTGACCCACTCAATTTAACTCCACCTCTACATGAGCTAACATGTAGTTTAAGGAAGAATTTCCCCATTTTTTTGGTGATGGGAGAGTTCATCCTGATGAAGATATTGTAGCCTTCAACATAGCCTATGGTGTGATAGGCATGGAGTATGAGGACGTAGCAGTCAGGCTGTTTATGGAGACATTACAAGGTGCTATTACAAACTAGTTCTACCACTTGCAAGCTCGATTAGTGACTGACTGGAACATTCTCAAAGCCAAATTTGAAGCTAGGTTCAAGCCTATCTAAGATGCGCATACCTTGCTGGCCCAACTCACACAAATGAAGAAGGAGCCTCATGAACCTATGAGGGACTTCATAGCTAAGTTTGACAAGCTGAGGAATAAAATTCCTACCATTGCTCAACCAACAGCTGAGAATCCCAAATGCTTCTTCATTAACTCTCAACTTCTTGAAGTGAGTTTTTTGCTAAGATGGGCTGGCCACATAGACCTTGCTACAGCTCAAGATTTGGCCATTGATGTTGAATATGAACTTATCTTGGTAGGAAAGATAAGAAGAGATCCTAACAGAGGCAAATCTTCTTTATTTTCTAAAAATTCATCCATAGGCACCACTGATCTTATGGTGTAGAAGTTGGCAAATGAGTTGCTAGCTCTCAAAAAGCAAATGGCGCAAGGAATGTCTTCTTCTCCTTCACACCAAGATATACCAAGGAGAACATTCCCTAATCAGTCATATCAAGGTGCTACCAAAAATCAAGGGCAACTAAATCGCCTTCCTCCCCCACAGGGGAAACTTGACAGTAAGGTAGCTCCAACCAACTCAGCAGTTGGATATCTCAAAATAGAATCTAATTTCTCCTTCCAACCTGAGTTGAACCCAAAAGATGATGCTAATATCTTCATAAAAGGAAAAGAAAAATTAGCTGGCAACTCCAACATTGGTTTCCTAAATTACCAGGATGAACCCAGAAGTAAAAGTGAAGCATTTGACATATCATATGCTGTATTCACCTGATCCCAAAACCAGTCAACCCAACAAGCTGATAAGAAAAAAATAGAGGTGCAACCTCAACCAATAGTTTCAATTGCTAAGCAGGGAACCACTCTACCTTTTCAATCAAAGGACCTGGTGATTCCTAAAAAAGTAAGTACTTCAAGTATGCCTAAACCTTCAATTTCAATTTTGCAGACCATTACCACCCCTCTTAAAAACCAAAAGGATGAACTGCCCTCCCTTGTTCCTAATTCATTTCAAACATTTGATATAATTGACCATGTCAAGAAAACAAAAATTCAAATGTCTAAATTTGAATTTCTGCAATCCAACCTTGAGTAGTTGGATAAGTTGGTTCAATGTGTAAAGAATAAAACCATCCCTATAGGACCAACTATTCCAAACGTGGCTTCCACATCCACCCAAAATAACCTTGTCATTGCTCCCCCTGCTGCTCCCAGAAGGACAAAACCATTTTATGTCTCCTTACTAATAAATGGACACCAGCTGAACAATTGTATCATAGACTCAGGTGCGTCTGACAATGTCATGCCTGCCAAAGTGGCAGAATCTCTTGGAATCACACTAACCAAGACCTTTAGGAGATTTTTCTCCATGGAGAAAAAATAAGTGCCATTGCTGGGACAAATCAAGGATGCCCAATTTGCATTCGTGACATTTCTGGATAAGAGAATTAAGATGACAGTCCTGGTGGTCGATGTCCCAGCCTCATACGACATTCTTTTTGGGTGAAATTTCTATAAGGACATTGGTGGTGAATTAAGTATGGACCTATCTAAGGTGAGGATCCATATCAAAGGCATCATGTAGAGGCTTCTCCCTGAGAAGGAGGCAAAATATGTTATCACTCAAACATCAGCACCTGAAGCTCAAATTTTATTTGAGTCTTTAAGCGTGGGTAATTACTTCTTATCCATGGAGGAGGTTCATGTGGCATCTAATGAAATTCTTGAATGTGACAGCCTGATAATTGATTCAGATAAAATTGTAGAAGAATTGATTGGATGCAGTGCAAGTGTAGAAGAATCCTCCCCTCCAATTAAAGAGAAATTTGAGGAAAAATTAGTTTTTGATGATGTCTAGATTCTGGAATTTGATGGCAACTATTTGTCTAATGGCTCAGGAGCTGGGATTGTGTTGATATCTCCTCAAGGAGATATTTTTCCCTATTCTTATAAATTATAGTTTAGCAACACCAACAATACTACTGAATATGAATTGCTGCTACTTAGATTAAAGGCCGCTCAAGATAGGGGCATCAAACTCCTTCATGCCAAAGGAGATACTGAGCTAGTGGTTTGTCAGGTAAGAAACATGTATCAAACCAAGAATGAGAGATTTGCCATTACCATAATCTAGTTTGGGATCAAATTGAAAGTTTTAAAGCTTTCATTATCTCTATAGTACCCAGAGAATTTAATGATTGAGCTAATGCATTAGCTGTTTCAGTAACTCTTTTGGTTCATCACTAAGATTTTAAGGGAGACATGTACACTATCAAACTGATCTTTCAACTAAGTGTGCCTGACAATGCCAATCATTGGTAAGTGTTCAATGGTGACAACTAAATCATCACCTTTCTAGAACAAAAAGACAGCTTTGAACAACTTCACTTCAAAGGTAGTGACCCTCAAAAACTTGAATCAACCCCTGAAACAAATTCAAACATAGGTGAATAATTCCTACAGCTAAAAAGGAATAAAACTCTAAAAAGATTGGTTTCTCTTAAGAAACTGTTTGATAAGCACGATAGGTTCATCAAATAGCAACAAATGGATTCAAGCTCCTCCCGGGAGTTTGATCAGATAAATTTGGGTACCAAGGAAAATTTCAAGATGATTAACATTGGGAAGTGCCGCACTCTAGAGGAGAAACTCAAATTTACTACCCTGCTTCACCATTACATGATGTTTTAGCATACTCCTATGATGATCTGAAGTCGCTTAGCACTGAAGAAATTCACCATAAAATTCCTCTCAAAAGTGATTCAGTGCCTTACAAGAAAAAATCTTAGTAGTATAATCCAAAGATATCAGGTACTATTCTATCTGAAATACAAAAAATGTTGAACGCTAGAATAATTTTTCTAATCCATCATTCCACATGGATTGCAAACATAGTTCCTATGAGAAAAGAGAATGAAAAAAATTGCCTCTGCATGGATTTTAGAAATCTGAATCAATCTTCCATAAAGGATAATTACCCTCTGCCCATCATGGATCAAGTCCTTCAAACGGTGATTGGTTTAGAGATGTTATCAATGCTGTATGGCTTCTCAGGGTACAATCAAGTGGAAGTTGGCAAAGCAGACCAACATAAGACCACCTTCACCACACCTTGGGGCACCTTTGCTTATCGAAGAATGCCATTTGGTTTGATATATGCTGATGCCACTTTTCAAAGAGTAATGGACCTTACTTTCAAAGACAAAATAGGTAAGTTAATTATGGTGTACCTTGATGATTTAACAGTCTTTTCCAAGCATTGTCTTGATCATGTGTGTCATTTGCAATAAGTGCTAGAATGATGTTGCCAAAATGACATTTCTCTAAATCCCAAGAAGTCTATTTTTAGCGTAACAAAAGGGAAATTTCTTAGACACATCATATCCTAAGAAGGTATAAATATTGACTCAGGAAGAGTCAAATCCATCCAAGAGCTTACTCTACCTGTAAGTAAGACTGCGGTTCACTCTTTCTTTGGAAAGGTCAATTTTTTACAAAGGTTCATCCCTGAGTTTGCAGAAAAGACTCACCAAATTGTGAACATGATGAAGGGAAAGGCCACTTTCAGTTGGACTGAAGAGGGCAAATTGGCATTTCGAGACATCAAGATAGTTATCACCCATGCCCCAATTCTAGTTTGTCCAGATTATAACAAAGATTTTATAATGTACAGTTATGCTTCTAAGCACACACTTTCAACAATTCTGGTTCAACAGAATAAAGAAGGTGTGGAATCTCTCATATCCTTCATGAGCTATCCTCTCAAAGCTCATGAACTAAAGTATTCAAACATGGAGAAGCATGCTTATGCAGTGGTAAAGATAGTAAAGCACTTCCATTTTTACATCCTAAATTCACACACTATTGCCCTAGTTTTGATACCACAGTCAAATCCATATTAACTCAGCAAGAGTTTGGAACAAAAAGGGGCAATTGGATTGCTAAAATCTAGGAGTTTGATCTTTTTATCAAATCAATGAAGCTTGTGTGGAAAAGGGGCCTCTGCCAATTGATTGTTGAAAATAGACCAAAAGAAACAGGGCATGAAGAAGTAGAAATTAAAGAAAAGCCAATAGTTCTCTTTGTCTCCACCATGAATGACTGGTATTTAAGTATTGCTCATTTCCTTACTTATGGTGAGTGTCCTGCTCACCTGTCTTGTAAAGAAAGGTGGACTGTTAAATTGAAAGCTACCAACTTTGTCCTATGAGACAATGGGCTGTATAAGAGGAACCTCAATGGAGTGTTCCTTCGCTGCGTGGATAAAGAGCAACATAACCAACTTTTAGAGTCCTTCCATAATCTAGCCTGTGGAGGACATTTTTATGTGTCTGTAACTACCCATACAATTCTATGAGTGAGGTATTACTGGCCTATTCTATTTCAAGATGCATACAAATAGGTACGAAGATGTGAACTGTGCCAATAGTTTGTTGGAAGACCCAAGTTAGCTACTTTGCCTCTTAAGCTAGTGTTAATAGAAGAGCCATTTCAGTAATGGGGAATCAATTTCATTAGTGTTGTAAACCCATCTTCAAGTGATGGACATGATTATGTCCTCACAGCCACAGATTACTTCACCAAATGGGTGGAAGCTATTCTAGCCAAGCATGCTACTTCAGAAGTAGTATGCAATTTCCTTAAATAAAATATCACTTCTAGGTTTGGGGTCCCAACCAAGATTGTGATAGACAATGTGGCCTATTTCTCTTCCCAGGAGATTACTTAGTTCTATTTTTATTATGGGATTACCCTCTCCCACTCTTCTGATTATTTTCCACAAAGAAATGGCCAAGCAGAATCAAGCAACAAGAACCTGGTGACCATCATCAGGAAGTTAGTGGATGAAAACCAATGAACCTGACATAAAGCATTGGTTGATGCTTTATAGGCAGACAGAATCACACTCAAGAGGCCGATAGGTATGTCACCATTCCAACTTTTGTATGGTCTCAATGCAGAGATACCAATCACCCTGGAATTGCCAACACTAAAATTGGCAAAGGTGGTAAAAAATCAGACATATGAAAGCTCCATCGACAAAATGATCATGTGCTTGACTGAGTTAGATGAGCAATGAACTATGGTGGTGGATGGAATCATTGCGCATCAAAGTCTAGTGAAGAAGCTCTTCGATCAGAAAACAAAAACCCATGATTTCAAGATTGGAGATCAAGTTCTGTTATGGGACAAGAGAAGAGAACCAAAGGGAATGCATGGGAAATTTGATTCCCTATGGAGAGGTGGGTTTACTATTCATTAGCTCAATGGTGAAAACACTTTCTTATTGAAATATCAAGATGGCACGCCCTTTTCTCTACCTCACAATGGGAAGCATTTGAAGCACTTCAATCCTTGAAGTATCAGATAAGATCATTTGTATATATGTATAATTTTTGTATAGTCTTTAGTTCTATTTTGTGCTTTTCATTTTCATTTTTTGGCACCTTTCTTTTTTTGGTAGCATAACTCTGTATCCCAATGGCATACTTGAAGGCACTGGAGATTCTAGTTTCTACTCTCTTTGATTATTTTTACAATTGATGAAAGTTTCCCAACTGGAGCCAGCAGTTGTTTCCAAAATCTGTCACTTGTCTTTGGGGACAACATATCAAATATTTCAGGTCTTGTAGACCAAAATTCTCTTTTCCCTTCTAAAAAATGTTTTGAGTATTCAAATTCTTTAATTATTCAAGTCTCCTCAGCTAGAGAACTCACAGGTTCAACAGGCAAACTTTCTCAAAAAGAAGTTCCAACATTTAGGCATTTTCAAGGCTGGTTCAACACTGAGGTTCAATCAAAAGACTCATCGATGGGATTCAAACAAAAGATTGAACCATTGAACCATTGAACCCTACCTCCAAAGGTTCAAAAGTTCAATGAGTTCAATAAGATCAAAAGACTTAAATGAAAGAAGACTTTAAAGAAGAAAGATTTAACTCATTGAACCATTAAACCTTGAACCCAAAAGGTTCAAAGGTTCAAGGTTCAAAAAGTTCAATAAAAGTTTGAAGAGTTGGTTCAGTCGGTTGGTTCAATCAAATGGTTCAAATGAATGGTTCAAAGCAGTTGGTTTAAGCTGTTAATTGAATGAGCAGAACATAGTATTAAACCATTGAACCGTTGAACCATTGTTGGTTTAATTGGTTGGTTTCATCAAATGGTTCAATTAGTCGGTTCAATCAGAAGGAACAAAAGGATATCTTTCGAAAAGATTTTTTGTGGCAAAATGTTTGAAGGAATTCCTTCAGACATTTTGTCCAAAGGAATGTTGAAAGGCTTGACAGAAAGTGGCAAAGGTAGAGGAAAGATTTCCTTCAGAAAAAATGTCTGAAGGATTTCCTTCGAACATTTTTTCTGAAGGATTTGAAGAACAAGGCTGCCCGAAGGACCCCGAAGGGCAGGTACCCTTGTGGGGGACTCTTGGTGACCAAAAAATGGACATTTCTCAAGGCTTGAAGGGACACCTTCCCTTCGGGGGGTTCCAAAGAAAGAAAGCCAAAGGAATTTCAAAGTTCGAAGAGAAGGTTCAATCAAAGAGGAAAGAAAGCAATTGAACCAATGAAGCAATTGGACTGCTCGAACCATTGAACCAATGAACTCTCATGATTTAAAGGTTCAAGGTTCAATGTGGTTCAAGTGACCAACAACTAGTGATGTCCTGTGGACGTCAAATTCAAGGTAATGAAATGCCTATTTATTTTAAAAAATGGCACGGAACCTAAAGAACAAAACTCAGCTTACAGTTGAAGAAAGAAGCTGAAAGAGCCTGCTGAAGGTAAGAAGATAGCTCGAGAGCTCAAATTGCAACAGGAAAGAGGGAAAGCTACTGGAGATACTGAAATATCTATAGGGGAGTTATTCCAGTAGGTGTAACAGTCCACCAAGTAGACATCTAAGTGCGCAAACATTAAAAGGCATGACCTATTTTTCTCCCTTTGAATAAAAGTGAGTAGACAACCACGTACATATCTGGAGACAAACCAGATGACCCATGCTGAGGAGAAGATATTTGAGATGATTCTGTACACCAAAGTCAAGGCCGATACCCTGTTCCAGCATGGCCCCTTGACAGAACTAAAAATGCATTCAAGGCATTGAATGCAGCATGGGCCATTCCTTGAAACAAAGCACCCAAGTCTTTCTTGGGGTGCTATATATTATAATCTCTAATTTTATGCAAAGGAGATCTTTTTGTTATCGAAAGCAAAACTCTGCCCAAATTGAAAGGCATTACTGAGACTGTGAGCTCAGATTGTTAATCATATTTTGTTATTTGAATGAGAAAGCAAGTGACTTTTCAGACTTTGTGCTGGAATAGCTTGTGTTGTTGAGAAAATTGTTCTTATATCTGTTTCCTGAATGCATTCTTGTCCATTTAATTAAATAAGCAGAGCTAGTGGAAGTAACCAAGAAGGTGTCCTGAAGTCGACTATGGAGAGACTTTGTGCTGCCACAATTGTCTTTAGTGTGTTTATTTTTTATTTCTGTTTAAAGGATTTTGGGATGACTTTGTGCCCCCATTGTCCTTCGTATATTTCACTCTTTGGCAGTTGAGGTGGAGACTTTGTGCTACACCTCATTCTGCTAGTTATTGTGCCTTGTTACATTTACTTATCACTACCAGAAAGAATTCCTGTTGTTTGTTGCATACTACTTCTGAAAGAAGAGAAGTGCCTTCTATCATTTCACCAAGATTTCTCCTTTATTTGTGAACATCATCTCTGAAAAAGAGAGATGGATGGTGTTGTCCTACCCCTGAGTGCTATTTTCAGCTTATTTATAGTATATATATAGTATATAGTACCTTATAGTTATAGGGAACCTCCCCTTAATGAGAGGAGATATTTGTCCCCTTTTTATGTGGTAAACCTGCACATTTGGCCAATCAATCTCCTCATGCTGTGGTGGAAGCAACCTATTTTTTCCATCAGTTAGCTGGTGACAAAATATTCACCCAACATTGTGTTTGAGTTGATTCCCTGATCTTTGCAAGTGTTATGTTTGAATTTTACTGTTAAACCATTAAAGTAGAAGTAGAATACCACTGTGTCGTGTGTGTTCTTGTGCAGGTAAACATTGAAGGTGTAGTCTATATTTCTTACAAATTTCTATTCTCTTGGAGGGACTCGGGTGAGATCAAGCAGTTGCACATAGTTTCTAGCTCTATTGAATTGACCCCGTGACATAATGCAAGGGAAAGGGTACCTATAAAAGCCTAATTTAAGCCAATGATCAATATACAAAGAACACACTAATACCATAGAAAATAACTAATCCTATACTAAAATTAGGTACCTACTACTATGTAAGATTTATGTAACATGTGGTTGATCCTACAACATTGAACTTCAAGCATTATTTATTAAAATTTGGTAGAATAAGAGTTGTTGAAGAATGTGAACAAGTCATCAAAAATCAAATCAAATCATTTTAAATAATCCTCATTTACAAAATACAAACATTCATAAAAGAATTATTATATGGATTTGATCATATATATAAGTTAAAATTTTACACTTTATATATAATTTTTATAAATCAAATAAAGCTAATCAAATTTTATTTTGATTTATTATAAACATTCCACTATATGTGCACACAAAATTAACTCAATTACGGAACTGAAATTTTTAAAAAATAACAATAATCAAACACACATTTCACAATATTATAAAGTGTTACACTTTTATAAAAGATTATACTCAACGTCAACCATAACTTAGTTTATATTTAGACACGAGTTTTTTTTTAATAACTTACATATTTATTTATGAAGAATTATGATTTTACAATCTTTAATTTAATTAATATTTAATATTATTAGAACCACCGAACTTTTAAAAAAACAAAATAAAATAACAATTCTAATCTTTTGCAAGAAAAAAAAAAATTTAAACATTTAAGTAATAACATCCCCGAGCAAAACTAGCAATTTCTAGCATAATAAATTTTAATAATTATTAGTACTTACTGGTTCTATTGTTTTCCCCCTCACTGGATTATTTTGCATTGAAATCTGTTTCCAGCGAATAACAATCTAGCCTTGGCCAAAAATCAAAAAATTTACCAAAGTCTTTTAATATTTTATTATTTTTCTTGTTAACGTTAAACAATGAATAGTCTTTATAGCTTACCTCCAATGAACGAGTTTTATATGCAGGTAATTTTCATGGAGACTTTGATGAACAGTGAAAACATTACAGGTATTTACCATGGGTAGGACAATGAAAGCACGAAAATGTAATCTCGGCATGTAAGGCAGAGGAAATGACAGCTGCATGGTGTTCAGCTTAGAGTTAGAAAGGGGCGAACAGCTTTTAGAAGGATCCTCATATGTTTTTGTGTCTTTTTAACCGCCACCATTTCCTCTGCGCAGGGCTTCATAACGGTCTGTTTTTTTATAGGCCTCTCATTGGCAACCTTTGTGTCATGCCAATTTTGGATGGCTGAAATTGTCATTTGTGCAAACTGAATAGCAGGAGGGTGGTGAAATATGGCAAGGGGAGCAACAAAGATGCTGATGCCACTAGTTTATGCTTTATTTCACAAATCCGTGGGTTTCTTTATGCCCTTCACACCACGGCACATTGCCTTCTTCCTTCCTGGACTGATGCACATTTTCATGGCACTCCTTGGACTCATCTTTGGACAAGAGTTGCCAGTGCATACGTATCTGTAAATCCATGTTTTGATATCCATGCTTATTTTTATACTTGTAGTTGGTTCATAATATGTAGAAGACTCTATTTCATAGGTTCTATGTTTAGATTTCACTAGAGGTTATTGCATTTGGTAGAGGTCATACAAGCGGCCTTCATTAATCTTCAAGCCTCGTGTTGCATTAAAATCGCACCTTACTTTCAATCCTTCCTCCACGTTACCTATAGACCTGAGGAAATTGAAATATATAATGAAGGTGTTTCAAGGTGTAGTTTGCTTTGCACATCGCTGCTAATACTTAGTCTCTTTGTAATCTTCGAAGAATATTTTTATATCTGCTAAGAATATTTTTGTATCTACCAGCAATATTTTTACAGTGGAAAACGTTTTGTATCTGCCAATAATATTTTTACTTCGTTCAAGTTCTATTTGCTTCAACTATTTACAAGACTCTATTTTTAAAATTTTGTCATTTAACTATCCACAACTACTACAGCAACTAATCATTATTTTTGAAATTTGTTCCATCAAAAATGTGGATACACAACAATAGACAACACTGTAAACATTACTGAATATGATAATAATAAATTATCAACTTAAAAAATGGTTTGCACTAATTATCACTTTAAATTTAAAATAAATTAAATTGCAATAGCTAACCAGGAATTCGATAAAGCGCTCCAGTCAAAAATTAAAGAAAAATCTAAATCTAAAACATAATGATAGGTACTTGAGCCGCTTCATAGCACTTGTTATGAATTGTACATTTAAATAAGAATAAAGAGGAAATCATTAGTTTCTAAGTGATGACTCTATAAGGTTTAATATTGACCCCTATTTCAAACCTTAATCATGGCAATATTAAACACATGTTCCTCGAAGAATAGGTTAGAATGTAAATGTGTACACAAATCCATGTTATAAACACATGTTCCCCAGAACATACCTTTTTTTAATATTCTAAAGTTTATAACATGGATTTGCGTACACATTTACATTCTAACCTATAACATGCTTAAAGGGTGACTTTCTCATAGTAAGGTAAACATACATCTAAGGTTATTATTGAGAAAGTCGTTTTCATATTTAATTTGTTATTATAATATGATAAGAAGATTTTAAATCTATAGGAGTTATTTAAAGATATATTTGATTTGAAATAACAAAGTATTGTTAAAAATTTAATAATAAGTAATATTTTTATGCATTTTAAAGTTATACGAGAAGAGAACAAATAATTAAAAATAAAATGTATTTATTCACAACCAATCAATTATTGTATCACTAAGCAATCCTCTTTTATTATGATATTGTTGCATTTATATTAAAATCATAATATATAATTTTATATTGATCCACACTCTTCTTTTACCTTAATAAATCAAGTACTCATATTAATTTCTGATCAATGATGATGATGATGATGATGATGATGATGATGATAATAATCTTTTATTATATTATAATAATATTATATATTTTATTATTTATAGAAAAAATTAAAAAATAAAATAAATTAAACATATTAATAATTTTATTTAAAAAATATATAATGATTTAATTTTATACCATATAAAATGTATGATTAATAATAAATAATAATTAATATCTAATATACTATTATACATATTAATAACATATATTATATATACTATTACGTATTATATTATATCATATTATTATAATATAACGTATTAATATAATATAATATATTATATAAATTACTATAATATATTATATTATAATATTTATATATACTACAATATTTTTTCAATATAAAAATATTATAATATATAATTATATAACATGTTATAATATTTACATTTATTTATATCATATATATAAATATATTAAACATTAATTATAATATTTATATACTATATAATGTATATAATTTCCAGTTCGAGAACATTCTCTATTACGTCAACCACTTTCAGAAGTGTCGTGCTAGAACACTGTTGCATCTAACCATTCTGAATTTGATTTAATCTCTGTTCAAATCCTCTGCAAAGAAAGCGATTGTGTCAGATATTTTAAAGGTATTAACTTATTTTTACATTAATCCATTCTGGTTTCCTGTATGAATCTATTATGTAAGGGTTCTGAAGCATGCCTCTAATTCGTGGAAAAACCGTGTAGAAGAATATATCATCAATATGAAGATTTTCATGAAGACATTGACGGGATAGACCAAATGCACAAATAGATGGATTTTTCAGTCCATGAAGGAAGTAGGCAGTTCCTTTTCTAATTTACAAACTATATCTATAATATTTTATTTCTCTTACACAAATTTTGCTTTAGATATCTCTTTTGAACATAGCCATATATTTTACAAATATTGTTAGTCATGTAAGTTACTCTAATATTTTTCAAACAGTTAGTTGAGTTGTAGTTAAAAATAAAAATCATGTTACCTGAATAAGTTTGAAAGTTGATAAAGTGCCTCTAGTAGGTTGAGGGGAAGATTACAATATGGTCTCCTTAATGCCAAGGGAAATATATGTCGTATAAATTTAAAAAATTAGATGTGAAGTTTTTAAAATACATCTCTAATTTATAGCCAAAAACACATTAATTACCTTCAAAATGTTATGTCAATGATGTGTTTTGAGTTTTATTAACTTTTAGATATGCTCTAATACTTGAAGTGTCATTTTATTTCTACAAATGTCAATTCATATAGGTATGCTACATTCGTATAAATATGCATTCCAAAAGATGCACAATTAATAAATTCTCTTAATATGAGAAATCATAGAATATACATAGTTTCATCATTTTTGTTGCCATTTCAACATTTTCACTAATTGATTATATCCATATTCCATCTCTCCACTAATATTACGGAATAACAACATTTGATCTTATGAATGCTTGTGTGAAGGCTTCGTATTAGTTTCTATGTAACATAATATTTCAAGGTTATCTAGAATAAGTGCTCCATCAATCTTAATTTATTATTAACACAATATTCATACTCCATTATCAAGAACCTTGGATGGCCTTCATATAAAAGTTTTTGAGATCTTTGAATGATCAACCACATAGTTGATAATTACACCTTGAACATACATACTTTCCATTTTTTTAAGGATTGCATATAGAAACAATTCAAAACTTAGTATATAATGCGAAGAAACACAAATATATATGTGTTAGAGTAGTCTAATTAACTGGAGGATGGTCGTATGCTCGTGGATTACAATATTCAGAAAGAGTCCAACCCTCAAGACATGATCATTAACATGAAGACCAAAATTCAAGACAAACAGGGCATTCCTGGGCACCTTTGAGCATCTGGTTGCCTGTATCATCAACACGCAGACTCAGACTTAGATTCAGAATCCATTGTGAGAGTATGTCGATTGACAAAAACATTTTAAAAGGAATTGTTTTGCAATTGCAGTTGCATAAGCATTCAAATGAATGAATGATTGTCTCTGTATGTAAATGTATTTTGTTCACTTTGGAAGCAAGCTTTGTCCCTTGCGCGCATATTCTTCTCTTCTGTTCTTCGTATGCCTGTGCGTAGTCTATACAATTTTCAAACAAACACAACAGCTGACCATATATAACTTGTGAAATAAAAATAATCAGGTGGTCAATACTGCTCTATTTTCATTGATAACACAACGGTCCATTGAAATTTAATTTTTATCCGAGCATATTCCCTAATATCTGTGTCAGTGCTAGAATGGACCAAAACAACATATATATTTTTGTCTCTTGTGAGATGAATTTGTAGGGTCTTGCCCACTGTATAAGCTTTTAGATTAATTATTATTTATTTAATAATAGTTATATTGATTATTATTTATTTAATAATAGTTATATTGAAGTGTTCCAAGAGTATATACATCATAATTGTTATTATGTATGTTTAGAATCTGAATGCAAGAAAATTTAAATTATGTATCAATGATCTAAATCAGGGCTTAAATCTGATGGTCGACCCTGCCTATTATGAATTATTTTGATGGTAATTATTTATTCGACATTTCCATTTAAATACTAATATAATTTATAATATAAGAAGGATACATTAGAGAAAAAATATACACAAATTAGAAATTTTTAAAGTTTTTGAGGGTCTGCCTAGAATATTACTATATTTAATATTAAAACCATTCAGGATATTATATATTATACAAAGAATAATAACAATAAATGAAGGTTACATAGAAAATTAGTCGGTTGGTATTAATAGCTCAAACTCCTCTCTGAAGATAAAACCAGACATAATATTGGGAAAAAATAGGAAATAAAAAGGTCAAACAACACATGATATTCAAAACAAAACTACACAATTTAAATTAAACTATTGGGTTTTCTTTTTATCCTTAGTTCCACACGAATAAATACTAGACGCATGCCTAGAGGAAGGAAGAAGCCAATGTGCTTGTGCATTGGCATATCATGTGAGTGACCTCGCACACTCACCACATTACATAGCCTAGACTAGTTCTTGTTGATTCTGCCACACAATGGTGGATAGATAAATGTTAAGCACTTGAGTTAACACATTTAATCATTATTACTAAAAATATTATTCTAGAGTTAGTCATTTGATGCATTCACATAGTGCAAGGACTTATTTGGTATCACAAATAAGAATTAACACCAAATAGGTTCAACATATCAAAATTCACAAAGTCTTAGTTCCATTGATCTAATTTGATAAGATTACAAAGGTACTTCATTCAGTACACAGTCTCTCTAGATCTCTATCTTGACAACAATAATGTATCTACATCCAACACCACCTCTTAATAAAAGGTAAAGGGGTATTATACACAAGCAAACCCCTTCTTGAGTTATATCATTAATACATTATAGATGACAAGTCAATGATTTAAAAAAAAAAAAATTTGTGGTGAGCCATTGCAATTAAGTTCCTTTTGATTTAGGCCCAATAGCCCCTATATACTTTCTCTATGCTAGATATTTGCTTTCTTGTTCCTCTTCCTTCATGAGTTGGTGGTACATTCATGTTCCCATTACTCTCTAATACTTCCATGAACTACTTTGTAACCGTCTCCACTTCCTGTGCCTTTGTCCTAGTCTTGTGTTTTTCCAAGTCATGCATCTTATGCTTCGTATTCTATATTTCCTTGTCTTTCGTAACTCACCCTTTCATGCCAAGGTCTTCCACATTGTTCTCCCATGTTTCTCTCTTCTTCATCGTTCTATCTTGTACCATGGTCTTCCACATTCTTTCCATGCCCTTGATATTTTGCACTTATGGCTTCAAACTAATTAAAATATATTAAAAAATGTGGGTCTAACATCACCCCAAACTAAATCGATAGTCTGTCCCAAATTATGTTAGAGGTTCATCAGATAAAAAAATAATGAGGCATGCCTACTATACATGGAACTTGAGCTCCTCCCACAGGTTGAGGGTCATTTGAATATTAGAAGTAATAACTTCCACTTCACCTTTTAATCTTTTCATCTCTTCAAACTACTCAAGGAAACTTTCTGCTTGAGTTGTCAAAATCTCAAGCTTAGCAGTTGTAGCTTTGTGAGCATCCTCGAGGACCCCAACCTCTACCAAAATCTATCCTCGAATCATTAATAAACTAGCATTCAACTATTGTTGATGGACACTTATTTTTTTGGCCAGTTCTTTAATGTCTTGGAATACTTTCATGCTCTAAACCCTATCCTTGACATTCAGTGCATTCTCAGCTAACTATTGGCACTATTGTTCCTATGGTAGTAGTCACGCTTCTAGAATTTTACTTTGTTGTTGAAAGTTGACAAAACTCCATCAATGATGGGAATAGTGGTGCTCATTTTATTTAAAAATCACGGTAGATGTCCATGGCCTCAGTGAACTGCTCGATGGCCCATATATTCTCCTATTAAGGACCCACCATATTTTTACATTTCTTCAGCAAGAGGTACATGAGCATCTCCAATATATTAATTACTTCATAAGTAATGGGAATACCATCCATGAGCATTGGTTTGCTCCTCAAAATTATTTGAGAAAGGCCTAAAGTCCTAAGTCTAGCTATGCTGACTACATCTAGTTGATGCTTAAGTTTTTCAATTTCTTCCTCAAGCTTGCACTTCATTTTATGCTCTTCCTTGTATAGTTAGATAACCTCCCAATGTTTATAGAAATGTTGGCCCACATCATGGCTGTTGTGAATATTTTGGATAAAAACCTCTAGGGCAAACCTTATAAGTTTTGCATCTACTTGCAATAGAAAGCAATTTAGGGGATTTACCCAAAGTGTGTCTGGAACATCTACCACCTCTAGGTTTATATTAGTGTTGGCCTTTAAAATATCAAAATGACATTCATCATTATATACTTCCTTCAAAAAGTCATCGCATTCCAAGTATGTTATGTGGACTTATGTTCAGGGAAATAATCCTACAAATATAATTGCTTGTCTAGTGTGTCGTATTGGAATGTGACATGAATGGGAAGTTTTTGATTTTTTTGTTATTTTTGCTTTTCATCTTGCATAGGTTCCTTTACCTTTTGAGGGTTTTATTCTAGATCTATAAATTCAAGACCATTTTCCCATTATGTACTAGTACTGTTACCTAGGTCCTCTATGTTGAGGCCTTCCCCTCTCTCTGTTTCTTTAGGTTTTAGACTTTCAATGTCCATTTGTTGCTCAATAGTGGGCTATTCTTTGCTAGGATCAGTAGGTTGTTTTTCACTAAGCTCAAAAGTGGGCTCTTTGGTAGGTTGCACTTATGGAGATGCCTCACATGTGTTCATAATCACCACTCAAGGTGCTTAATACTTGGGCTCTACATAGGTAGTTGGGTTCTAGTTAGTGATGAGGACTATATGGTCATTACTAGATATGAGTATTCAAGATCAAGATATGGATTGGGTATTTTATCAAGTAAGAAATACTCAAGTAGGTATGGAAATATGGATAGTTAGGTAGGGCATACTCAAGTAGGTAGGGAAAGAAGGATAGTTATGTAGGGCATACTCAAGTACAATAAGGTAGGTAGGACATAATCAAAATCAAGATATGACTCAAGTATTTAGGTAGGGCATAATCAAGATCAAGATACAGTTCATTTATTCAATTAGATAGGGCATACTTAAGTAGGTAAAGTAAGTATGGCATACTTAAATAGGTAAATTATGTAGGGCATGCCTAATGGTATAAATATATTACATATGTAAAATGATTCAAAACTTTATTTCTCATTCCATCTATCAGGAAGCAAGCTGACCTTGCCAACAATAAAAGCTAAGTAGGTAGGGCATAACTAAATAGGTAGGGAAATGATATATGCAAGATATAGATGGGAAACAAGATTTTTTTGATAGTTAAGAATCTATTACAGAAAGGGAAAGTAGGTATGACCAGAATAAATTTATATATCAGGAAGGAATATTAACTTACCTTATTGGGTAGGGCATAGCTAAGTGGGTAGGGTAAGAAAAAATCTATCTATTAGAAGCTAAACTTCCCTTGATAGTTATGATTTAATCTAGAAACAAAGCAAAGCTATATACCAAGAAGGAAAACTTCCCTTGATAATTGTGTCTTACTTCATTACTATCCATTGAAAATTAAATCTTCCCTTGATATGATATTAGGTGAAGGAAAGCTAGATATCAAAAAGGAAAGCTTCCCTTACCTTATTCCTTGGCATAGATGAAGTAGGTAAGAAAGATTTCATTGCCTTAATAGGTATGGAAAGTTTGAGAGCAGGGTAGGGCCTTTAGAATGGTGCCCCCTATATATCTATTGTGAGCCCCTAATTCCTATGCTATCCTTTGATATCCTATATTTGGGACTAGGAAATAATTAGAGTATGACAAGGTCCTAGTTTGATCTTAGGACCCTCTGGGCCATGCCCAAGCTCTAAGTGGCCACTCCTTGATACACTAGATTAACGCATATGCCCTTCATTCCATTTATATATCAAGTTGGGTATAGATTGGGTTTGGTATAGATCACATTGGGTTATGAAACACACTCTATAGGTTACCTAATTGGAACACACTCTACCAAATTGGTAAATACCTATCTATCTATTTAGCAATCTGGTCTACTATGGATATGCTCTCAACTAGATTAGAATTATCAACTCATCTCTAGTCACCCCTATATATATAGATATAAATTTAGATTCTCAACTATGAGATTAGGATTCTTAGATGCCCAAATCCTAATCTATATATTATGTAAGTAATATAATTTCATCCCACCCTTTGATCAATTTATTGCCTATTTATTCAAGTCCAGGGCTCTGGATACACACTCTCTCCATGGTTTAGGCATGGATAACCATATAGATATTTGAATCCCACAAATAATAAGATGATATCTCTAAATTCCTTATTTAAGTGAAAGATGATGATTGAAAGAATAATTTATTTGGGCCTTATTTGAGTGAGTAAAATTTAGAATTAGAAAATATACCAATCAGACACAAGCAAGAAGCTACTTGCACCCACCATCAAGGCATTAGATGGAATGATTAAGGATGAGGAGGAAGTGAGTAGAGATGACTAATGATGATGAGGGAGTCATTAGGGATGATGATGGATAGTGAGGGTTAATGAGGGAGTGATTATAGAAGATGAGGGATTAGAGATGATGAGGGATGGTGAGGGTCAATGAGGGAGTGATTAGGGGTGATAAGGGATAAGGAAGGAGTGATTAGGGATAATGATTGATGATGAAGAAATGATTAGGGATGATGAGGGATGGTGAAGGTCAATGAAGAAATGATTAGGTAAGATTAGGGAGTGATTATAGATGATGAGGGATGGTGAGGGTCAATGAGGGAATGATTATGGATAATGACATATGAGGAGGGAGTGCCTAGGGATGATATATGATGTGAAGAATGGTGAGGGTCACTGAGGGAGTGATTAGGGATGATGAGGGAGTGATTATGGATGATTAAGAATGGTGAGGGTTAATGAGGTAGTGATTAGGAATGATAAGGGTTAATGAGGGAGTTATTAGGGATGATGAGGGATGGTCAGGGTCAATGAAGGAGTGATTAGGGATAATGAATAATGAGGATAGAGTGATTAGGGGTGATGATAGATGAGGAGGAAGTTATTATGGATAAGGGAGGGATGATGAGCAAGTGAAATGAACACAAAGTGGTTGTTTGATGTGTGCAGGTCATCAATATGAACTATGCTACCCCAACACACCACTTTGGCTTGAGTTCAAAGTGAGTGGTTTGTAAACTTCAATTTTGTCAAACATACGACTCCTAAAAATGCCAAAAAGTAATTTAGAAGGTACAAAAACCTAAAAAAGACTATATGTTTACCAAAAATGGACATCAATTGTGGAAATCATGCTTTGAAATCCATATGTTCCATATTGAGACCCTGAAAATTCCTAAGTACTAAGCAAAATAGACTTTTAAAA
Organism: Torreya grandis; assembly: GCA_037957365.1. Classification (NCBI taxonomy): domain Eukaryota; kingdom Viridiplantae; phylum Streptophyta; class Pinopsida; order Cupressales; family Taxaceae; genus Torreya; species Torreya grandis. Next base: position 1,257,846 of record JARHVA010001673.1, read on the forward strand.
ACTATCTTCCACATCATAAGGCATGTAGATATGAGACCAACTTTATCAGATGTAGAGTGACCTTAATTTATTGTATTTACTAAAATAAATTTAAAGTATAAGGTATTCCTTATACTTATCATTTATTTTAATAAAATATCCCACCTCCTTCCCCCCACATTTTAATAGATCCCCCTTTTGAATTTTAGCCTTTCATGACTTCTTGGATCACTATGCGTGCATGTTATTTACACTATACATAGTGGTAATAATGCATACACATTATTTACACTTAGCATAATGGAAACAATGTGTACGCGTTATGTGGATTGCATAATGTGTACACATTATGGCTTGGAAATCTTGAGCCAAAATTTAAATAACATGTACATGTTATGGCCATAAAATATATGTATTATGGATGTTACATGTAAGCGTTAGGTTAAATGTCTACATAATTATCTCCCAGCTTTGTGTACATACCCTTAATTGATATTTAATTTTCAAATTTATTTAAGGAATCCAGTCCCTAGCAGTAACCAAATCTTAAATGGCAAGAATAATTTTTTGAAAGAGTATGAGGGATTTTATTCCTCGCCATTCAATGAATCAAACATTAGTTCCTATCATAATAGAATACCAATAGATGTTGTGACCATTCAAAGATATACCTAAAAAAAACCCATCCCCTATATATTTCATGTGTGGTTTGATAGCTTTAAAAGCTTTCCATATAATTTTGGCAATTAAAGAGCCTTCAAGTTTAATAGAAGCCATAGTGGTTAGAAGGGAATGGAAGCCTATATTATTTCAACTAGGTTTTCTATAGGGAAGCCTAGAGGAGACATAATGCCTTAGCAAGATTTTATATGACTCATTACCTTCAAAGGCATGAACAACATATTTGGCACATAAGGAAAAACTCTATCTATAAAGGTTAATATTTCTCATCCTCTTGTATCCCAATGAAGGCAACAAATATCCTAGGACACACGATGAAAACCCTTAGTATGCTAGGAATTAGACCAAATGAATTCCCTAAGAAGTTTAGCTAAGTAATCATAAGGTGATTTTGAAGGATCCAAATGTGAGGAATAATAGACATGGGTGGTAGATAGAATTTTGGTGAAATTTTAGGATTTCCCTGCTCAGGATAATGGCTTGGTAATCCAAATTTTAAATTGAATCTCTATTCTATTGATGACATACTACCATAGCTTAACCAGAGAGTAGTCAAAGGCAAAAGGAACGCCAATAAATTTGAATTTTTCTCCATGAACAATCTATTTCCAATCAAATTGGAAAAGTAAATCAAGTATAGGAATCATACTTTATCTGAAACATTGAATCTTACTCCATTGTGAAATAGACCCATAGGCCAAATAAAAAATATTAAGACACTTCATAACATCTAGTAAGGTCCATTCTTGTTCTTCGAGTGTAATAAATGTGTCATCCACAAAATTCCCATTAATGAGTTGGGAAGAGTAGTTAGGTAAAAATATACCTTGAACCAAGCACTATTCAATAGTAGAGGCAAGAAGATGCCCTAAATCTTATACGGAGAGAACATATAACATTGAAGCAAGAGGGAAACCTTGCTTGATGGAGCATTGTAAGAAAATGCTATCAGACTTAAAGCCATTAATGGTTAAGAATGTTAGCATCTAAAATTAATGTTTATACTACCAAAATAAAGTACCAATCAAAACCCAGAGCCTTTGACATAGCTAGGATAAATGGTCATTTAATTATGTCATAAGATTTTTTAAAATTAAAGCTTGACAAAAATGGTTTGTTGACGAGAAAATCTAGCCCATTCCATGCCCTCCTAGATGACAATGACATTATCAAGAATATACCTCCTTGTAGTGAAACTAGTTTGTTCAGGTATAACAATTTGTAGAAGAATAAAATGAAAATGAAGGAAAGAGCTTTTGTGATATTTTTGTAGGAGACATTCAACAAGGTGATGGGACACAAAATGGTAAGGAGTTTTGGATCACTAACTTTTAGTATAAACTCAATATTACCTTGATTAATTAAAGCTCCCAAAGAATGGTTTTGAAGGGCTTCTTTATAGACTTGAAGCAAGTCCAACCCAATAATTTCTAATGTAGCTTTATAAAATTCACAGGAGAAACCATTAAGGCTCAAGGCTTTAATTTTATTCATGCATTGGAGAGATTTTGTGGGTTCATAAAGGGTCAATGGTGATCCAAAAAGTTGTTGGTTAGATAATTTAACTTTGCAAGGAACCACGTCAAGGCATTCCTACAATGCAATAGATATTTTTATTTGACACCTTGGGCTTCAAACATTAATTGGTAGTGATTCATGAAGGTTAAGGATATGTCTAGGAGGGAGGTGAGCCTAGTTTGGGCTGAATTCATGGCCTTGATCTGATCACAATCCTACTTGGCCTTGAGAGACTTGAAAAAGTCTTTAGAAGCTTTGTCTCCAACCTTGAGCCAATGTAGTGGAGTGCACAATTGTGTGTCTCTAGTAGTGTGGCTATCCTCCACCTTAATGTGGTATTTGAGGGTGGTAAAAAGGTTCTATAGATGAGTATCAAAAGGATTAAGCTCAATAGGGGAAGAGAAACTTTGGATTTATTTGAGGGTAACCTCTTCACAATGCTTCTTGATGCACATAACTTGCTTTCCATAGTGGTAGATGAAAGAGGTGGTCCGTTAAATGACCTAATTTCACCACTCAATCTAGTTGGTAATATAATGAGGGAAAGGTGGGGGAGGGATAATTTACAAACTTAGAAAATCAAATGGATGGTGTCAGCATGGCCTAAGAGAGAAGTATTGATGAGAAAGTATAAATTGAGTAGTGGCTCCTTGTTCAGTGTTGTGACCCATTCCACTCTACATGATATGGGAGTATGATTGAAGATAACCAAGTCTAAATAGATAGTGACAGGATGGCCATTAATTTTGGAAAAGGATAAATATTTTGTTTTGACAACATATAATGGTTTAACCTTTTGAGCACATGGTGATCCCTAACATGACAGTTAGACCACATAAAATAAGACTTGGTATTAAATGAGTGTCATCAAAGGAGAGGGTTGACAAGATCTCATTTATTCTTGAAATAATCCCATGATTTATGTTCCCCAAAGCACCAACTCATAGGCAAGGTGCCAATTTTGTCCTTGGAATGTTCAATCTTATCAATGGAAGCTTACTTTATGATAGATAGATTTTTTCTTGCCCTACCTACTTAGCTATACCCTGATCGATAAAGCAAGGAAGGATTTATTTAGGATATATAGATTTGTTCTTGTCAAACCTATTTTCCATTTTTATAATAGATTCTTAGATATCAAAGGATGCTTGTTTCTTGATTTATAACTTATATATGTTCTTTCTCTACCTACTTAGTTATGCCCTACCTACTTAGCTTTTGTTGTTGGCAAGGAAAATTTGCCTCCTAATAGATATAATGAGAAATGAAGTTTTGAATCATGCTATATATGTAATATATTTATACCATTGAGTATATCCCACCTACTATACCTACTTAAGTATGTCCTACATACTTTACCTTTTTGAGTATGCACTTCCCAATTGAATATCTGAGCCATATCTTGATTGTAAGTATGCCCTACCTTAATACCTAAGCCATATCTTGATCTTGACTATTTCCTACCTACCTTATTATACTAGAGTATTTCATACCTATATATATTATACTTGAGTAAGAAAGGCCATATAGACTTGAGTTTAATTGGTTCTATCTTAAGGGAGGATGGCCTAATTGCCACCTACCCTTCCCCTAATATAATAGCCAATACCTTGGTCACCCCTATCTATAAACATGGCCCAAACATCTAGATAGAGGTTGTGTAGGCACTATCCCCTATAAAATATTGTAGTTGATAGACCAGAGAACTACCCTACCCATGTAGTTCAAGTAGGCCCGACTGGGACTAGTGATGCAGGTAGGGTCAAATATGTAGGCATGGTTAGATAGATGGGCATGGTTGGGTTGGAAAAACATATACTCTATATGGATTAGATGGGGAGATAGAGAATTAAATTAGAGATACATCTATCACATATAGTAGAATATGAGATTCTATATTGAAGAGTAGGTCACTACTAGTATAGGTATATAGATAACTAGGATGTTAATTCTTCATCTTGGTATTCCCTATAGTCTCATCCTAATAATTGGTATATTATAATCTATCCTACTCACTATAGAATGATATTATCTCATCTCATCTCATCTCATTTACTATATTTCATATTTGACTATATATATCCTCATAACCAGTTAATCTAAATTGATATTATCCAATCTATCTCTTTTAATCTGAATCAAACATATCTATTTGCATATATCCTGATCAATTGATAGGCTTAGTCAACTATATAGATCCTTATATCAATTTGGGTTGATATATAGAAACCCAAATTGGTAGCATTTCCATCCCCATCTAGATAAAGGAAAGGAAAGGAATGGAAAGGAAATGGGATGGAGAGGGCCCAATTGAGATTAGACAGTCAAATTTGAGGGGCTATCTATATGCTCAATCAATCTTAGATGCTCATAACTAATCTTATCTCCAATGAGCAGTTGGTATTCAAATCGATATTATCTATTCAATTTTGAGGGACTATCTATATGCTTAACCACATCTAGATAGGGTGGCCAATATATCTGATCACTCCCTCTATATTAGTAGGTTCCCCATTTAGATAAAGGAAGAGGTCCCAATCAACTATATAGTGGGGTCCCCATCTAGATATAGGGCCCGCATGTTGATTTTAATCAATTGGCAGGATCCAAATATCATCTAGATAGGGGGCCTAATTTAGAATAGCTGAGTTATATAGTTCTGTGTATATGCTAGATATTTTTATCAATATATTCAGTTTCATGGAAATAAAATCAGAGAAAGTAAACTAACCTAAGAAGACCTTTCACCTGATTTGGTTTTTTCTCTCTCGGTTAGAAATATCAATGATCATGAAATAATGGGCATGGATATGGGATATGACCTACTCATGCTAATCAAAATCAAACATAACACAATGTATTCAAGTCGATGGATTCATGACACACTCAATTAGAAGGGTATAGATATGGCTATAGATCTAATCTATAGATACCACCCTCAATCCATAAAATAGTAAGCCCCATGTATATCTACCTAATTTTGACCCCCTATATCTCTAGACCCTCATACCTTTCATCTTTCCCTTCCCCTTAGACTAATAATAGCTAGATAAATAACAAATGCCCATCTATCTAAAATCCCATGAATCACTCAGAATGACCTCATTATGAGATACATGGGCATGTGACACATTATATATATGTTATTCCCACCAAAACAAACTTAGAATAATGGAATGGCCTTTAGTGCAACACTATAGTGTATTCATAATCACTACCCACAAACTACATATATCATCTTCCTCCCCTATGGGAACACCTTATCTCTATATATAAGCCCAGTGAATCGCAACCCACTAAATGAAAAATGGAACAAGAATGAAGGCATAAGATGGAATGAAACACACCCCTCTACCCAAATGTATTTTCCATTAGGCCCTTTATTTTATCCCCCAAAAAATATATGTATATATATATATATATATATATATATATATATATATATATATATATATATATATATATATATATATATATATATAGATAAAAAGAGAGCTTTATCTATCTGAGAGGCTCATATCCTAGATAGATTGAGAGGACCTCTAGAGGCTAAGGGGGGAATTGATATAAATATCCTCAAGGAAGGGAGAGACCTGGGGATCTAACTACATGAGAGGTTAGTCTATCGTATAGAGGGAAATCACAAAAACTCCTATACACTTGGCCACATGGGCCCAAGGAAGAGGCCTCGACTACCATAGATAAGAGAAAATCCTTGCCTCCTTTAGAACCTTAAACCCCCACCCGCTATAGAGAGGGAATGGTGGCCCAACAAGATGTTATCTATCTATATATATGTCATGTCAAGCACATAAATAGTCATAGTTGACACTCGACTAATAGCCTACCCCTCTACTATAGAGTTTTAGCCTATAGTTGGGCTTGAAAAACTTAGTTGACAACCAAACAAACACTCGAGGAAGGGATGCAAGGAATCAATTGAAAAAATAAAGAAAGTTGAATGTCGATCCCTACACTTATGTTACATATATAGTATATAATAATTCATGTATATCATATCTAATTACTCATGTTTCCCATCCTATATAGTCACACTATGTATATAGTTATGTTGCTCATGTTACCCATCCCATAGAGTCACCCATATAATGATTCATGTTATAAATCCCATAGACTCATGTTATCCATAGATTTGTGTCACTAGTTAGTCTATAATGTCGCTATATCTTTACAGATTTATTCCAATTATGTTACATGAAAAGGGCCGTCTGAAGGGTGAGATGAACTAGAAAATACAAGTAAGTCCACCCAAAAGGTGAGGTGTTAAGGAGGATAGAGATAAAACACCTTAGAGATAAAGAATACTAATTGTGGGTTCCTCAAATGTGGCTAGGTAATATATATATGGTCAGGATTAGATAGGTATTCAAAGTTAGGATATAACTCGGGTAGTTTATTGGGTAGGGCATACTCAAATAGGTAACTCAAGTAGGGAGGGAATCCTCAAGTAGGTAGGGAAAGAAGGATAGGTATTTACTAGATACACACTCTCTCCATAGTCTAGGCATGGATCACCATATATATCTTTGAATCCCACAAGAGAATCAAACAATATCTCTAAGTTCCTTATTTGAGTGAAAGAGGATGAGTGAAAGAAAAGTTTATTTAATCCTTATTTGAGTGATTTAAATTTATAATTGGAATATAATCCCTTCAGGAACAATTAGGAAGCCACTTCACCCACCATCAAAGTATTAGAGGGAGTTATTAGTGATGAGAAGGTACAATGATGGAATGATTAATAATGATGAGGGATAATGAAGGAGTCATTAGGGATGATGACAGATAATGAGGGTTAATAAGGGAGTGATTAAGGAAGATGAGGCATGAAGAGGGAGTGATTAAGGATTACAAGGGATGAGGAGGGAGTGATTATGGATGATGATGGACTATGAGAGAGTGATTAAGGATGATGAGAGACAATGAAAGTCAATCAAGGATTAATTAGGGATGATAAGGGAGTGATTAGGGATGATGAGGGATTGTGAGGGTCAATGAGGGAGTGATTTGGGATGATGAGGGAGTCATTAGAGATGATGAGGGACAATGAGGTTTACTAAGGAATTGATTAGGGACAATGAGGGACAAGGAGGTAGTGATCACTAATAAATCCATCCCTAATCAATCCATCCTCATCCCTCATCATCTCTAATCACTCCATTTACCCTCAACATTCTTCATCATCCCTAATCACTCCCTCATTGACCCTCACCATCCCTCATCATCCCTAATCACTCCTTAATAATCTATTATCATCCCTAATCACTCCCCCCATATCTCATAATACCTAATTACTCCATCCTCATCCTTATGAATCCTCACCATCCCTCATAGACAAGGTAAACATATAGTCATTTATTTGGTTTTTATTCCCTTTGGGTTGCTTGTTGGCATTTTTAGGACTCCTAAGTTGTCAAAATTGGAGTTTACAAACCACTCACTTTGAATTCAAACCAAAATAGTTTGATTGGGGAAACAAAATTTAGATTGATGACATAGGCACATCAAATGACCACTTTATGTTAATTTCACTTGTTCATCATCCCTGCATCATTTCTATTCACTTCCTCCCCATCCCTCATCACCGCTAATCACTCTCTCCTCATTAATCATTGTCTTTAATTACTTTCTCATTAACCCTAATTGTTTGTGATAATCTCTAATCACTCCCTCATTGATCTTCACCATCCTTTATCATTCCTAATCACTCAATCATCCCTCTTTATCCCTAATCACTCTTTTATTATCTCTAATAATCCCTTATCACTCCCTCCTTATCCCTCATCATCCCTAATCTCTCTCTCATTGACCCTCATACTCTCTAGTCACTCTTTATTGATCCCTCCTTATCCATAATCACTACCTTCAATACCTTTACAGTGGGTGTAGTGGACTTTTAGTTGTGCTTGATCATCCCTACTCACTCCTTTATTTAAATAGGTTATAGTGTCCCCTCTCATTTCAAGATATGACTTGGGTATTCAATCGAGTATTAAATTAGGTATCAATATTAAAGATATCATCAGGTGAGATATATATGGTCAAGATTAGATATGAGTATTCATGTTCAAGATATGGATTGGGTATTTTATCATGTAGGAAATAATCAAGTATGTATGAAGATAAGGATAAGTAGGTATGGCATACTCAAGTACAATAAGGTAGGTAGGTCATACTTAATTAGTTAGGGAAATAAGAATATGTAGGCATGGCATACTTAAGATCAAGAAATGGCTCAGGTATTTTAGTAGGACATACTCAAGATCAAGATATGGATAATATATTCAATTGGATAGGGCGTACTGAAGTAGGTAAAGTATTTAGGGCATACTCCCTCCTGGATTGGATTAAGCTCAATAAGGGAGGAGACCCTTTGGATTTCCTTGAGTAACCTCCTCACAGTGCTTCTTAATGTGCATAACTTGCTTCCCATAGTGGTAGAGGAAGGAGGTGGTGCATAGAATGACATCATTTCACCACTCAATATAGTTGGTAACATAAGGAGGGTAGGGTGGTGTAGGACAATTTCCAAACCTGGAAATTCAAATGGATGTGATAACATGGCCTAAGAGAGAAGTATTGAGAATAAATTATAAACTGAGTACGTGGCACCTTATTCAACATTGTAACCCATTCCATGTTGCATGAGATAGGAGTATGATCAGAGATAACCAAGTCTGAATGGATAGTGATAGGATGGCCATTAATGTTGGGAAAGGATAAAAAATTTAATGATAATAACATATAAATTTCAATCCTTTTGATCACACGACAATCCCCAATATGACAGTCAGACCACATAAACCAAGATGTGGTATTAAATGAGTGTCTTTAGAGGAGAGGGTTGACAAGATCCCATTTATTATTGCAATAATACCATGCATCACATTCCCCAAAGCACCACGTCATGGATAAAGCACCAACTTTGTCCTTGGAATGTTCAATCACATTAAAATCCTTGCACACTAGCCATGTGGTAGTGGGGAGGTTGTTAACCAAGGATCACCAAAGTAGAGATCTATCAAGACCATCATTAGGTGCTTAAATATCAAGGATGCCTAATAAATGGCCATTAATATCCAATAGTTATGAAACAACCCAGTGTGATAGGTCCTCCCCCATGGCAATAATGAAGGGGGAAAACATAGGTAAAACCAATATACTAGCACCACCATGTCCATCTTATTATAGAGTGGAAATATGGGTGGCATCATGCCAAATAAAATGTAGATAATTTTGTAGAAGAAAACCTGAAACCTTAGTTTCTTGTAGACAAAAAAATCTTGAAAACCTATTTGTTGACAAGGAGCATGCATAGAATATTATCAGAAGGAATCTATAAGATGTTAAACATTCTAGGGTAACAAGTTCATTTGAAAATATTGTCCATGTGGAACTCCCCTTGTACATCCTCAAAATCTGGTAACATTACAAAAATATTACATTGGTTTAGGTGAGAAGATCCTCCTAGCATGATGGACTAACATTTAGTCCCATGCTCATCTCAAGGAGAGTTGCCACTACCATGTAGTAGGCCTACATTATTTGTAAAAAATAATATAGATCTATTTTATCAAAAAAAATAAAAATAAAATATAACTCAAATCTTGTGTTTGTGGAAAGATAATTGATGAAAAACATAAATACACACGACATTATCAATTTTATAGAAGATAAACATATTTCACATGGGTTTGTATGAAAAATGTATGAACACTCAAATCTTGTGTTTGTAAAAAAATAATTAATAAGAACTATAAATACACAACATTATTTATTTTAGAAAATGAACATATTTGGCATAAGTCCTATGTATGATATGAAACCTATTTTTAATGAGTAGGTGGATGCTCTTGTGAGAAATTAAAAAAGGTGGAAATATTAAATTTTGAAAAGGAAATCTAGAAAGAAATTAGTGAAATAGTTTTTAAAGGGCTATCAGACCCATGCCTTTATCTAATTGGAAAGGCATACCACAAAACATGCTGCTAATTGGGTGATTATTTTGATTAATCAATTAAAATATCTTAAATTCACTATGCTTAAAAACAAAACCTCTTCTTAATTTTTAGTAAACTATTTAAATTATTTAGAGTTTATTTCCAGAAAAAAGTGGGTGATGGATTATTTATTTATGTTCTCCATCCTCAACAAACTCACTCAAATCTACCAGGCCTATTTTCTGTGTGACTAGAAGAATTCAAGTAAAACTCACTCCTATGTTATGTTATTCATTTGTAATTTATTCATGAAATCTAATTTGTTTTATAGAATGTAATCACCTTTTCTGTGTCAGATCTGAGAATGAATACTCCTCAATACCCACCTAGTATGTGGATTGATAATGCAGTTAACTCCCTTAGACCAACTCAAATGGTATATTATATATAATTTTGATCATAGTGTTTTTTAATGGAAGGTTGAAAGAGAATGTGGTGAGCTGGCTTCTACAATAGAGTGCTACATGAAGGACAATGTTGTGGTCTCTAAGGAGAAAGCTTTATGCCATGTTTATCATGTTATTGAAGATGGCCTTATTCAATTAAATAAGGGATTGTTCATGGCTACAAAATTTCCAGACTTATTAGGAAAATTACTTCTAAATTCAACAAGATTGTCCCAACTGCTTTACATGCAAACTGATGCCTTTAACAACACTAACCTTGATAAGAAAGATTTGGTGGACAAATCCATTTTCCAAAGAATTGGATAATAATTAATTATATGGGGTAGGATATTTTGGGAAACCAAATAAAAGTGGATTATAATTTGGATGTTTGTTAAAGTTCTAGGAAATTTTCATTACATTAAAAAATAAAGCATTGTAAGAAGTTTATTCAATATAATGCAAGTTGTCATCCAACAATTTAAATAAGTTGACACTTATAATACTTTGGACTATTAAAATTATTTAATCTCACTATCTTTCACGCACCCTTTTCCATCTTTAGAGATCTTTTGTAATCATTTAAACTCCCTTCTTCCACCTACCTTTTGCCAACTCCAGAGAAAATAGAACAACAATGAATAGACAACAGTGTGAACAAGTTTTTAAACAATAAGTCTAAGGTGCATAATACAAATAGAAGATACATTTATAGTTTACAAAAACATATAATATAAGTCATAACATTAGTAAGTTCAATATAGAATTTTGTTGTGTGCATGTAAATAGTAGTGGCTATAACATTCATAGTTTGTAATTAGTTTTGTAGTGTTTTGAATTAATATATGAATATCATATTTGTGTGTGCTTTGAATCATTTTTTGCCTTACTATGATTTTGCTTGTAAATATTTTAAATTAGCATGCTTATTTAGCCTTATCACTAGCTTCAAACAAGTGCAACACTTAGTTCTTTAGTGTGTTTTATTTCTCTCTCTCTCTCTCTCTCCTAGCTATGTATTAGAGTTATCATCTTGAACCCATTTTCAAACACCTAGTATCAGAGCAAAGACATTTTAAAGGTTTGTTAAGACATGGATGCAAATAATAGTTCATGGTAGTAACCTCTAAAATTTTAAAGAAAGAACTATGATAAATGTTGCATCAAGATGAAGTTAATATTTTGCTCACAAGAGCTATGGGAACTTGAAGAGGGAGGATACATAGAAGTTGTAGACCAAACAACATTAAATTTCCTTACTCAAGTATAAATAAATGTGATCAAATAAAATATAAAGAAGGATTCCAAGACTCTTAATGAATGGAGACTAATTGATAATTCCAATCTAGTTGACTGTATATCCATATATCCATAATAGACGTAATTGCAGATAGATAGATAGGTGGTCACTAATTTGGTAGAGTGTGTTACAATCTAGTAGATGATAGAGTGTTTTTCCCAACCCAAATCAGTTTATACCCAACTTGATATATAAAGGGAATGAAGGCCATATGCTTTAATCTAGTGTTAAGGTAATGTTGGAGGGCTATGGGTTGTTATCCATAAAGGTGGTGAAATCCACATCACTTTGGGCAACCGTTTGAGGGATGTTAGGACTTACATAAAGAAGGGGAGAAATATATGCATTTGAGATATACTCCATGGATGAGGTAGACAGTAAAGATGGATGATTAGGAGGTGGGTTCTGATTTGCTTGGTTTCTTAGTTGTTGTCTAGTTAAAACCATGTAGGTAAGGAAGAGAAGAAGATACAAGCAATCTCATAACTCAAATAAAGAGAATACAAGAAAAAGTCAAGGAAACCAGACACTCACTAAAGCACATTAAATCCTAAGGTTATTTTTAGTCTCTCTTGTAACTTATACCTTAAGCTTTAAGAATTATGTGACTCAACCTGGTTTGTAGAGTGAGTACTAAAAAAGAATTCTATGGTTAGTTTTGGGTTGTGTTTAGGGCCTAAAAGGGATCCGTATTATAAATTAGTACATGTCTTGATATTAGGGACTACCCTCTCATTCACACACTACAGTGATAAGGGTGTCAGGTGCTTAGCCAAGATATATCGATTGCCAAAGATTATACTTAGCCAATGAACTAAGTTGGTTCTCCCTTTGGTGATGAAATCCAAGTAGGATAGCTAGGAAAGATGACCGTTATATAATGAAATCCTAGTCGAGCCTTATGTCAATGTTTTCATGTTTGATTAAGTGTAGGTGAGTTGGTCTTTTTTGTGTGATAAGAGTGAAGCTATGATTAATTCACTTGATTAATTAAGTTATGTGAGCTAAAATAAACAAGAAAATAATGGATGCATTCAATTTTAAGTCCAAAATAAAATTTTGATTTCATTATATGAGAAGAAAGATAAGAAGAAGAAACACTTAGATGCAATTATGAATCCAAGAAAAGACTCAAAAGGTCCCACTAGGTGTGCTAGAATATTTCACATAAGTTTTGCTTTATTTCATAGAAGAAAGTTATAAAACTTAAAAGAAGGGTGGGGTTAGTAGAAACTAGATTTGGTTTTCACTCTGTGATCTAGATGGTTGTATATACTCCTCTTTGGCTTGGGAGGAATGACCTACAGATAATAAATATATTAAAAAAAGGGTTGATTAGTTAGATAGTAGGGTGGATTGCTTAACAAGATAGATCTAAGAAGCATGAACATCCTTGAAGGTTTTCAATCCACACTTTTAAACAATCAAGTTTAAAAAATGAGAGACAAATTACTTACATAAATAATAAAAGATACTAAAATCAAAATACAAGAAGTGCTTGATAAATGAAAAGGTGAACTTGACTAATTATAAAAATAAATAGATTGATATTAATGATAAAAAAATTAGGTATAGTTCAAAAAATAGGGCAAGGTTCTGTGATCAGGTAGAGAGGCAAAAAGTGGAATTCAGTTGAGGTCTGATGGGTGAAAATAGATTGCTATTTATTTGTCACACAGTGATCATTATCAATTAGGGTGACCATTGGTGGTTAGGTTGTCCATCAGTAGTTGGCAACCATAAGTGGTTATGGATAGACCACCGATGGTCAGGGTGATCATCGATAGTTATTGTGGGTTCTGGGTTGGGTTAAGAAAATTGCTGATGTGGTTAGAAAATAAGATTCTAGAAGGCAAGTTTTGATTGGGTTGGTTGTGAAATAGAAAACAAATTAAACTAGTTACTAAAAATAGATACTTAGCTTGTTGATCTGAAGAATGGTTGAGGTGTGTGGTTGATAGCTTATTGATGGAGTCTAAAACAATTTTAGCATGGTAATGCTACTTTGTTGTTGACCAATGAGTAGTGGCACTTCAGATCTCTATCACACTCATTGCTGGTTCACTAGGAGGATACCTGCAAAAGAAAGATATGATGTAATAGCCTCTAAATTTGGATACAGATTGATAATATATTTCACCTCATCCTCCTCTCTTTTTATAAGAAGGAAGGAGAGGTCAAAAAATAGTTCTATAGGGTGTCTGAATTTAGCTTTTGCATGCATTGGCTCACACATGAATTAAAAAAGCTAAATATAAAAAATAAGCTAGACTTGACTAGAGTTAACTATTTAAGTAGTTAGAACATGACCGTCGATGGTCAAGCCTAACTATCGATGGTTAGGGTGACTATCGATAGTCAAAGGCAAGTTCAAGTTTGGTCAAGGGTGGTCTAGTTAGCTAGTTAGCTAATTAGTTAACTTGACTCAGGGTTGGTATTGAGAGGTTGGAAAAGAGTCCCTAAGGGGTCATGAGGTGGGCTAGGGGTTAGTTTGACATCTAGAACTATTATGTATAGTTTTCTAGTGTCTACAATCTCTTTATGATGAGTTCATATTTTTGCTTGTCGATACTGCCATCAACATTGTATTTAGTTTTAAAGATCAATTTACAATTGACTGGCTTCTTCTCTAGTAGAAGATTATCAAATTGCCATGTTTTATGTTTCATAAGTTATTAAAATTATACATCCATGACATCCTTTTAAGTTTGAGATTTTAGGGCTTCCTAAACTATAGAGGGCTCAATAGATTCAACAATTATGCTCATTAGGTTCAAATTGACCTATCCTCAAGTCATGCTACGAGTCCTTAATCTAGTAGTCAATGTGTTTATAATTCTATCTAGTTTAGTATCCCTTAATGTACTTATATACTATTTAGGCATACATTAAGTGGTACCTGTGGGTGGTGGAGATACACCATTATTCCCATCATCATCACTATCTTCATTTGGTTGATTTCCATCTTTTGGATTCTCTATAAGATTGATTGGTGTACCAAGTGAGCTTGTAGAAGGAGCTTCATCTTCTATTTTCTAAAAAAGATCAACATACTTGCTTTTGTGTATTTTCTTTGTCTTTGGATCCATTAATCTATAGACAAGTACTTATCTATTGTACTTTAAGAAGACATACTTTTCTACTTTCATGTCAAGTTTAGTCCTCACTGCTCTAGATTTATGGGTAAACCATCACTCAAACATTTACAAGAAGTGAAAATAATTTTTAGATATGTAAGAGGTACTTATAATCATGGTTTTCATTTTAGACTAGAAAGGCCTTTATTTTTAATTAGATACACATATTGGAGAGAATATCTTGATGACATAAATTCAATTTCAAATTATTGCTTCACATAGGAAGTAGTTTGGTTTCTTAGTCTTAAAAAAAAAGTTACAATTGTATTATCATCTACTAAAACACAATATACAACCCTTACATTAACTTTCACACAAGAATTATGGCTAAGAAGACTCTTAGTTGATTTCAAAAAGGCTCAACTTATACTAACACATATTTTTTTATGATAACAATGGGGCAATATAATTGTCCAAGAATGTAGTTTTCAATGCTAGAACCAAACACAATGTTAGGTTGTGGAGCTAAAAGCTTCACTGATGCAAACAGGAGAGGAGGTTGCTGAAGGTTGCTGAGTTGCAGAGACGCTGGGGTCGGTCTGATCAGCCGATGTCGGCAGGATAGCAGAGAGAAGCAACCGACGTCGATCATATATCGGCCGACGTCGGTCACCTCCAGGCAGACAGGGACCGACGTCGGTCGCCTGTGTGGTTCGACTGCGAGTTAATTACGGGCAGTTGGTTGACGAACCAAGTGTTTGCATGATGAGTGCTAAATTTAGACTCATAGCTGCGGATCTAATTATTGTAATTAGATGTCTAATTATTGTTTGGATGAGATCTATATAATAGACTCATGGTTGTATTGGAAAAGTGTTCTAGTTTGAGTTGAGCAAAGTTTGCTCCTTCTGTGTGTGAAGTGAGTAAGGGTGTTCCTCCTAGTTCCCTATCAGTGCCAAGCTTGGTACTGGTTGGAGAATCATAAGGACTTGGTGAGGCAAGGACAAGGGTTCTTCAGGGTGTAGAGTGATCTACATGGTAAGTAAGATCATTGATCTACAGGTGTATGTGTGTGCAAGGTCAAGGTTCACAGGTGTGCAGAACTGTGTTTGATTTGCAGGTGTGCAAGATCATATAGACAACAACACAACAGGGAGCAGTATCAGGCAGGATCTACTTGGAGTACAGGTGTGTACTCGGATAGAGCAAGAGAGGAAGGCAAGGGAGTTCCTTCCATAAGTATGGTATGTTGAATTACAGGTTGTTGCAGATTCATGGGAGATCTACTTGAAGTACCTTGAGTACTTGTTGAGTACGTGGAGTACTTGTGGAGTGCGTGGAGCACTTGTGGTGTGCGTGGAGCACGGGAGGTGAACACCAACTCTGTATTTGAGTTGGGTGTTGGGACCTAGTAGAGAGAGCTTTGAGGGAAGATTTACTGTTTATGTCCTAGAGGTGTGGCAGCCCTAGAGGTGTGTAAGGAAGAAGAACTGTGGCAGTCTTCTTTGTTGTATTTCCTTCTGTAAGAGTTATTAATACAATTGGTGTATTGTCTCTCATATGCTGTGTTATTCTGAATTCTAGTTACTTGGTGAATCTGGTTATTTCCGCATATTATAGTTGCTTGGTATTTGGTAATCAATTGTATGCTTCCGGTGTTTCGCACCCTGACACACAATGAAATCAAACATCATTTTGTTAGAGGCTTGGTCAATGATAAATTCTTTGCCATTGAGTATGTGAGAAGTGAAGTTCACTTTGATCATATTCCACTGATGGATTGTAGAAGTATATTCATGTAATACTTAAGGAGATGATATGCATTTCACTTATTTGAATAAAAAAGGAGAATGTTGGGTATGATGTCAATATGAATAATTGAGTTATATTTTTAGACTTATTTTATTTTAGGTTTTTTTTATGTGTTTAAAAGAGTATTTAATTTATTTATGTTTTAAATTAGTTGTTTTGTCATTCTAGACACTTTCTAATGTTTTCTTTAAAAATAGTTGAAACTTATAGTTAAATTCAATTCACTAAGTACTCAAATAAGTTTCAAAGAGGTGGGGCATACCTTTAGTATTAGTTAAGTGATATTAAAATTTATTTAATTCAATTTCAATTTTATAATAATTTTGGGATGCTATATTTAGGTAGGTTGTATGATTTGGTTATTTGTTGGGCAAGGCTTATTGCATGTTGACCCTGTCTTGAATACGAGTCAATATTATTTGCTTTAGTATTTGTTTAAGTTGCCTTAGAGTCTAATTATAGATTATTTAGTTTTCAATTAAAATTATTTATTTAGTTTTTTACTTTATACTTTTTAAAAAATAACTTGTCATGTAAGTTATCTTGTAATAGACTTGTTTTAGACATTATTTATTAATAAATAATTTTACAAAAGTGTATCACAAATAATTCATTTTTGAAATTTGTCTTACATATTTTTATCTCTAACCTTTTTCCATAGGTATTTACAAATGAAGACCAACAAGTATATGTTTTTTATTTTGAAGTTATTCAATACAATTTTTGGTCAACAATCAGAGTTACAACCCAATTAGTTTAAAAACTAGTGATTTTAGGACATATTGGTTAATACAGAGCTTCAATTTTAGAGAGAAACATAGTGATTTTCACTCCATCGATACATTCAAAACTTTCAAAGGTTGGGTGGAATAAACTAGGGGTTCACAAAAAATAATTGATGAAAATTGGTTTAAGTGAAGGACATTTCACTAATCACTAAAAAGGAAAGTGGAATTAAAAATAAAACAATATAGCAATAAAAATAGATTTTAAATCTAAAAAATATGAGGATTAGAAAGCTTGGAATTGAAAAAATAAGTTTTCTGAGACACACTTGAAATTTGAATTATATGTGCATTGTCAAAGTCTAAAACTATATTAAAACATGTCAAAAATAGACCCAAAGTAAACCCATAAAATTTGTGAAATTTAGAGAAGTATAGAAAAATATCCAAAATCAAATTGCTCAATTTTGGTCATGACCAAATTTTCTAGGTTTGATCTAAATAGGCCAAGGTTCTATTTCATTCATAGGGTTTGATTTTAGTGAGATGATCTTTGACTTTGCTAAAAATTTATAAGCACTTTTTTCTATTTATGTTGATTGAAAACTCTCTTAGATTGTTTAATTGAGTTTTAGATCTTGTAGAATTCCTTATCCTTTCTCTAAACCCTAACCACTTCAAGAGACCTTACAAGAGGATTAAAAATGTGGGTAGTTATCAGGGCCCTATCTCAGCCAAATCGTTGGTCTTAGATAAATTTTTAATTGACATTCGTGTAGTTCAAAAATTAATTCAATATAATATGAAGAGCTTGGCCCTTATGCTTATTTATGAGATGCAATAAACTTGTATATTCTATACACTCTTTCATTAATTATTCACTTCACATTTTTTTATAAGAGGTACATATACATTATATATAGAAAATAGTAATAAAATGAAAGTACAATAACTTATGGGAGCTTCCCTTAAACTCCCATATATGTGTAATTATGTTCTAAATACAATAGTATGCTCTTGTACATGTAGATTTCTTGAATTCAAATTAAGACATTATTAGCACAAGTTGAAAATTAAAAAAAGGCATAAAAGTTTAGACATAAGGCATAAGATACCAACAAAATCAAGTACATGGGCCATTGGTCCCCCAATGCACAGCGACTAAGATCAGATGGATGTCTTAGTTATGACAAAGATCAAATGGCTCAATCTTGATAAATGTTCCATAAAATAGTGATTTAGACATTTCATGAGAATTAGTGGTAATACCAAGGTAGATAAATAGTTGATTTGTAGGGTTTTAAGTGTTATCGATTGAATGGTGGTATTATCATAGACCCAATATGAAGATAAATTATTTTTTACAGATAACACAAAGAAAATCAAGGCAAATAGAGTCCAATATATGATGGATGTATGTCTTCGACATCTATCACCCAGGGTCACGATTTGGTTTGTGTTGATAAAAAGAGCCATTAGCCTTCTTTATGTAGTGATTTGAGTGAATGCAAGTCCAGACTAACAAAGTGTTGGAAACATAAGTGTTTTGCATTCTATATCGAGTTGTTGTGGGTAGTGAGCACATATCTGTGCAGTGTCATGCGGGTGTTTGTGAGCAGTTTTGTTGGTCTTAGATTTCATGAAGCGGGGGATGGGTTGTCCTAAGAAGTGAGTAATAAAATATTGGGAGGGAATTATTTATTGTAATCATCTGAGTGGTTTTGAGCATTATTAGATGAGCCTAACTTGGTGGTTGTTGTGTATGTGGTTGTTTTGCATGTTTATTATACTTTAAACCATTTTGTCATGCAAGAGTAAATAAAATACATGTTCTCCTAGTTGTTATTGCATTATGTGAATGTTCATGTGTGTTTGAGTTGATTTATAAATATTTACAAGTGTTATGTTTGAATTCTATTGCTAATCCATTAAAATACAAGTAGAATACTATTATGTTGTGCATGTTCTTATACAGGTAAAAACTAAAGGTGTAGTCTATAGTTCTTGCAGAGTTTTATTCTCTTGGAGATATTTAGGTGAAATCAAGTGGTGCAACATGGTTTTAAACTCTGTCAAGCTGGCCCCATGACAATTGGTATCAAATCACACAATTTATGTCTTGGTTGGGTTGTGTTTGCTAGTTAAGCTATGTTGTATACTTTTCCCTATCGAGTCAGTCTAGTGTGTCATGTCTGAGTCAGTATGGTAGGAGATACATCTAAGGTGGTCCTTAAAAATATGACAAATAGAGGTCAAGAAGGGGTTAAGGACAAAGGTGAAGGTGGTGGTAGTCACTACAAGAGTAAGTTGAAAGTTGCTATTGTGGAAGATGGCCTTGCTGAGCAAGTTGGTGCTAGGTTATAGTCTATGGAGGAGTGTGTGAGTATAGGATTTAAAAAGCTCAAATAAATGGTGGAGACCATGGATCAGATGATTATGGAACTTACTACAAGGTTTTAGGAGAGCTTGGTGTTTCAGATCAAGCTATAGGATGAAGTGACTTTATGTCAATCAATGATACTAAGTTTGGTGAAAGCATCAGGGTCTAACTCTTCAATAATTTCAAAGCTCCCCAAGTTAAAGGAACCAAAGTGTTATGATGGTGCATAAGATGACTATCTTATAGAGAATTTGTTCTAAGACATGGAGGAGTATCTGGCAGGTTTGGGGGAACTATCAGACACACAAAGGTGTGTACTACATCAAGGTACCTCACGGGTATGACAAAGGTTTGGTATAGAACCTTGTCTAATGACATTGCATCAAGGAGTTCTACAAGGAAGTTGGACTCTTGGGAGGATCTAAAGAAATCCTTTGAGGATCAATTCCAACCTAAAAACAAAACATCATTGGCTAGGACCAAGTTGAGTCAACTGAAGTATGTTGGGGAGATGAGATTACATTAATTCTTTCTAGAGCCTTAGGTTGGAAATCATCGACATGTTTGAGGTAGATAAATTGTTCTAGTTTACTCATGGTCTTCAATCATGGGCTTAGGTGGAGCTCCATCGTCATAAAGTGTCCAAATTTAGTGAAACAATTACTGCAGGAGATCATCTTTTTGATTTTAGGGATAAGATCTCATACAAAATCACTTTGGGCTCTTGGACATCCATGGGTGGAGGCATTTCTAAGGGGTTGAATAAGTCTTCAGGGAATCTAAATGGTGACTAGGGAAGGAAGGCTACTCTAAAGTTGTTAGAGGGATCTTGAAAGTCTTAGAGCACCTCTAGAGGTGGAAAGAAGAAGTCAAAGGATGGATAATCAAGTGGGAAGTGGTTCCTTTTGAGGTGTTGGACTTGTGTTGTGGATCAATACAATAGAGATTATATAAATTGACAGTGGATGTTTTTAGTTTAGATAGAGCAACCAAATGAACTATGTGGATAGATGATGTGTGTGCTTAGGGGGCTCAATGCTAGATGAAGCTTGGGTTTAGAGATAGTCATCATAACTTGTTGGGATGAATATTGTGGAGGTGGCGATCATGTGTTTGAAAACCACTATGCTCATGACTCAAGTATGACCTATAATTATGTTATCATCCAATTAGCCTTGTAGCTTGGCCTCTATTCCTTTAGAGGTGCAAGAAGGTTTAAAGCAATTATAAGCCATATAGTTAATGCTAAAATATGAATTTATTTGAAAGGGTAAAGTGGCAGTTTTACCCATCTTGGATCTCTTTTTATGTTGGATCCATTACAGACATGTGTGGTGAAGACCTTGTAGAAGAGTTAGACATCGAAGATGAAGGGGTGTTTTATTGTGAGTATATAGAAGACTGTAAGAATTGGTGAGGAGCAAGTGTATCTTGTATTAATTCTTGGTAGTTGGGATGTTAAGGCGGAGCAACAGGTTCCTTTTCCCATTTATGTGAGGTGGGTTCTTCACAACCAAGTGTATGCTCAAGGAGCTATCATCTTATTTTTAATTTAGAATATTAATTGATCCTCTCATCGATTTGGTTCTAGAGGAGAGTCCTTTGATGAGGGATTTATTCCTATTATTTGGATCAGAGATGGTTGGTCTAAAGAGTTGTATTCAACCATTGTGCTCTTGTTTTGGAGCATTAGTAATGTTGTGGAGTAATTTTGATGGTTCACTTAAGCTTTGTAGATTTTATAGAGTCTTGAACATGATGATCATTAAGAACCAAATTCCTCTACCCTCATCGAGGTTTGGCAAGATCAAATTGATTTTACAAAGATACATTTGTTAGGTATGGTTTGTGTAGGCAAGCTTGTCTATGTGCTGAAGTTGCTAGATATTGAGTTTATTTATTAGTTATAACTAGTTAAAACCTTTAGTCACTGATGAAGTTGAACTAGTTTGATTTCTACCTAAGTGCCCTTCTGCATACGTGATGAGTAAATCAGATCAACAATTGGAACAATTTGTTGAGGTGAAGATAGTGGGTTATATGATAATTTGAAGTAGAGGGAGTTTATAGTGCATTAGAATGGTGATTTTTTATCAAGTTGGGAGTAATAAGAACCCTCAAGATTTACAAGGATAAGGTTAGGGAGTCATCCATGGTATCTTGGATCTATGTTTAGTCTAAATAGGGGATATATTGGTCTCTTGGCTTTGGGTTGAATTTCAATAGGGGATGTTTTGGTCTCTTGACTCTGTGTTAAGTCTGAATAGTAGACCTCCTCCAAGATATTAATGGAGGAGTCGTGCCTACACCGAGGTCATCATTGTTTTTTAAGTGGGGGGATCTATGATGGATGCATGTCTTTGACATCCATCACCCATGTTCATGAGTTGGTTTGTGTTGATCAAATGAGTCGTTAGCCTTGTTTATGTAGTGAGTTGATTGAATGGAAGTTTGGATTGGAAAAGTGTTGGAAAATGAAGCATTGTGCATTATATCCAGAGTTATTATGGGTAGTGGGCACGTATCTATGCAGTGTCATGCAGATGTCGTGGGTAGTTCTATTGGTCTTAGATTTCATAAAGTAGGTGTTAGGTTGTCCTAGGTAGATAGTAATCAGACCTTGGGAGGGAATTATTCATTGTAATCATTTGAGTGGTTTCGAACATTATCAGCTGAGCCCTACTCAATGGTTCTTGTGTATGTGGTTATTTTTCCTATTTATTGTACTTTAGACTATTTTATCCTGCAAGAGTAAATAAAATACATGTTCTCCTAGTTGTTCTTGCATTGTGTGAGTGCTCATGTGTGTTTGAGTTGATTTACTAATCTTTGAGAGTGTTATGTTTGAATTTTATTACTAATCCATTAAAATACAAATAGAATACCACTGTGTTGTGTGTGTTCTTGTGTAGGTAAACATTGAAGGTGTAGTCTATATTTTTTGTAGAGTTCTATTCTCTTAGAGGGACTCAGGTAAGAGCAAGCAGTGCCAAACAATTTTTAGCTCCATTGAATTGGCCCTGTGACACAATGCAAGGGAAAAGGTACCTATAAAAGCCTAATTTAAGCCAATGATCAATATACAAAAACCACACTGATACAATAGAAAATAACTAGTCCTATACTAAAATTAGGACCCTATAACTATGTAAAATTTATCTAACATGTGATTGATCTTACAACATTGAACTCCAAGCATTATTCATTAAAATTTGTAGATTAAGAGTTGTTGAAGAATGCGAACAAGTCATCAAAAATAAAATCGGGTCAATTTAATTTATCCTCAATTACAAAATACAAACATTCATAAAATAATTATTATATACATTTGATCATATAAATAAGTTAAAATTTTACACTTTATATATAATTTTCATAAATTAAATAAAACTAATCAAATTTTATTTTTATTTTTTATAAACATTCCAAAATGTGTGAACACAAAATTAACTCAATCACAGAACTGAAATTTTCAAAGAATATCAATAGTCAAACACATATTTCACAATATTATAAAGTGTTACACTTTTATGAAAGATTATACTCAATGTCAACCATAATTTAGTTTATGTTTGGACACGATTTTTAAAAAAAAAATATCTTATATATATTTATTTATGAAGAATTATGATTTTACAATATTTAATTTAATTAATATATTTTTTTATTTGTGGGTGTATTGGTTAGTTCCACCAAAAGACTTTAACTTAAATAGTAATAACTGTACTTAAAAAACTAAAAAACCTAAAAACTTTCTTTATAATTTAATTAACACAATGTGTTCCTTTTAAGTGATTAAGCAATGTGCTTGCATAAGGACTAAAACAATTTATTTCCATAAGACAAAGATTAAACTAGCAATTGTCCCAAAGGTGCAAAAAAAGTCGGAGGAATTGTATATTTTTATTTTGTGATTATATCTAGTATGTATCAATATATAATATATTAAATAAATATAAATATTATCTTATATAATATATAAATCATATGAATGGTAATAACCCCACAACTGTTAAGTTCATATAATATTTGTTGATCTTTTTTTGCCTAATCCACCACCAACTTCGTCATTACTACTTGACTAATCAAAAACACTAGAAAGAGAAATTTATTAAGTATTTACATTCTAGAAGAAATAAACATTCAAATTATGTAAATCTAGATAACAAAAATTAACAATCATAATAATTAACCAAATTTTAAAAATCTCAACAAAACAATTCACAACCAATTGAAATGATGAAAAAAACCATCCATAACTTATCAAAATGATAGTAAATATTATCATTTGTCACCCTTTTTTAAAAAAAATAATAATAATAATTTAACCCTACCATTTAACTCCCAAAAAGAGCCCCAAAACCAATTATAAATTATACTAACAAAGTAAATGTGGGTCTCCCTCTACCCCTCCCGTCAATTCACAATAAAGTAAAATCAAATAAGCGCCGGCCAACACATACTTATTAAATGCAGGAAACAGATGTGAAGCAGCTCGCTCTCCCTGAAAGAAACACGACCAGAGTACATATACATTATATATATGTCATGTCCAGACATGGAGATAAACGCAGATTTGTAGTCTGTTGAAAGCACAAAGGGACTTTCTGAGTCGGTTAAAATCCTTGACTGAAATGGAATGTGGCTCCACTTGAGTCGAAACAGCTGAGATAAAAAGAATGGTGGGGGTGTTGCGTTTGGGTTGAGTTAAAGAAAAGAAAAGAACATAACTTCATATGGCAACAACGTTAATCCTGTCGAACGAAAAGGCTGCTTCAGGAGGTTCGAACCCTGGATGTGATGATCGTCCGGTGTTCGCTGATCGATGGCTTGAAGGATCACAAGCGCCTGCGATATGGATGGACGGCAAACAACTCTCGGCCGAGCACACTGCAGTGATACCAACAACACCCTCTCCATGCTCTGCTTGCCACCCGGATCGTGTATCTTCTTCTCCATTAATATATAATATTCACAAATTCGTGGGTTTCTTTATGCCCTTCACACCATGGTGCATTGCCTTCTTCCTGCTTGGACTGATGCACATTTTCATGGCACTCCTTGTACTCGTCTTTGGACAAGAGTTGCTAGTGCATACGTATCTGCAAAGTCCATGTTTTGATATCCGTGCTTATTGTTATACATATAGTTGGGTCATAATATGTAGAAGACTCTATTTCATAGGTTCTGTGTTTGGATTTCACTAGAGGTAATTGCATTTGGCAGAGGCCGTACAGGGGGACTTCACTAAAATCACACCTTACTTTCAATCCTTCCACCACGTTACCTGTAGACCCAAGGAAATTGAAATATACGATGGTGTTTCAAGGTGTAGATTGCTTTGCACATCGCTGCTAATACTTAGTCTCCTTATAATCTTCGAAGAATATTTTTATATCTGCTAGGAATAATTTTGTATCTACCAGCAATATTTTTACAGTGGAAAACATTTTGTACCTGCTAATAATATTTTTACTTCGTTTACGTTCTGTTTGCTTCAACTATTTACAAGACTATTTTTAAAATTTTGTCATTTAAAATCCACAACTGCTACAGGAACTAATCCTTATTTTTGAAAAATTTTCCATCAAAAATGTTGATACACAACAATAGACAACACTGTAAACATTGCTGAATATGATGATAATAAATTCATCAACTTAAAAATGGTTTGCACTAATTATAACTTTGGATTTAAAATAAATTTAATTTCAATAGCTAACCAGTTATTCGATAGAGCGCTCCAGTAAAAAATTAAAATTAAATCTAAATCTAAAACATAACGATAGGTACTTGTTATGAATTGTACATTTAAATAAGAATAAAGAGGAAATCATTAGTTTCTAAGTGATGACTCTACAAGGTTTTATATTGACCCCTATTTCAAACCTTAATCATGGCAATACTAAACATATGTTGCCCGAAGAGCATACGTTTTTTAATATTCTAAAGTTTATAACACGGATTTGCGTACACATTTACATTCTAATTTATAACATGTTTAAAGGGTGATTTTCATATAGTAAGGCAAACATACATCTAAGATTATTGTTGAGAAAGTAGTTTTTATATTTAAATTGTTATTTTAGTATGATAAGAAGATTTTAAATTCATAAGAGTTATTTAAAGATATATTAAAAAAGTATATTTGATTTGAATTAATAAAATATTGTTAAAATTTTGATAATAAGTAATACTTTTATGCATTTTTAAGTCATATGAAAAGAAAACAAATAATTAAAAATAAAATGTATTTATTCACAACCAATCAATTATTGTATCACTAAGAAGTCCCTTTTGATTATGATATTATCCCATTTATATTAAAATCATAATATATAATTTTATATTGGTCCACATTCATCTTTTACCTTAATAAATCACCTACTCATATTAATTTCTAGTCAATATTTTATTCGATTTAATAATAATAATAATAATAATAATAATAATAATAATAATAATAATAATAATAATAATAATAATAATAATAATAATAAAATATTTTTTATTATTTATAATTTTTAAAAATAAAATAAAATGAATTAAACATATAAATAATTTCATTTAAAAAATATATAATAATTTAATTTTATACCATATAAAATGTATGATTAATAATAAATAATAATTAATATCTAATATACTATTATACATATTAATAACATATATTATATATAATATTAGGTATTATATTATATCAAATTATTATAATATATTATATTATACAAATTACTATAATATATTATATTATAATATTTATATATATTAAAATATTTTTTTAATATTAAAAAAATTATAATATATAATACAATATTGTGTGTATATATATATATATATATATATATATATATAATTATAATATTTATATAATGTATATAATTTTCAGTTTGAGAACTTCCTCGATTACGTCAACGACTTCCAGAAGTGTCACTACATGCAACGTTGGTATAATTTATCAAATCCTGAATTTGCATTACTCATTTTTACATTAATCTATCCCGGTTTCCTGTATGAATCTATTATGTAAGGGTTCTGAAACCTGCCTCTGATTTGTGGTAAAACCTTGTAGAAGAATATATTATCAAATGAAGATTTTCGTGAAGACCATCACTCTTGAGGGTGCTAATACCATCGATAATGTAAAGGCAAAGATCCAGGGCAAATAACTGGAGGATGGTCGTGGATTACAATATTCAGAAAGAGTCAAAAACCTGACGGGCAAGACAACTAACATGAAGACCAAAATTCAAGACAAGCAGGGCATGCCTGTATCATCAACACGCAGACTCAGACTTAGACTCAGATTCCATTGTGAGAGTGTGTAAATGAAAGAATGAATCAATGATTGCCTCTGTATGTAAATGTATTTTGTTCACTTTGAAAGCAAGCTTTGTCCCTTGCGCGCATATTATTCTCTTCTGTTCTCCGTATGCCTGTGCGTAGTCTATAACTTGTACAATAAAAAATTCAGGTGGTCAATACTGCCCTATTCTCATTTACAACACAACGGTCCATTGAAATTTAAGTATTATCCGAGCATATTCCCTAATATCCCAGTGCTAGAATGGACGAAAACAACATATATATTTTTGTCTCTTGTGAGATGAATCTGCATGGCCTTGTCCACTGTACAAGCCTTTGGATTAATTGTTATTTAATTAATAATAGTTATTTTAAAGCGTTTCAAGAGTAAATACATCATAATTGTAATAATGTATGTTTAGAATCTCAATACAAGAAAATTTAAATTATGTATCAATGATCTAAATCAGGGCTTATCATGAATTATTTTGATGACAGTTATTTATTCGACATTGTCATTTAAATACTAATATAATTATTAATAGAAGAAGGATACATTAGAGAAAAAATATACACAAATTATAATTTTTTAAAGTTTTTGAGGGTCTGCCTAAAAGTTTACTTTGTTTACTATTAAAACCCTTCAAGATATTATATATTATACAAAAAATAATAACAATAAATGAAGGTTACATAGCAAAGCAATCAGTTGGTATGCATAGCTCAAACTCCTCTCCGAAGAAAAAACCAAACACAATGGTGGATAGATAAATGTTAGGTACTTGAGTTAACACATTTAATCATTATTACTATAAATATTATTCTAGAGTTAGTCATTTGATGCATTCACATAGTGGAAGTACTTATTTGGTATCACAAATAAGAATTAACACCAAATAGGTTCAACATATCAAAATTCACAAAGTCTTAGTTCCATTCATCTAATTTGATAAGATTACAAAGGTACTTCATTCAGTACACAATCTCTCTAGATCTCTATCTCGACAACAATAACGAATCTACATCCAACACCACCTCTTAATCAAAGGTAAAGGGGTATTATACACAAGAAAACCCCTTCTTGGGCTGAATCATTAATACATTATAGATGACAAGTCAATGATTTTTAAAAAAATGAAGTTGTGGTGAGCCGTTGGAATTAAGTTCCTTTTGATTCAAGTCCAATAGCCCCTATATACTCTCTCTATGCTAGATGTTTGCTTTCTTGTTCCTCCTCCTTCCTGAGTTGGTGGTAGATTCACCCTTCCATTAATCTCTAATACTTCCATGAATTGCCTTGTAACCGTCTCCACTCCCTGTGCCTTTGTCCTAGTATTGTGCTTTTCCAAGTCATGCGTCTTATGCTCCTTATTCTCTATTTCCTTGTCTTTCACAACTCACCCTTTTGTGCCAAGGTATTCCATGTTATTCTCCCATGTTTATCTCTTCTTCATCATTCTCTCCTGTGCCATGGTCTTCCACATTCTTCCCGTGCCCTTGATATTTTGCACTTATGGCTTCAAAATAATAAAATCTATTACAAAGTGTGGGTATAACATCACCCCAAAGTAAATTGATGGTTTTTCCCAGACTATGTTGGAGGTTCATCTAATAACAAAATTTTGAGGCTTGCCTGCTATACTTGGCCTTTGAGCTCCTATCACTAGTTGATGGTCATCTGAACATTAAAAGTAATAACTTCCACTTCACCTTTTAATAATTTCATCTCTTTCAATTTCTCAAGGAAACTCTCTACTTGAGTTGTCAAAATCTCAAGCTTAGCAGTTGTAACTTTGTGAGTGTCCTCGAGGACCCTAACCTCTACCAAAACCTATCCTTGAATCATTAAGAAACTAGTATTCAACTATTGTTGATGGACACTTATTTGTTTGTCTAGTTCTTTAATGTCTTGGAATACTTTCATGTTTTAAACCCTATCCTTGACATTTAGTGCATTCTCAGCTAGTTATTGGCACTATTATTCCTATGGCAGTAGTCATGCTTCCAAAATTTTAATTGGTTGTTCCAAGTTGACAAAACCCCATCGGTGATGGAAGTAGTGGTGCTCAGTGTATTCAAAGTTCATGGTAGATGTCCATGGCCTTGGTGAACTGCTTGATGGCCCATATTTTCTCCTATTAAGGATCCACCATATTTTTACATTTCTTCAACAAGAAATCCATGAGCATCTACAATCTATTAATTACTTCATCAGTAATGGGATTACCATCCATGAGAATTGGTTTACTCCTCAAAATTATTTGACAAATTCTTAAAGTCCTAAGTGTAGCTATGCCGACTGCATCTAGTCAACGCTTGAGTTCTTCAATTTCTTCCTCAAGCTTGCACTTCATTTTATGTTATTCCTTGTACAACTGGATAACCTCCCAATGTTTATATCAAAGTTGGCAATGTCATGGCTATTGAGAATATTTATCCTAAAAACCTCTAGGGCAAGCTTTATTAGTGTTGCATCTACTTGCATTTGAGAGTAATTTAGGGGATTTACCCAAAGCATGTTTGAAACATCTACCACCTCTAGGTTTATATCAGTGATGGCCTTTAGAAGATCAAAATGGCCTTCATCGTGATATACTTCCATGAAAAAGACTTCTCATGCCAATTATGTTTTGTGGAATCATGTTTAGGGAAATATTCCCACAAATACAATTGCTTGTCTGGTGTGTCATATTGGAATGTGACATGAATGAGAGGTTCTTGATTTTTTTTATTGTTGTTTTTCCTCTTGCATAGGTTCCTTTACCTTTTGAGGGTTTTTTTTTCTAGATCAATAACTTTAGGGCCATTTTCCCATTATCTACTAGTATCGATACCTAGGTCCTCTATGTTGGGGCCTTCCCTTCTCTCTGTTTCTTTAGGTTTTAGAATTTTAATGTCCGTTTATTGCTTAATAGTGGGTTATTCTTTGCTAAGCTCAATAAGTTATTATTCAATGGCCTCACAAGTGGGTTCTTTAGTAGGTTGCACTTATGGAAATGCCTCACATGCATCTAAAATCACCAGTCATTGTGCTTCATGCTTGGTATTTACATAGGTAGCTGGGTACTATCGATAATATTTAGCTTCCTAGTTAGCGATGAGGACTATAAGATCATGATTAGATACGAGTATTCAAGATCAAGATATGGCTTGGGTGTTTTATTAGGTAAGAAATAATCAAGTATGTATGGAAATATGGATAGTTAGGTAGGGCATACTCAAGTATAAGAAGGTAGGTAGGGCATACTCAAGTATAATAAGGCATGTAGGGCATAATAAAGATAAAGATATGGCTTGAGTATTTAGGTAGGGCATACTCAAGATCAAGATACAGTTCATTTATTCAACTAGATAGGGCATACTTAAGTAGGTAAAGTAAGTATGGCATACTTCAATATGTAAAGTATGTAGGGCATACCCAATGCTATAAATATATTACATATGTAAGATGATTCAAAACTTCATTTCTCATTCTATCTATTAGGAAGAAAGCTTACCTTGCCTACAATAAAAGCTAAGTAGGTAGGGCATAACTAAGTAGGTAAGGAAATGATATATGCAAGATATAGATGGGAATCAATCTTATTTTGATAGTTAAGAATCTATTCTAGAAAGGGAAAGTAGGTATGACAAGAATAAAGTTATATATCAGGAAGGAATCTTACCTTACCTTATTGGGTAGGGTATAGCTAAGTAGGTAGGGTAAGAAAAAAGCTATCTATCGGGAGGTAAACTTCACTTGATAGTTGTGATTTAATCTAGAAGTAAATCAAAGATATATACGAAGAAGGAAAATTTCCATTAATAGTTGTGTCTTACTCCATAACTATCCATTGAGAAGGAAATCTTCCCTTGATATGATATTAGGTGAAGGAAAGCTTCCCTTACCTTATTCCTTGGCATAGATGAAGTAGGTAGGGAAAGATTTCATTGCCTTAATGGGTAGGGAAAGTTTGAGAGAGAGGTAGGGCCTTCAGAATGGTGCCCCTATATATCTATGGTGAGCCCCTCATTCCTACGCTATCCTTTGATATAATATGTTTGGGATTGGGGAATAGTTAGAGTATAAGAATGTCCCAATTTGGCCTTAGGACCCACCAAGCCATGCCCAAGCTC
Source organism: Torreya grandis (assembly GCA_037957365.1). Classification (NCBI taxonomy): domain Eukaryota; kingdom Viridiplantae; phylum Streptophyta; class Pinopsida; order Cupressales; family Taxaceae; genus Torreya; species Torreya grandis. Next base: position 1,289,146 of record JARHVA010001673.1, read on the forward strand.
AAAGTGGCCCCTCCTTGATACACTAGATTAAGACATATGCCCTTCATTCCATTTATATATCAAGTTGGGTATAGATTAGGTTTGGTATAAATCATGTTGGATTTCAAAACACACTCTATAGGTTACCTAATTGGAATAAACTCTACCGAATTGGTGACAACCTATATATCTATTTAGCAATTCAGTCTATTATGGATGTACTCTCAACTAAATTAGAATTATAAACTCATCTCTAGTCACCCATATAATTTATAAATTAAGATTTGGGCATATAAGAATCCCAATCCCATAGATGAGAATATATATATATATATATATATATATATATATATATATATATATATATATATATATATATATATATATTCTCAACTATGGGATTGGGATTCTTATATACCCAAATCTTAATCTATAAATTATGTAAGTAATACAATTTCATCCCACCCTTTAATCAATTTATTCCCTATTATTCATGTATAGGGCTCTAGATACACATTCTCCCCATGGTTTAGGCATGGATCACCATATAGATATTTGAATCCCATAAGATAATCAGATGATATATCTGAATTCCTTATTTGATTAAAAGAAGAGTTTATTTGGGCCTTATTTGAGTGAGTAAAATTTGGAATTAGAAAATAAGCTAATCAAAACAAGTGAGAAGCTATTGCACCCACCATCAAGGCATTGGATGAAATGATTAAGGATGAGAAGGGATGAGGAGGGAGTGAGTAGAGATGATGAATGACAATGAGGGAGTGATTATAGAGGATGAGGGATTAGAGATGATGAGGGGTGGTGAGTTTTAATGAGGGAGTGATTAGGGGTGATGAGGGATAAGGAATGAGTGATGAGGGATGATGAATAAGTGATTATGGATGATGAGGGATGGTGAAGGTCAATGAAGGAGTGATTAGGTAAGATTAGGGAGTGATTAGAGATGATGAGGGATGGTGAGGGTCATTGAAGGAATTATTAGGGATGATTACAGATGAGAAGGGAGTGCTTAGAAATGATAAAGGATGATGAAGGATATTGAGGGTCACTAAGGGAGTGATTAGGGATGATTAAGGATGGTGAGGGTTAATGAGGCAGTGATTAGGAATAATGAGGGTCAATGAGGGAGTTATTAGGGATGATGAGGGATGGTGAGGGTCAATGAAGGAGTGATTAGGGATAATGAATAATGAGGATAGAGTGATTAGGGGTGATGATAGATGAGGAGGAAGTTATTATGGATGAGGGAGGGATGATGAGTAAGTGAAATTAACAAAAAATCGTCATTTGATGTGTGCAAGTCATCAATATGACCTATGATGCCCTAATCACACCATTTTGGTTTGATTTCAAATTGAGTGGTTTGTAAACTTAAATTTTGTCAAACATAAGACTCTTAAAAATGACAAAAAATAATCTAGAAGGCACACAAACCTAAAAAATGACTATGTTTACCAAAAATGGACATCAATTGCAAACATCATGTATTGAAATCCCTATGTTCAATATTGAGACCCTGAAAATGCCTAAGTACTAAGAAAATTATACTTTTAAAAACTATCTTCCAAATCACAAGGCATGCAGATATGAGACCAACTTTATTAGATGTAGAGTGACCTTAATTTATTATATTTACTAAAATAAATTTAAAGTATAAGGTATTGCTTATACTTAACATTTATTTTAGTAAAATATCCCACCTCCCCCCCACATTTTAATGGATCCCCCTTTTTCATTTTAGCCATTCATGACTTCTTGGATCATAATGCGTGCACGTTATTTACACTATACATAGTGGCAATAATGCGTACACATTATTTACACTTAGCATAGTGGAAATAATGTGTATGCATTATGTGGACTGCATAACATGTACACATTATGGCTTGGAAATCTTGAGCCTAAATTAAAATAACACGTACATCTTATGGCCATAAAAGGTATGCATTATGGATATAACGTGTAGGCATTAGGGTAAATTTCCAAAAAATTATCTCTCAACTTTGTGCACATATCCTTAATTGATATTTAATTTTCAAATTTGGCTAAGGAATCTAGTCCCTAGTAGTAACCAAATATCAGATGGTAAGAATAATTTTTTTAAAGATCTAAGGGGTTTTATGCCTAGCCATTTAATGAATCGAACATTAGTGCCTATCATAATAGAAGACCAATGGATGTTGTGATCATTGAAATATAGACCTAAACAAAAACCATCCCCTATACATTTCATGTGTGGCTTGACAGCTTCAAAATCTTTCCATATACTTTTGGAAATAAAAGAGCCTTCAAATTTTAATAGGAGCCATAGTGATGAGAAGGGAATGGAAGACTATATTATTTCAACTAGGTTTTCCATAAGGCATCCTAGAGGAGATAAAATCCCTTAGCAATATTTTCTAGGCCTCATTACCTTCAATGGCATGAACAATCCATTTGGCACATAAGTCAACACTCTATCTTTAAAGGCCAATAATTCCCATCCTCTTCTATCCCAATGAAGGCAAAAAATAAAATAGGACACACGATGAAAACCCTTGGTATGCTTGGAATTAGACCAAAGAAATTCCCTGAGAATTTTAGCTAAGTAATCATAAGGTGATTTTGAAGGATCCCAACATAAGGAATAATAGACATGGGTGGTAGCTAAAATTCTGGTGAAGTTATGGAATTTCCTTGCTCAGGATAATGGCTTGGTAATCCAATTTTTAAATTTATTTTCCATTCTACTTATGACATAATACCATATCTTAACCAGAAAGTAGTCAAAGGTGAAAAGAATGCCATAAAATTGAATTGTTCTTCATGCAAAATATATTTCCAATTAATTTGGAAAAGCAAATCAGGTATATAAATCATAGCTTGACAGTTAGACCACATAAACCAAGACTTGGTATTAAATGAGTGCTGTCAGAGGAGAGGGTTGATAAGATCCCATTTATTCTTGAAATAATCCCATGCTTCACTTTCCCCAAAGTACCACCTCATAGAAAAGGTGCCAACTTTATCCTTGGAACGTTCAATACTATTAAAATCCTTGTAAACTAGCCATGTGGTAGTGGGGAGGTTGTCAACTAAGGATCACCAAAGTGAATACCTATCAAGACCATCATTAGGGGATTAAATGTCAAATATCCAATAGTAACCAAACAACCCAATTTGATGGGTCCTCTCTTGTGGCAATAATGAAGGGAAAAAACATAGGTAAAACTAATATAATGGCACCACCATGTTCATCTTCATATAGAGTGGAAATATGGGTGGCATCATGCCAAAATACAATGCAAAGAAGTCTACAAAAAAATCTTGAAACCTTAGCTTCTTATAAACACAAAAATCTAGAGAACCTATCCGTTAATAGGGAGCATGGATATAATATTTTTAGAAGGACTTTGTAAGACCTTAAACATTCTAGTGTAACAAGTTCATTGGGAAATATTGTCCATTCAAAACTCCCCATGTACATCCTCAAAATTTGCTAACACTCCAAAAATATTGCATTGGTTTGCATGAGAAGATCTTCCTAACATGATGGAGTGGAACTTAGTCCCATGATAGTCTCAAAGAAAGTCACCACTACCATAGAGTAGGCCTACATTTTCTTGTAAAAAATAATATAGCTCTATGTCATCAAAAAAATTAAAATAAAATATTACTCAAATCTTGTGTTTGTGGAAAGATAATTGATGAGAAACATAAATACACATGATATTATCAAATATGTAAAAGATGAACATATTTTACATAAATTATATGTATGAAAAGGGTATGAACACTCAAATATTATATCTATATAAAGATAAGTGATAAAAAAAAACATAAATACACATGACATTATAAATTTTAGAAGATGAACATATTTAGTATAGATCCTATATATGAAATGAAACCTATTTTTAATGAATGGGTAACCTTGTGTGAGAAATAAAAAGAGTGGAAACATTAAATTTTGAAAAGGAAATCCAAAATAAAAGGAGTTAATTTTTTTAAAAGGTTATGGGACCTGTGCTCGAATAGAAGAAAAACACTAGAATCTCCATGCCTTTATCTTACAAGAAAGGCATACCACAAAGCACACTACTAATTAGGTTGCTTATTTTGATTAATCAATTAAAATATCTCAAATTCACTATGCTTAAAAACAAAATCTCCATGAACAAGCTATCATCCAAACACCTCAATCCTTATTCATATTAGCAAGTGGAGTATCTATTTTCAGTAACTAGTTTACTTCATTTTCTATTTTACAACCAAACCACTCCAAACCCACCTTCTAGAATCACATTTTACAACCTCATCAACCAATTTTTTAACCCAACGTAGAACCCATAATAACTATCAATGGTCACCCTGGCCATCAATGATCTGTCCATAACCATCGATAGTTGCCAACCATTGACGGTCAACCTAACTGATGATGGTCACCCTAACTGAAAATGGTCACTGTGTGACAAATAAATAGTAAGCTATTTTCACCCATCAGAACTCAACCAGATTCCACTTTCTTCCTCTCTGCTTGATCATAGAGCCTCACCCTATTTTCTAAAGTATACCTGATTCATTTAACATTAATATAAATCTATTTATTTCTATAATTAGTCAAGTTCACCTATTCATTTATCAAGCACTTCTTGTATTTTTATTTCAGTATCTTCTATTATTTATGTAAGTAATTTATCTCTTATTTTTGGAACTTGATTGTTTAAAACTATGGATTAACAACCTTCAATAAAGTTCATGCTTCTTGGATCTAGCTTGTTAGACAATCCACCCTACTATATATCTAATCAACCCTTTCTTTAGTGCTTTTCTTATCTGTATGTCATTCCTCCCAAGCCAAAGAGGAGTATTTACAACTATCTGAATCATGGAGTGAAGACCAAATCTAGGTTCTACTAACCTCACCCTTATTTTAAGTTTTACAACTTTCTTCAATGAAATTAAAAAAAATTTACATGAAATATTTTGGCATGCCTGGTGGGATCTTTTGAGTCTTTTCTTGGGTTCATAGTTGCATATAGGTGTTTCTTCTTGTTGTCTTTTTGCTCATACAATGAAATCAAATTTTTATTTTGGGTTTAAAATTAACTGCATCCATTATTTACTTGTTTGTTTTAGCTCACATAGCTTAATTAATCAAGTGAATTAATTGTAGTTTCACTCTTATAATACACACAAGACCAAACCACTTACACTTAATCAAGTATAAAAACATTGACATAAGGCTTGATTGGGATTTTATTATCTAATGGTCATCTTTGCCAGCTATCCTACTTGGATTTCATCACCAAGAGGAGAATCAACTTAGTTCATTGGCCGAGTATAATCTTTGGCAATCAGTATATCTTAGCTAAGCACTCGACACCTTTATCACTGTGGTGTGTGAAGTGAGGGGGTATGCCCCAATATCAAGCCACATACTAATTTATAATATAGATTCCTTTTAGAGCCTAAACACAACCTAAAACTAACCCTAGACTTCTTTTCTAGTACTCTCTCTACAAACCAAGTTGAGTCATATAATTCTTAAATCTTAAGGTATAAGCTATAAGAGAGACTAAAAATAACTTTAGGATTTAACATGATTTAGTGAGTGTTTTATTTCCTTGAATTTTTCTTGTCTTCTCTTTGTTTGAGTTGTGAGATTGCTTGTATCTTCTTCTCTTCCTTACTTGCATGGTTTTAACTAGACAACAACTAAGAAACCAAGCAAACCAAGACCACCTCTTAATCATTCATCTTCATCTTCTCCCTCATCTATGGAGTTTATGTCATATGCATAGAGTTATCCCCTTCCTTATAGAAGTCCTAACATCCCTCAGACGGTTGCCCAAGGTGATTCATATTTCACCACCTTTATGGATAACAACCACATAGCCCTCCAACATTACCTTAACACCATATCCCACAATACCCTTGCTTCAGTTCCACCTATTGACCCACCTTATGGGAGACACTTCTGGTGCCACCATTATAAACCTCTACAAACCAAATTATACTTGGATTGTCCAAATTGGCTCCACCTAAAATAACCAAGCCGCCTTCTACCATTCAAACTAAGTTTACCAAAAACCTTGGTATATTCCCTACTTAAGACCTTACTCACCCCTTGTTGAAATTGGTATTAACTCTACCAAACCCACCAAAGGGACCCCCAAACTAAGCCAACAAATAAGGTAAAAACACCTAAAATTCCATGAACTAAAACTCTGCCTCCCCCTTCCACTTTGCCCTCTATTTTGGGACCACATCCCTCTACCTTAATCAGGAAACCAACCATCCCAATCAAAACCCAACTATCACTTTTGATTATGCCATCACTCCTACTTTCATCCACACTTATTTTCCCCAAACCACCCATAACCAAACCTCTTATCTTCCAATCATCTATAAACAAACCGCTTACCTCTCAAACATCTACCTCAAAACCTTCTAACCTTGATCTATCAACCTCTCTACCAAAACTGAAACTATCCACCAAGAACGCTCCTCTACCCAAAACCTTTACCATCAAGCCTACTTCTAAAAAATTTCCTGACCTAACTACCAAAAACAAGACCTCTACACATTTTCCACCTTTTCTTGAGTATTACTCAACCATCTTATAGAGGTTATTGCAAGTATCTTACTTAACCTTACCACCTATCAGACCATTCAACCCACACAGTCCTAAATTATCTACATATAATGACAAATTAGTATGCTCATATAATAGAACACTTGGGCATGATACTAAAAATTGTAAGGCTCTCCAAGTGTTATCCCATTGACTATATCATGAAGATGACTTATTGTCAGATGAGCATCCTATGAACCCAACATCAATCCAAGGACCAGGAGCCATCAACCAACACTCACCTATTCCTCCACTCTCATCTTAGAGTGAAGCAAAATTGAAGCAACCCTCTACCCTGACTCCTCCCCAAATCCATACCATCTATATGGTCACATGATCATAGGCTCAACCAAAGGACAAGGGAAAAACAAAAGTGTCCATCCCATGGACATATCCCTCTTTCACCAACAAATCACCCAGCCAATACCAAGCACCTTTACCTTTAAGCAAACCCAAAGTGTCCATCTTGGGATCCTCTCAACCTAATCCATCTGAATCAATCCAAATAGAAGTTTTGAAGAAACTTCACCAAACACTGGTAAAGATGAGTTTGCATGAATTGATTAATACCTCACCCATTATCACCAAGTGATGATAGAGGCGTTACAATCCGTAGAGGTCCAACTAAAAGAGACACAACCTATAGTAGCATTTGTCAGAGCTCTTTAACTTTCAAATCTTGTTGCCTTCAAGGATTTGGAAATACCCTCCATCCATCCAGATGACCCAAATCCTTCCCCCTTCCTCACTGCGTACATCAACCAAACTCATATCAAGAGGGTTATGATTGATGGGGGAGCCAACATCAACATTATCTCCTCCCACACATACAACCAACTCAAATTTCCCAAGAACAGTATGTCAAAAAACCTTAGCGGTGCTCTAATCATTCAACAATACCATGGCCATGACTCTAGGACCTGTTTTCCTTCACATTCATCTAGGACCCTGCATGCTTTCTAAGCTCTTCTACGTAGTAGAAAGTGAGTTCCAAAAATAGTTGGGGTAGAGACACAAAAACATATGAGAAGCCTTCTAATTTTTTTTTGCTCCTTTCTTACTCTAAGTTGAACATAGGTTAATTGTCAGTCCAACACCATGCATCTGTCATTTCCTTTGCCTTACATGCCTAGATTACATTTTTGTGCTTTCATTGTCTTGTCCATGGTAAATACCTGTAATGTTTTCATTGTCCATCAAAATATCCATGAAAATTACTTGCATATAAAACTCATTCATTGAAGGTAAGCCATAAAGACTATTCATTGTTTAACATTAACTATAAAAATAATAAAATATTGAAAGACTTTGGTAAATTGTTCTATTTTTGGCCAAGGTTAGATTGTTATTCGCTGGAAACAGTTTTCAATGTAAAATAATCCGAGGGAAATTAATAGTACCTATAAGTACTAATAATTATTAAAATTTATTATCTAAAAATTGCTAGTTTTGCTCAGGAATGTTAATACTTAAATGTTTAAATTATTTGTTTCTTTGAACAATAAATTGTAAAGATTAGAATTGTTAGATTGTTTATAATATAAATAATATAATCTATTCTTGCATATTAATAGGGATTAATTTATTTTAATATTAATTTATAAAATAAAATTATATTTCCAAATTTAAATTTATATTTAAAATGAAATTAATTAATTAAAATATTTAAAAATTTAAATTATATTTTCATTGATTTAATTTAACAAAATAAATTGATAACCTCTTTCATATTTTATATTGATTAAATAAATAAATTATAATTATTTAAATTGAACATAATTTAAATTAAATTTAAATTCAAAAACTAATTATAGTATTAATTTAATCTTTGTCTTATAAAAATAAATTGTTTTCGTCCCTATGCAAACACATTGCTTAATCACTTAAAAAGAACACATTGTGTTAATTAAATTATAAAGGAAGTTTTTATTTATTTTATTTTTAAGCAGGAGGCTTATTACGGAAGGGCAAGGCCCCAAGATTTGTCTCACATGAGACAAAATTAAGAATATATTGAATAGTTGGCAGTTGTTTGTTACCATTTGTATGCTAACACATGGATGGTTATGCAGACCACTGATAATATATTGAATAGTTGGCAGCTGGCAGATATGGTATAAACATATTGTGTTCGGATCGAGGATGCTGAAGAGGCCACGTGTGGTAAAACTCTGACAATTGTTCAGTGCAACATCTATTAACTTGCTGCTACGCCGCCCCTTCTATAGGTTAAGTAAAAAAATTGATTCATATATGGTTTTCTTGCTGCAGCGACCACCCAAGAGCACACTAGGTATTTTTTATTTTTCCTTCAACAAACTCAAAACACACTTGAACTTTGTGTTATGAAACAAGTTTCTAATTAGCAAAGTTTATCTTTTGCTCAATTTAACGATCATATTCCCATTTCAATATTGAAACCGGTAATCCTACTCATCTTAATGATTAACCCTGTAATATCAAAAGAAGGAGGCGAGTTTGTAAGATTCCCAGAGATATACGTCAAGATTGCAATTTATATAAAAAACGGTAGAAGATTTCCTTCACCGTGTAAACAACAATTCATAATTAACCCTGTAATATCAAAAGAAGGAGGTGAGTTTGTAAGCTTACCAGAGATATAAGTCAAGATTACAATTTATATCAAAAATGGTAGAAGATTTCCTTCACTGTGTAAACAATAATTCATAAATTAGCTCAGAATTTTTTTAAAAAAGGATCGATACCTATTACATTTTTAGAGTTTTGAAATGAAATTTATCTTTAAAAAAACATATTAATGAATTTCTCTTTAAACGCAGGAAAGTTTTATTCCATTTACCAAACCCTATGCTGTAGCTGGAAAAAACACAAAGTTTTGCCCCAAGGACTATCCCTCTTGCTGCTCACATCTGTTGTGCTTCCAGTGGAAGAAAATCAGGGAATAAGAGTGCTGAAATTTAGGAAAGCGCCTTGTTATGTTGATAGGCGTCATGCTGCAAAAGAATGTTTTTTAAGATAGAAATAAAATTTGTGTGTCATCTGACTGCAAGTTCCATGTAATTTTCATTTACCCATTAGCTCGTTCATTGTGGATAGTGAAGAAGTATGCCCGAAAAACCTTAGTAAATCCGACCAAGACATCTGCTGGATATTAGTGAAAGGGACAGTTGGCTATATATGTGACATAAAGCATGCATAGCTTAGGTTTGGACGTCTTCCTGGCACCGCCTTCCACCCTTCCCAACCAATTATATTATATTATAAAATAAATAATTATTATATTTTTATTCATATATTATAAAAAATAAATAAATAAATGAAAAAAAAAATTATATTATAAATACACAAAAAAGTTGGTAATCATGAATAGTTTAAAATTCCATTTAGATAAATATTATATTCTTATTAAAAAAAAGAAAAATAAAAAAATATATTATAAATATACCAAAAAAATTGACCAACATAATTAATATAAAATTTCACATTTAAGTTTTGAACTTCTAACTGCTTGATTTTAACTTTATACTAAAAATGTTAGAATTTCATGTTTGAGATTTTGAACTAATTAATATAAATTAATTGTTTGTTTGATTTTAACTTTATACTGAGAATGTTGGTTTAATAAATACTTAACTAAGGTCCCAAGATTAGTTTCACAAAGATACAAAACGACATAAAGATTAGTTTCACAAAGATACAAAACGACATATTCCGTGATAAGTAGTTGGTTTTGAATAGTGGAGGTTTGAGGGAAGTGGTGGTGCAGAGCGGTACGAGCATATCTTGGTCTACGACTTCATGGAGAATGGCAGCCTGGTGAATTATTTCTTCAGCACTACTCAGTTGTCCCTGATGCGGCCGCAGTGGTACAGGGTCACAGTGCGCATTGCTCGGGGGCTGGCGTATCTGCATCAAGACACGAAACCGACCATCATTCACAGGGACATGAAGGTGGGGAACGTGCTGGAATCGTGGATACTTGATTTGGGTTGCAAGCAGAGCATGGAGAGGGTGTTGTTGGTAGCAATGCAGTGCGCTCAGCCAAGAGTTGTATGTCGTCCATCCATATCGCCGGGGCTTGACATCCTTGAAGCCATCTCAGCCAACATCAGACGTCATATCTACACTGCAGAGCATGGAGTTAGACCTGGAATCCTCATGCAATAGCAGAGGTGACTTTACATGGCTTATCTCTCCCAATTCAGAAGGTGACGACCTTTCCTCATCCAGTGAAAATCCAAAAATAACAATGGAAAGCACTAAACCGTCATTCGTTTCAGTGAAGATCCTAAAATATTTAAGGTGCCAATGCATTAAAAATGTACATACCATCGACCTGCAAAAACGATGGACATTTGCCTTGCCTCTTGCTCCATGCCACACTCTAATGGTTTTAATTATAAACGGCTTTTTGTCTGTCATCGACTCAATTGTTAGGGCATAGTCACATTAAATATTTAACATGTGGAACTTTCCAAGTTTTGCATGTGGCTATTAGGCCTTTACAAAAGCGATGTTAGAATCAATTACCAGTTGGAACACGCTATGAAGAATCTAAGGATTGAGTTTATGATATCAAGTAGCAAGCATACATTCATTAACATAACATCCTCGAATAATATTATCAATGGGATCCATAAAATTTGTGGAGTTCAAAGGAAGCTGTATCTAATCATGGCCATACACTTAGCTATTAAAGTGGATGCGTGGTGGGGCATCTTCTTGTGTGGCTTGGCCACAGGTCGAGGAGATTAGCATTCCAGGTTTAAATGATTTATCTAATCTTTGAATTCTATTGGGTAGGGAAATTGTTGAGAGTTTATTTGATATATATATATAATATAATATAATATTTATATATTTAAATATAATAGTAAAATATATATTACATAATTTAATATAATATTATAATATAATGTCATATAATATTAAATTATATATATTAATATATATTTTAACATTATATTCGCTTAAACTATATATTTAATATATATATATATATATATATATATATATATATATATATATATATATATATATATATATATAGATAGTTTATGTAGTGGTTTTTTCTCATAGAAATTCTAGTTTTTCTATTTTCAAATTTCACAACGCAACCATCGAGAAACTCTTCATGGTGCACATAATTCTTTTGTGGACCTCCAACCAATCCACCATAGATTGTTCACATAGAATCATTGTATTGGTCACATACTCTCTCGACAATGACAACTTCATTTACATTCTACTGCAATACATGTCATGTTTACAGTATGTCAGTTAGATCATCCCACAAATGAAAAAAAAATAATTAGCGAAGAAAATCACAAATTAGAATAATTTACTTTGCAAATATAAACTATGTTTAACAAACCTCTGACTTTTCTTGCACCATCGAGGCCACTACTAGTTTTAAGTACAATTGTTACTATTTAAGTTAAAGTCTTTTGGTGGAACTAACTAATACACCCACAAATAAAAATAAATATTAATTAAATTAAATATTGTAAAATCACAATTCTTCATAAATAAATATGTAAGCTATCAAAAAAAAACTCGTGTCCAAACATAAACTAAATTATGGTTGACATCGAGTACAATATTTCATAAAAGTGTAACACTTTATAATATTGTGAAATGTGTGTTTGACTATTGTTATTCTTTGAAAATTTCAATTCCATGATTGCATTAATTTTGTGTGCACACATTGTGGAATGTTTATACTAAATAAAAATAAAATTTGATTAGTTTTATTTGATTTATGAAAATTATATATGAACTTTAACTTATATATATGATCAAATGTATATAATAATTCTTTTATGAATGTTTGTATTTTGTAATTGAGGATGATTTAAAGTGACCTGATTTGATTTTTGATGACTTGTTTGCATTCTTCAACAATGCTTATTAACCAATTTTAATGAATAATGCTTGGAGTTCAATGTTGTAAGATCAATCACATGGTACATAAATTTTACATAGTTATAGGAGCCTAATTTTAGTATAGGACTAGTTATTTTCTATGGTATCAATATGTTTTTTGTATATTGATCATTGGCTTAGATTAGGCTTTTATAGGTACCTTTTCCCTTGCATTGTGTCATGGGGCCAATTCAATAGAGCTAAAAATTGTTTGGCACTGCTTGCTCTCACATGAGTCCCTCCAAGAGAATAGAACTTTGCAAGAACTATAGACTATGCCTTCAGCATTTCCCTGCACAAGAACACACACAAAATAGTGGTATTCTACTTGTATTTAATGGATTAGTAATAAAATTCAAGCACAACACTTGAAAAGATAAGGAAATTAACTCAAATACACATGAGCATTCACACAATGGAAGAACAACTAGGAGAACATGTATTTTATTTACTCTTGCAGGATAAAATAGTCCAAAGTATAATAAATAGGCAAAACAACCACAAACACAAGAACAACTGAGTCAGGCTCAAATGATAATGCTCATAACCACTCAAATGATTACAATGAACAATTCCCTCCCAAGGTCTGATTACTCTCTACCTAAAACAACCCAGTGCCTACTTCATGAAATCTAAGACCAACAAAATTACTCACAAACACCTGCATGACACTGCATAGATACATGCCCACTGCCCATAATAATTCTAGATAGAATACATAATGCTTCACTTTCTAACACTTTGCCAGTCCAAACTTGTGTTCACTCAAATCACTACACAAAGAAGGCTAACGACATGCTTGATCAACACAAACTAACTTATGAACATGGGTGATGGATGTCGAAGACATGCATCCATCAGAGACTCCCCCACTTGAAATTGATGATGACCTTGGTGCCAACACATCTCCTTCATTAGTAAACTAGAGGAGGTCTCCTATTTAGACTCAACACAGAGTCAAGATACTAACATGTCCCCTATTCAGTCTCAACCTAGAGCCTACAGACCAATATATCCCCTATTTAGACTTAGCATAGAGCCAAGATACCATCACCAACTCCTGGACCTTATCCTTGTAGATCTTGAGGGTTTCTTATTTCTCCCAACTTGATGAAAAATCACCATTCCAATGCGCTATAAACTCCCTCCACTTTAGATTGTCATATAACCCACTTTCTTCACCTCAAAAAATTATTCCAACTATTGATCTGATTTACCCATCACATATGTAGAAGGGCACTTAGGTAGAAACCAAACTAGTTCAACTTCATCAGTGACTAAAGGTTTCAACTAAGAAATAAACTAAATATCTAGCAACTTCATCATGTAGACAAGCTTGCCTATAGAAGCCACACCTAGAAAATACAACTTTGTAAAATCAACTTGATCTTGCCAACCCCTGACAAGGGGTAGAGGAAATTGGTTCCTAATAATCAACCTATTCAAGACTTTGTAAAACCTACAAAGATTAAATAAACCATCAAAATTACTCCACAACAATACTAATTTACGTGAAATATTATGGCATACTTGGTGGGATCTTTTGAGTCTTTTCTTGGGTTCATTATTACATCTAGGTGTTTCTTCTTCTTGTCTTTCTGCTCATACAATCAGATCAAATTTTCATTTTGGGCTTAAAATTGACTGCATCCATTATTTGCTTGTTTGTTTTAGCTCACATAACTTAAGTAATCAAGTGAATTAATCATAGTTTCAATCTTCACACACACAATACCAAACCACTTACACTTAATCAAGCATAAAACCATTGACATAAGGCCAAACTAGGATTTTATTTTATAGCAATCACCTTTTCTAGCTATCCTACATGGATTTCATCACTAAGAGGAGAATCAACTTAGTTCATTGGCTGAGTATAATCTTTGGCAATTGGTATATCTTGGCTAAGCACTTGATACCCTTATTGTTGTGGTATGTAAAGTGAGGGGGTAGGCCCAATATCAAACCATGTACTGATTTGCAATATAGATCCCTTTTGGAGCCTAAACACAACCCAAAACTAACCCTAGACTTATTTTCTAGTACTCACTCTACAAACCAAGTTGAGTCACATAATTATTAAAACTTAAGCTATAAGTTGCAAGAGAGACTAAAAAGAACCTTAGAATTTAATGTGCTTTAGTGAATTTCTTGTTTCCTTGACTTTTTCTTGTCTTCTCATTGTTTGAGTTGTGAGATTGCTTGTATCTTCTTCTCTTCCTTACTTACATGGTTTTAACTAGATAATAACTAACCAGGAAAACCAAGACCCACCTCCTAATCATTCATTTTCATTTTCTCCCTCATCTATGGAGTAGATGTTTGATACATAGAGTTCTCCCCTTCCTTATGGAAGTCCTAACATCCCTCAGGCAGTTACCCAAGGTGATGAAGATTTTACCACCTTTATGGATAACAAATGCATATCCCTTTAACATTACCTTAACACCATATCCCACGATACCCCTACTTTATTTCCACATATTGACCCACCTTATGGCATGCCATCCCACCTTATGGGAGACACTTCTATTGCCACCATCTCCACCCAACCTTTAGTCACCATGGCATCATCCTCTACCAATAACCCTATCGATACCACCATCCAAAATAAACCCACTCAACCAAGAAACACCCAAACACCTTCTTCCCTAACTAACAACCCTCCTAGTATAGGAGAAACCCAACCATTGGGCACTAGTACTTTCCTTAACATAGGAGTACCCTATACTAGTGTCACCACCATTCCTCCTACTTTC
This sequence comes from Torreya grandis, assembly GCA_037957365.1. Classification (NCBI taxonomy): domain Eukaryota; kingdom Viridiplantae; phylum Streptophyta; class Pinopsida; order Cupressales; family Taxaceae; genus Torreya; species Torreya grandis. The sequence continues at coordinate 1,304,425 of JARHVA010001673.1, forward strand.
AACCTACCTACCTCCACTCCATTTCAAATCTTGGTGGTTCCCATACCTTCTACCCTTCCACCTATCAATACCAAGGTTACCACCTACCCTCTATCTACTAACCTAGCCATACCTCTTGCCTAACCTGCATTAATCTCTCAATAGGTGACCTTTACACAAAACTTGAGCTACATCCCTAACCCATAAGAGTACATACCTCAAACTTCCTCCCAACCACCTATCTCCATGTATTTATATGTGGCATCATCCCATCCACCCATGTCTGCATACTAATATGTGGCAGCTTCTCAACCCCCCCAGGGGTACACAACCAAAAATGGACCTTGTCAAAATGTCAATGGATAAAATGACTACTTTGGAGTTATCTATGTTTGGTACCCATAACCTCCTATCTTATGAAAAAATATACAATGATCCAATTCATCCATCCGTCCCTATTTGACCTTATCCTTCTCAAAAGGTACTTCATTTTTTTATAAAGTTTTAGAGTAAGGAAGACTTTCAACAACATCTAAGAACATTTAGTCATTCTTTCTATCTGATCAGCTATGATGATGCCTTCCTTCTCCATATCTT